>OX457009.1:10600000-11200000 GCA_949752705.1 Callimorpha dominula
ATATACAGGCAGTGGAAAGGGAATAAGAGAGCCTTGGTGTCAGGACGTCGCAGCAGAAGCAGGCCATCATTTGGTAGATCGCGGCGCATGTCTTAACTAAAGGAGAACCGATTTTCCACGCACAACAAGAATAGCTTATTTTTGAAAGGTGGACGAAGCAAATTTTCCTCGAACCCGAAAATGGGCCCTGCGACGGAACACATTCTGGTTTTAGTCGGTTCATACCCGTAATGACAACTTTTTCTAATCGAATTAATTTAAAATGTTTTTATCGTTTCATTACCTGATGAAAGGGTTCTAATGGATGGTACTATCGTATTTTTTGAAATATAAAAACGATACGATAATACCTCCGTATACGGTTCCTACCTCACAGCAGATTCCTATTAGAATTGGAGCCGAGAAAGAAAACAGCAGACAACCAATTTTTTATTGGGTGAATAGGTGCCACCAGAGCTCCATATATCGTTTCAAACGCACAATTGACACTGTAAGAATACCCCATTACAATAGCGAGGTTTTAAGCCTCCAGTAACCAATTAACATCAGAGCGCCATGTGCTTGTTTGCCATCTGAGTGGTATGAAAAACAAGAACCACAGTTTATAGTACGTTCATGTCCGATTCTTGAGTATGAATACAAACTGACACTAATTCGGATAAAACACGATTTAGTTCTAAATTCGAAGCTGTTGGGAAAGATAGTGCATTAAATACAGCAAATAGCCCTAGGGCATTGTAAAATTACAAATTGACGCACAGAAGTGATGATACCGTAAGGAGATGCTTTTTGCCCCTTGTATTAGAATAAAATAAATATTTTGTTTGTAATCATGTTATACATTTTTTATTACAATTTGTTATGTACAGTGGAGGTCCTATAATATTAAGAACGATTTGTAAATGCAGCTTTATATGTTTTAGTAGGTACATATAAAATCAACGTAATTCAATCAAACAGTACCAACCTACAAGAAAGGCAACGAAACAAAAAAACTCATATATTTTTAATTGTTTGATTAATCATATAAAAACGTTTTTTTTTTTTTCGGAAATTGTGCTTTTATTCTGGACGGTCAATTTTCATTTGCGACCTTATTTCCTTTGAAGCGTCGAAAATCACCATTAAAAGGGTAGATAGGTATTACGATAACGTACTTTAAACACCAAAATATAAGTCAATCAGGTCAAACAAGGTCACAGGGTCCATCAACATTTTACATTCATAAGGTTAAAACAGGTTATGGTAACCGGCAGTGTTTAATTATTTGGCGTAAATAAATATTTTTGGTGATATAATAATATTTTTATCTCGGAATCTTAGATATCAAATCCGTACATAGTAAATATAGAGGTTTCCAATAACAATAATTATATTGTGAAGTAAGGTAAACAAGCGAACACAAGACAGCTGCGACGTTCGCAAAGCTCTAAATAGTCTATAAATAGTCCGCTAACGTGTGTATTCTAAAATAGAACAAATTTTGTCAACACAACACGCATATTGTGTACAAAACTTACCAATTGGGACACGATTTTGTTTCTGTGTCTTCCATTTTATCTCTAGTTTAGTTTTCTGTTATTCTAATATTAAACACACTATTTGGCACTATAACCTATATTTATTTCTGCTTTTTTTATGTAGCAGTGGCGGTAGTTCTCTAGCCAGTTATTGAGCCGCTCAAGCATTAATTGGAGTTATTGTAAAAACTTTAAAATAAAAACATTTAACATTAAACACTCGGTAAATCCCACAACCACAGACCACAAAAATTTGTGTAACTAACTTCACTTCGTGTTTTAGACATTTGACGTATCATGCTGACATAAATAATTACATTTTGTATTTTTAGTACAGCAAGAGCTATCTATGGTCGTCTCTACCTACCTATTTAGTAATTTCTTGAAAAAAAATTATATCGATATCTTTTATTCTAGTTTGCAGTCTATTTGTTTCAATGACTTTTAAATGGCTAATAATTCAGTAATCAGGATTAAGTTTCTTTTAATGGTGAGTAGAACTAATCAGTTTATCAGTTTTGTGTATTTTCATTAATGTAAATATTTATTGTGATTTATTGTATATACTAATAATAAACAGTGCAATAAATTCTTACATAAATAATATCAAGTATATGCACCTACACATTTATTTTTATATTACTTGAAAAATTTAAAAGCAAATATAACACTAGTTAAATAAACTAACGTCGTTGCGGGGCGAACGTCAGTTTACGCAGGACGTCGGGTAAGTTAACACACTTATGACTATTGGCTATTATTCGTTTTATTATATTCTATGCCAACATACGCAAGAGGCTGTCGTCAATGATGATGATGAACTGGGTACGAGGTAGCAATAATAGCATCCTGAAGGTCATTGCTCAGACTCGATAGTGTATCCTACATATGTAAACATTTCAAAATATGGACTTTGGTTTGAAATAAAGATTTATTATAATTCTCTTTATTCACTTAAATATACATTTAAATTACATTTTTAAATACATTCAGATTATATCAAAAATACATTTAAAAATATAAAAAATAGTGCCCCACCGGTATCGGGTACAGAGACCAAACTACCGTGGTTAGGGTTCCAGAGACAGAAACCTCCTCACAATACGTACCGTATCAAGAAGGACCGCCTTCTGCATCAGGCCCTTAATCCAGCTGCCTAACGTGAGCCTCTGAAGGTGTTGGTCGAGGCTCTTTGCAATCAACCCATGGGCTGATATGACCATCGGCACAATGATTGCTGAATCCACATTCCACATGTCGACCACCTCAGGGGCCAAATCCAAATATTTCATTTGTTTTTGTTTTTCAGCCCTTAAGAGGTTGTCGTCATGGGGAATGGTAATATCAATAATCATTGCTCGGAGCTCTAATCGGTCTATTACCAGGCTTCACTATATCAGGCTTATTGGCAACAATAGTCCTGTCAGTGATAATAGACCGATCCCAGTACAATGTAATACGACCATTTTCAAGAACTGGGTCGGGCACATACCTGTAGTATGGTAATTCCGCAGTCTCAAGGTTATATTTAAGAGCAAGTTGCTGATGGACTGTCCTGGCTACTTGGTTATGTCTATGCAAGTACCCGCCGTTGGCAAGACGAGAACAACCGGAAATTATATGCCTGAGGCTTTCTCCGGGACGATGACATGCCCGACAAATGTCAACTGTGCCGTCCTTCAGGATATGTCTCCGATAGTTGTTCGTCATAACAACTTCATCAGTAATTGTACAGATAAAACCTTCGGTTTCTCCAAAGAGGTCACCGAAACGTAGCCAGGACACAGATGATATTAGATCTACTTCGGCCCCATTTAAGGCCCGATAAAAACGTCCATGCAGCTCTTTGCTCTTCCATATCTCCCTGCGATCTGTAATATTGAGTGCTGCAGGTTTGCGCCAGTTCTCTCTACCTAGAGCAAGCGGAGTGAGTCCGTTGTCAACTGCCACAACATCCCGATGCACCTCCACGTTAACAGAGAAGAAGTAATCTCTAAGATTGCATACCTCGCGGTTATGTAGTGTCCTGGCATTTAAAAAACCACGACCCCCACATTTCCGCGAGATATACAATCTCATAACCGATGAACGTGGATAGTGCATTCGGTACGCACTTAGCAATGTACGGACTCTTCTATCCAGGGCATCAAGTTTCGTCTGAGTCTGAGTATGCCAAAGGAGTAGGTTAGGACTGGTATGACCCAATCATTATAGGCCCGCACCTTATTACCACCTGACAAAAGACTTTTCAGTACTTTTTTCAGGCGGCCAAAGAAGCGTTCCTGTAACGATTGCTTCATAGTCAATTCATTTTTATTATTAGTCGATGAATTCAAGTTGATCGACTCGTAGATAAACAGAAATCGACGGTCGACCTTCGTTAACGTTTTATACCTCGGCGACCCATCGCTAGTACATCAAATTTTAATGTTAATTTTAGCCTTAGCTGTAATTCGTAAAAAAAAAGTATTTCTTGTATGATTTATGAAATCCGCCTAACGGTAAGCGGTCATGCTATTAAACGCACAGCAGCAGTGCTGTCACTTTGTTAGGACGGTTTTACGATATGGGTAGGTACTTTTGTTGCTTAAGTATCAAGTAAAGCAATATCATATTTCTGATGCAGTCACTTCAAGTAGATTTTTTTTGCAGCGGTTTATGAGCTATAACCGCCTGATGCAGCATAAGCACACTTTTTTACTCTACCATCTAATATAGAAAGCGGCGGTAGCGTAGGTAATATCTAAGGCGTCGGACTTGCGATCAAGTGGTTGCGGGTTCGAACCCCACACAGTACTCTCTACTCGTAAACACACTCCTAACACAAGCACTTAGCTTAGCTGGAGGGGTTAACAAGAATACCAGTAATGTGTGACCCACGTTGCTAGTATTCTTACCAAGGAAAACAAAATGTCTTGTTCCGTTTTGATTCATTCCAGACTTTAAAGAAATTGAATAAAATTAAGTATAGTTTATTAATCTTTTATTTACTTAAACTACAAAAAACCATTGTGTGGGCAGTCACTACAGGAAACTAGTCTGTTGGCGAACTACTCCACAAATAAATTAGGAACAAAGGAAGAGGTCACTGACTAACCCACACAATGACTGTTTTCATAATAGCTAGTTAATTGAATAATATTATATCACACATAGCAATAAATCTAATTCTTAAAATTAAAGATTTAGAGTTCCGTAGTATGTATTAGACGTAAACCATAACCTGGTATGTTATTTAACTATAAAATACTCAAGATATGGAACTTTTCAATAGCATTCATTCTTTTAGCGCACTTTACTGTTGAAAGAGAAAATTCGTCGTCTACGGAACTCGTAATTTAATCCAGTACTTTTTATAACTCCGTAATTACATTATAACACGCTGCGTCATTCACACACCACCTACACAAGTAGGTGTGACGTATTTCTACATTTATTTGCAAAAAACATATCTGCTGTTGCCAAATAAACATTTGAGACATCTTGCAACCGCATCACGGCTGATATTTACAATATGTAATTATAATGACAAAATTAAATTTTTGTATAACTAATAATATTGTGCAATTTTTTTTTTCGATATAATTTGACTGAGATAATAAATTGTATTCTACTCTGGTTAGACGTATATAGCATTGTCAAGGCTTCCGACTACTTTTAGTAGCAATTCTATTTTTTTCTTAATACCCATCATACAATTACTACTGTTATATTACAATCTGACTGAACACAACATACTCATTCTCTAAGTTGTGTCAGATTCATATACTAGTTACATATTCACGAGGTTATTATCGTTCATAAGATCAAATAACGCATTAAGAATTGCATTGAATAAAGCTATAAATTGAGGAAATGTCTGCTTTAAATGAGACATTGATGCATTTAAGCTACCCAGTTTTAATTCAAGTGATCCTTAAACCATTGACATAGAATTTGACTTTATAGTAAGCAAATAGGAATATATTTATATGGGAGGCCATAATTTGTACTATCCTGATATGAATTTAGACATGCATCCATCCTTGCGACACAAAGACACTTTACATTAAAACTTTTAACTGTAATCTAGTTGTCTCGAGTTAGCATGATTATATAAAAGAAAACATAGGTCTTACACAATTATTTAATTATTTTTTGTTTTTTTCTGACCGGATTTAAGATTAAGAGGTCAAACAGAGATAAAGCTTTATTTTTTAAAGACAAACTAGTAATACGATCCTTACACGTTCTTATATTCGACTCTTGTAAATCAGATCAGCGTTATTTCAATATGTACTGTCCTTTTAACATATGTCAATGTTCTTTGTAAAACCACGGTTTTGTTATTAGTGTTATTACTAAACATTTGTCAGGCCAGTACTATGTAGACCTTAACGAATACGCTGAAAACATGCAAGAACACATTATATTCCAAATATTTGCAATAACAAGAGAATTAATATTGTCCTCTTTGAAAACCGAGGCCGACGCCGCGCATTGTGTGAGTGGTGGCGCGGGCGACTTCGTATTGGGCTTGCATCGCTTGAAATAGATCCTCTTGCTTTTTTATAGGGTCAGTGGTCTTGTCTGGAGTTTCGTTGACGGCAGCTGTGGGTGAAATAGGAATGTAACTTCTTTTCCTTAACACATTACTGATATTGTTATTTTTCACTACACTGATATTAAATATCATGTCCAAATATATCAACCGATTTAAATACTGGAAATCTTGTTTATAACAGTTTTCTTGAGAAGTGATAATATAGTCTATTCGGGATAGCATTTATACCATAAATTAGAAAAAGATAGAAAGAAATGATATCATAAGTAAGACTAACCAGGTTCCTTAATGCCCATGAGCCTCATAAACTTAGACACTTGCTTCCCGTCCGCGTCCTGCGCAAACCGTGTTCCGCTCCACTTGGCCGCCTCTTCGGCTTCGGTCTTATTCTTATTTCCCCATAAAAGCTTTCGTTTCTGTACCTAAAAGTTAAATGTACTGTACTTAAACTTGACAGTGAAAGTTTACTTGTTGCAAACGTTTGGAATTACAAGAAAACAGCATAGTAAATTCTCCAATAAATTAATCGCATAACCAGGCCAGGCCACTTCGCAGTGTAGAAATAAAGCTACAAGTACATGGCGGGGTCGACTAATCGTCCCAAAATTCAGTGGTACTGGTAATTAAATATTCAGATAAATTAATTCTTTAAAAAAATACAACCCTAACATCGCGGCGTTGTCAGAATAGATAAGAGTTACGCGTTAGAAAGAGAGGCAACTTCTACGTGAATATAACTGTAGGTAATTAGCGCTGTGCGACCTGAATTGCGACTTTATTGTGTACAGGAGTGTAAGGTACAAGAGTCGCTTTTATTTAAACGATTTGGCGGAGTGAGACTTCTGTAACTGTACTATTATGTATTCTGTGGCATAACCAGGCAATAGTTAGACAAATTATGAAGTGGTTCTTTATTAATGTCTATGACTGTTCTTGTTCTTTAATTTGCATATAGGAATGCTGGCAGATTTTATGGTTTCTTACATCATTTTAGATGTAAAAACGAATTTTATCATACCAAGACAGATCCTTGGTAGCTCAGTCGGCTAGAGTAAGTCACCACTATCCTTATAGTTTACGTACTCCAAACATTCAAAATTAAAAGAAAAAGTAATCATAGTAATACATAAAAAAAGGATAAGTTGTACTATATAATTACTAATTAGCAGAAATTCAGACAAATGTTTTAGGTAAAATAAGATAAGGTATCTGTTACCTGATTTAATATCTTAGAAGTATTGACTGCGGTGGGATTGTAATATGATGGCAAGCCCCCTGAAGTGTTCGGAGGTGCGTCGTGAGCCGCAGCGCGCAGTTGTTGCGCTGTCGCCATCGAACCATCGGGAGTCTTAATTTGTAAACCTAAACAAAACAGCAAAATGCAATAACGATACAGAGTAAGACTGATATTCTCAATCTTTATGAAACAAAGAGCATGCTATATTGCTCCAGCTATACTTTCATTCCATTCTTGGTAGATAAACAGAGCAAAATAATGAAAAAGTACACACCCATCTTTTCCATGACCTCCAGTTTCTTATTAACCTTGTAGGACGAGGGTCTGTAGTCCCCGGTCGGCGAACGTCGTTCACTAGAGCCGGACGAGTGACTAGAGGAGTGAGGTGCGCCGCGTGATCTAGATCTTGATCTATCCCGGCGATCGTGTCTGTGACTAGAAGACCTGCAAGTTGGGAATACCCAATTATAAATATATGGTCATACTTGTGTGCCTAACAGCAATAGGTTATCGTGGTATGGACATGTGATGCGGAGGGATGAGCAAAATGTGGTGGAAAGAGTTTTGTGTATGGATGTTGACGGGTACAAGAGAAGAGGACGACCAAAGAAAAGATTGAATGACTGTGTGAAAGAAGATACGGCTAGAGGCGGACAAGGGTAGGCAGATGATGATGATGACTTGTGCCTAACTTCTGATTTACACACGCGCTGAAATTACTGACAAATGGTGCAAATCGTTTATATCTCCCGTTGATTACAGTACGAAAGTTTTAAACAATATCTCTCCAGAGTCATGAGACATTACTAATTGGTAATATTACGCTAGTGGTATAACAATAGTGGTGTTCCTTATGCTGGCGAACCGGGTCGCCAGCGCTCCGGGTATCCTACTCACAAACAGTATATATTTATAATTGCAGTCTTCTGTAAGGCTACTCCTTTGTCAGGCGACACAAATATGTTCAGAAACCTACTGTGTCATACTACATACCTGCCAGAATAGTATTAAGAAGAACCTTACCTCTTTTCCTCCGAGCGTCTACTGTGGCGGTCTCTATCGCGTTCACGTTCACGGTCCCTGTCTCTGTCGCGACGATCACGATCTACAAACCTGAAGTGCAAATTAATATAAAAATAACGTAATAACACTCGTATTTTTTTAAAACATCGCCAATTAATAAAACATTACAAGCGATAGTTGTGTCTGGTAAATTGTTATCGATGCTTATAAATAAACATTCGCAAAACCAAAGGTCATTGGCACGTCCCTCTTTCCAAAATGCCTTGTCGATCCGGTTTTAAGAGTTAAGAGACTTTCCCATCCGAATGCGAACATACTGATATGTTTCATAACTTATATATATAATATCATCGTTTGGGCCTTTTTGACCGTTACATCGTAAAAGTAAAGTGTAGTAGAATGCAATGAAATGTGCAAAACTTCCTTATTGATCGAAATTTCTTGATTCCTTTAATGATAGCCTTCACAAAATCACAGATAATATTATGTTCAACTAGCAACCCGCCCCGGCTTCGCACGGGTAGCAGAGACATCATCAACAATCATCATCATATTTCAACCAATTTACATAAAACCTTAACAAATTATACACCTAAACCTTCCTCATGAATCGCTCTATCTACGTCTGGTGAAAACCGCATGAAAATCCGTTCAGATGTTTGAGTTTATCGCGAACAGACAGACAAACGCAGCGGGGCCTTTGTACTATAATAATATGTAGTGATGTATAAACAGTATTTACAGACCTGTTACATTCCACACGAGTGCACGAGACACCGAATCAGTTATATCCATGGAACCTCCTATATTGCGTAAATGGCTTTAAACCATTGATCAGTGATTCTGGTGTAGGCAGGGAGGGAATGTAACAGACCATATACCCAAATACAGATTCGTCGGCTCGATTATACGAATGTCAGTAGTAGGTCAAAGTTAAACACTGTTAAGAATCTGACAGTAGCACAACCCGTTGCAAAGAAGAAATCATAAATATAGTATTACCTAGGCGATACAGCATCCCGAGCATCTTGTGACCTCTTGTCTAGAGCCGGCGGTAAGTCTCCACCGAAGGGTTTGAGGTCCATGAGTGCAGGTACTTTATCATCAGGCCGATCACCAAGCAGCCCGCGACGGGGCTCGGGCCGACCCCGTGAGCGATCACGGTCCGATCTACGAACAAGGACGTGACGTTTTTAGTAGGTATTTTTCTTTTTTTTAAAAGACAACTCCCGCATTATGAATTACTCCTGTGTCGCGGGGGACTTTACAAACATACAAACAACGGACACAAAGAACATCCAGACTCAGATGGGAATCGAACCCACGACCTGTAGCATAGCAGTCAGGGTCACTAACCACTAAACTGCGGATGACCTTAAACTATTTTTACCTGTTAGGAATGCTGAAGATTGTGTAGCACTACAGCATGATATTAATGCAGTGGTTGAGTGGAGCATAACTAATAAGCTATCTTTTAATGTTTCGAAATGCAAAATGATCACTTTCACTCAATCTATGAGTTAGCAGGAAAAAAAAATTGAGCGTGTCACCACGATACGTGATCTTGGGCTGACTCTCGACTCTAAACAGAACTTTCACGTTCATATTAAAAACATATGCAAGGCTGCAAATAAATCTTTAGGGTTTATAATTCGAGCATCTTACCAGTTCAACAATGTTTTTTTAGTAAAGCTGCTCTATAATGCCTACGTACGTAGCAAATTAGAATTTAATATAATTGTTTGGTATCCTAAAGAACAACTATATACCCTAATGATTGAAAGAATACAGCGTAAATTTGCTCGAAGTCTCTACAAGCGCATATATGGGTATTATCCATTTCTATATCCCTCCATGTTTGTATCAGGAATGGTTGATCTTGACACCTTAGAACGTAGGCGAAAATTACTGCATTATTACTTTCTACTGGCCAACAAGGTAGACAACCCATCAGTACTAGAATGCATTTATCTTTATGTACCGGACCAGAATGTGCGTGCAAGTGGATGAAGACAACATTCACTCCTTACTTATCCACCAACGTGGCGCTTGGCACATACCGCTACTACTCCCACTGCCAGAGCTATCGAGCTGCTTAATAATCTATTGCCTGCAGATCAGGATATAGTTATATTTTGTAACAGGCCAAATGTAACGGCTGTAAGGGTAATACTACACTTGAATTCTTCTTAAGTGGTATATTCGTTATTTTTCTTTGTGATTTATTAGTTAAATTGTTGTTGTACATGTAATTATTAGTTATATTAGTTGTATAAAGTTTAGAATTAAATTAGTATAAGTTTAACATGTAAGCGTTTTGGTTTAAAAACTGTGAGCTTACTTGTTTAAATAAATAAATAAACCAACAGGCCAGTCGCCGTACGTTACGTCGATTTCTTAAAAGACTGTCAACATAGATATTCATGACATCAAAAGACAGGATTATTTATTTCTAAGAGTAGGAGAATTACCTGTATCTGTCATCTCTGCGTGGTGAGCGTTTATCAGAACGTTCTCTCTCGGTCCGACTGCGGCCTGGGGACTCGCGGCGTCTCTCCCGGCGGTCGGAGTCACGATCCCGTTCGCGATCTCGATCGCGACTGTCATCTGTAGACAAACAAACAAGGCAAAATTAAGCGATATTCAACTTTTTTTTTTAACCGTTCATTAGTGGGGGGTCCAAAAGTGGGGCTGAGATAGCATATATTTAGGTTAGGTTAGATTCACGCAGAGTACATGAAGACTTAGATAGCCTATTTATACCCTTCCGTTACCAAGTTAGAACATGACTAGGGTGGAAAGACGAAGCCGCGATCTGGTTTTCTTAAAGCACAGTAGCATAATTATACTACTTACTAGAACCTCTTCGGTGATCTCTTGAAGGCGGCGGTGGCGGAGAAGGCTCTGCAGGTGGCAGCTCGGGTTCCGACTCGGCGTCCTGAGAATCCTGCGACAAGACACGTATAACTTATGAACATTATAAACAGATGTATCAAAATCAAAAGATGTCATTTTATACTGTGGGTAATCATATCCAGATACCTGCTTAGTACATTTATAAACATTTGTTAATTTTTTGACATATTTACTGTACTTTAGTGGCTGTTGATTTTATGCGAGAAATAAGTTGATAGGAAATCCAATGTTTTCCTTAGAAAGTGAAATAGTCTTCTTTTTTATCACGTAGTCGACGCGCTCGTATGTAGCGTGCGCCTCTCTTTCCACGGAGAAAGGTTTGCTCTTCCCCAAGAGGACGGCGTTGCCAAAGATACTGGCCCGCACCTGCCGGGTAGATGTATATCGCCGTTGCGTATACGTCGTAATGTCAAAGACACTGTTTGGTTTAAGTCGATTCGACTCCGGCGTAATCGCTTCGTCGTGCCCTCGAAGGAGCCAGCTAGAAGTTCTCCAGACGATAAGGAAAAAGTAGGTAGTGTATATAAATTTGGAAAACACCCTACGGGGTAAAAATTGATATTTTGGTACACCATTACTGCAATTTCAATAGTTATTATAGGGATATTGCATGCCTTGCACAGCTAATATACAAAGGGTGGCCTTTTTACTAAATGCAATCTTACCCAGGCAACCTTAGAAAAGATTAAACAATTATATTGTAACACCATTATTATGACACATGTTTACCAAACAAAAATAACGAATCCGAACCTGAATTTGAACAAACAAATGATTCGAAGATAGTGGTAGTTAGTTGGTGGTGTATTTAAAAATGTATTTACCATTAAGTCGGAACGCTGCTGTCAATTTTATGTTTTAATCGAAATCATTATATAAAAATAAAACTTTGTCCATAAAATTACACAAAATTATATAACTTAAGCAACTTTTCAGCTAAGTAATATTAGACTCATCGTTTATAAGAACCGTTATCTGTAGATACTAATGTTATAAAACTGACAACAACCATAGTCAGTTGAACACTCTTATTTAAGGTGGATTAGACCCACTAAATATTTTTAGGTTAGACCTTTCATTGAGGATGCTATACATGATGTTAGTGAAACGCTCCCGAAAAGTCCGAAAACGAAGGCAGACGATAGTACTAATGATACCTTTGATGATGGGTCAGAACTGATTTATTTCTTATGAAATTATCGTTGCCTTTAGCTATACTACTTAACATGATGATAATTTTTTTATTATTATGTCCATTAAACCAATTTAAAAAATAATCTGGTTTTATTGAAAAAAAGGAGCCAATTTTCCTGGTAAACAATAGACAAAAAACATAATTTTGTATTAAATTTCATTTAACCCTCTGTCATGTTATATTTGAAAACATAGTTTCCTCAGGAGGATTATGCTCTCAGGACGAGTTTATGCCTGGACTCGGCAGACTCTATCTGAGAGTATTCACAGTAAAGCGAACTTTACCTTCTTCGATTCCAATAAAGATTCTTAAAGTTACAAGAAAAGATTAGCATAAACATAGCAATTCTTTAATAATAAAAAGAGCATGCTGTCTCTGTTAAAAAGTTAAGTGTTCGCCAAGTGGTCGAAATTCGACGACAATCATATATTTACCGAAAATAAAAAAAAATATGAATTTACATTTTTTCTAACATTTTTTACATTCGTTCACTGTCTAAATATCTGAGAAAATTCACTTTTATAAGTACTTACAATTCAAAACCAGTCAGTACCATTATAATTAAATAGAAAACCATTAAGTAGCATGTGCACTTAGTTTCTAATTGATTAATGTATGTGAATATTTGAGTTCACTCTGTAAATATGCCTTAATAAAAATTAAATAAAATTGAACTCATATGAGCTTCTTTCTAATCATTAAAGGGATTTTTGTGTCAAATTTAAAATATTTAAAAAATTTAATTTATACTTGTTACACAAAATCCTTATAAACAATATTCTTTATCAAATTAACGATTTCTACTCGCAAGCAACATATACTCTGTGAACTGCGTTAAATGAAATGAAAGTGAGGATAAGAGAGTGAGAAATCTAGAAAATGAGCTACGAAAAAAATGAGGAAATCGGTTTGTCTTCACCTATATATACAAGTATGCATATGCATGAGAAACTGCTTTTCTTATTGATATATTTCTTTTAAGCTCGTCAACAGCTGCCAAACAAAAAAAAGAATATTGGTGGACATACGGAAGAGAAAAAGGTACAGAACTATTTTGTCTTTTACATAAAAGTTGCCAATTTTTTTATTAGTAACACTAAAGCTGTTAAATACTAGTCATGTAACGAATGTCGATTTTTCACATTCACGAATGCGAAGGCGAATATTTATATCTAGTATTCGCGAACGCGCATGCGAATGTTGACTTTTCAATTAAAAAGCGTTCAAAATGTAGGGCTAACGTTTCGCATCGGCTTTTATTCATCCGAGGTACAAATATAAATTTTTGTAAAAGAAAAAAGTTTTGTATTGTAAATTATAAAGACTTCTGTGATGGATGGCTAGAGAGAGAATGGCCAAAGAATATTTGGTTACTCCACCAACCACCAACAAGTGTAACACTGAAAGAGTTTTTTTTAAACGCTAAATTGCTTTACACACCTCAGTTTGTTTTTATGTTTTTTGTCATTATGTTTAGTTGGTAGAAAAAATATGTATAAGTAGTGAAAAAATATATAATTTTAGCAAAATAATTGTATGTTAACTACATCGGTGACAAACGGCCCGCACGATAATGCCGTAGCCGATAAACGCTTGCAAATTCAGGGGACTCTCATGCGCATTGCCAACCATTAAAAACCTGTGCACTCCTTTCTTGAAGAACCTCGTACTGTAGTTCCTCGGAAAAACCTCGACAGGGGCTCATTCCACAGCCAGAGCGTTCGTGGAGGGAAATACCTCTGAAATCGTACCCACGACATAAAGTCTCTTCTTAGGCTTAAGGGCTCACTACAGCTTGTGAGTTTAGGATTGTCGACAATTCACACAACTTATCTTTCTTGGAAAAACGCAATGTCCTTGAATGTCTGACAATGCGGACATAAGATTTTATGAGACTTTTGAAACAACATTTAGAATATACCAAAATAACAGTTTTTATGAGTATCCAGCTTATTATCTCTCATTCGGACGTTGACCCTTTTTTTGACTTAATTGACTGGATTTTTTTTTTCTTTATTTAAAATGGCGTTTTTTAAAAGGTATAGTGCTGTAACTACAAACTAACTAATGTATACATTCAGAGGCAACGTGTGCGATTACTACGTGTATATGTTTAAGTGGGTAGTTCTGCAATAAATAAAATAATTATACTCTAATACTACTATATAATATAATATTAATTATACTTCTTTGAAGTTCGAGATGTAAGTGTAGGTATAAGAACAATATTGTTAGCAGAGAGGGATTTGAGAGCTTTACCACAGTTTACCACAATTCACAAAAGAGCGAGACTTAAGTTTTCCCGAGAACATAAATTGGACAACGGATCAATTTAAGGCAGCTCTGTTCTCAGACAAATCAAGGATTGCTTTACATGGTTCTAGTGGACGTCAGTGCATATATAGATGCCGCTATAGTGCGTATATAATCCAATCGTACACGTCTGGGACAATCTCAAAAATGCATTCGAAGCCGTAGACCAGCTCTTATGACCATCAGAAAGTTAAAAGCTGCAGTTGCTGAGTGGGAGAATATTCCCCAAAGCGAGATTCAACACATAATGGACGGGCTTCCAAATCGAGTACAAGTAGTTATTGATGTCAGGAGAGGAAATACCCATTATTAATGAGACAATTAAAATGTAGATTTTTTTTTAAATCAATATTTTAGTCGTTTTTTTGTAAGGAAATTCAATTTCACATTTTTTCATATATATTTTTAAATAAACCATTTTACATCTGACTCCTCTTCGATAATTTTTGTAAAAGGTTTAGTTAATTTAGTATTGTAACAAACACAATTAAATTATAAAGGAGTTTTGAAGTAATCAACATGTAATAGGTGGCCGGTTAATTCTGCCTCTGAGTGTATAAGTAATTAGGCTTATCAGCTTACAAGTCCTTTTCTATAAAATATATTATTGTTTTATAATTTCTTTTTAGTTTAGTTAATATTTTAATTAAAATAAAAAGAACAAAACAGAAAGTGATTTCAATTTAGTAAACTCACTTTAAGACTGTTAATATCTATTCTATTATAATTTGAAAAGTATTAATGTTTGCAGATGTATTACCACAAATAGTTTCTATTTCGCTTGTCAAATATATTCGCCAAACATTCGCATCGTTTTTGCGAATACGAATGCGAATGTCAAAAATTATGCAAATATTCGCGAATGTGAATATTCGTTACATCACGAATTAATACCTACTAAACAAAAGAAAATAATTTAACAGACAGAGGACAGAAAAATACTGCATAGTTTTGTGTTTACCATGTACATTTATTTAATGTAATGCCTACCTACATTTAATAAAATAATAGCTGATACAAAATTTTTTATTGATATCACTAAACTAAGTAAAGGAAATCGGTTCATAAAAGTAGAAGAAAATGGTTCTTAACTCTTTTGTCTTTGCCTATATCTATAAATAAAAAAATGCCTGAAAAATTAGATAATCGACTACCTTGAGGAGCAGTCTTTCATCTTCAGCAATAATCAAATGGCAAATATATTGCAAAACTAGCTGCGCCCCGCCGTCTCACCCGAGGTCCCGATCCCTTGGGAACATCGGGATTAAAAGTAGCCTATGTGTTAATTCTGACCTGATGATGGACGTACATCCTCACAAACTTTCACTTTTATAATACTAGCAGCGCCTATCGGTTTCAGCCGCGTAAGTCCCGATCCCGTTGGAATATCGGGATAAAAAGTAGCCTATGCGTTAATCCAGGTCTCCAGCTATTTACATACCAAGTTTCATTGCAATCGGTTCAATGTTTTTTGCGTGAAAGAGTAACACACATCCATGCAAATGTTCACATTTATATTAGTGGGATGGGATTAGTAGGATAATAATAATAACTTGACACATCTCACACACGGCAGTCTGATCCCAAACTAGGCAGAGCCTGAGCCGGTATTAGCAGACAAGATCAAGCTAATTTTAGAATGAAAGAAATCATAAATTTGAGTTAAAAAGAAAATGGTGTCAAAAACTGAAGTTCCTTTTGTAAATATCAGGCTTTCAGGAAAGGGCATTGAATTCAATGGCCAGATTGCAGTGTCGTAAAAACCTCATTTATGTTGCATGTATATTTTATTTAAAAAAAAATTAAATGCCAATAGAACTCCCGCTTTCATATTTCTAATTTGAGCGCCTGATGAAAAGTGAATAATATAGTTTTTAGTTAGTGGTCTCAGAACCTGACATTATTATCATCATCATCAGTTGCCAATAATTTTATATCAGAGGACTCACACACACTTCATTCATACACACAGGTTGCGCACATGTTATTATGAACTGTTCGCAGCACTCCAACGTAGTTATGCATTTTTTTTCTTAGTGCTTTTTTGTAATGAGGATATTTTCATAATAAACTATTCACTAAGTCCCTTATCTTTTACATACTATGTAGTAGTATAAATTTTATGTTACTGAGTATACATTTAATTGTAGGATTACAAAATACTAATTTTCTAAAAAGTTCCAGACAACAATATAGTCCAACAAATTCGATAATCCAACACGGCACTGAACAATGTTTGTCATATTACTGCAGGTCTACTGTAAATATATTTTGTGCTGCAAGTTTTTGTTTGAATGGTAACTGCTTACTATTAGGTTGAAAAATCAGTTCTCTGCTATAAAGTAAATACAGTACGTAAGTATAACGTAATTTATACATATTATTGTTTTAAGTGCCTAGTGGTACCTCGACCATTTCTGGTCTTTTATAGCGCACTTCTGGTGTACGATTCACTGCTCAGACTTATGGCTTCGAGAAACCTTCAGATCCTATCAGCAGTGATTGTTTGTATTTCCTGCGGTTGCATGACGTGCAACCTTAGGTTAATACTTCAGTGCCGCATTATTAATTTATACATAGGAATGTAAACACACATTCAAAGGTAGTAATTGTCTTCTCCTGCATGTTAACTTTAAAAAGAAAGCATTATAATGTGCTTCCAGCTACAATATAATTTTAAGTACTAAGCAAATATCACAATAATCAACTCTTTAATGTTCTAAGCTTTAAATAATCTTCAAATAAATAGTTGATATTTGTAACTGAAGTTACACATAACTATAAAATTTATCTTGTCATAATTTAAACATTTTAAGTTGAATATACAGGTAAGATTGATTTATCATACAGCTATGTACTCACATGCGTTTGTAGCTAAGGGGCGCAGTTTGCACGGACTCGGATGGTCATCTTCAAGCCTCAGCGCGTACTCAAGGGGTATTTGACTTTTGTTTTGTGTCAATTTACAAATGGGTAACATATAAAATAATAAAAGTGTTAATATCATCGTTGAAAACAGCTTTATGGAAAAGTTGCTTTTTTATTCAACAATTTATGAAGTGTACAATTACTAATATGATACTTATGCCAAAAATATTACAGCTAATTAAGTGAAACCGATATTGGCATAAATGCCCGAATTGAAGGAACAATATACTACTTATGTATCAATATATTATATGTATTAATACTGCAGGAGTCAGTACAGAGTATAGCTGTACATAGTACACTATATATCAGTCAGATACCAAGAGTGAAACGACTGAATCTATGACTGCAATACATGTAATGTTGTTGAGAAACATTGATAAAAGTTACCTCGCTCATATCCATGTTCACGTCATCGTAATTTGTATCGTCGTCCCGGCGTCGAGGCCCGCAGCTGCCGCCAGATCCCACCTAAAATATTATTCTATTGTCAAGCAGAGAACGCAGATTAATATCATGGATTCTCAAGTGATAATATTAAATCGAATTTCGAAAGGATAACATACAATTTACTTTAAAATTTAGCCTCAAGGACACCCAGAACTTACCGATGCTTGTTGGCTTCCATATCGCTCAGATTCATTTTCGTCATCACTGCCGTAACCAACTAAAGAATCCATGGTTAATCTTATTATATTTACAATTAAATAGGCCGAAGATGGCTATTGATTACAATATTATTATTGTAATATTTTAATGAGATAAGTAACAGCTCGCTTTAATTAAGAATCAGGAAAAAAATTGTGAAAATAAACTGAAGTGACACTAGGAGGAGTCGGAGTAGCGAATTAGCGATGCGCGATGACGGATCTTTAAGTCGATTATTTCTATTATTCAAACATCTCAATTTCTCGGTTTTTCACTCGTCTTCGATGGTTTCTAAGAGGGCTGCTAGCACTGAGTCTCAGAAATTATACAAAATTATGTACTATTATACAAAATCAGTGTTGTACAACTATAGTACGTCACTCTTTGGGGATTTCAATAAAAGTGTTTTAACTTTAAGGTATATGGGTTTTACTTTACAGTTTACGACAGACATGATATGTTTTAAGTATTTCTTTAGTAATAAGTTATAAGTACAGAATAGTATGTGTAAGTACTTATTACTCTATAACATCAGTAATGACATTGTATCCAATTATACAATGCAATCTATTATGCAAACACTACACAAAAGATAACCGAAGTACACGAATTTTGTATCCAAATATACAATCTGGCAGCCCTGGTTTTGAATCAACTAAAACGATCCGCTCGATGCTCGCTAAGTCGATTGAAACAATCAACCAATCGCGTCGAGTCCATTGAACTTGTTCATTTGAAGAGTTGCAAGTCGTGATAACAAAATTAAAATTTTGGAACTCGGAATATTGAAGTTGTTAATAGAGATGGTGGTTAGTTGTGGAAATATTGTGCTATACTTTTACTCTAAATTATACAAACTTAAACGAATCAGTGTTATAAATCTTGTTAAAAAAAATTGTGTTACAAATATATATTTTTTTTAAATATGCATTATTTTATTTCCATCACTAAATAGAAAAGAACCATCACAAAACTAACAATGGGAACTTTATTTGACAAGCTGAGACAAACGTTGACATCGATGGTTCAAATCTCCACATCGCCCATTACTAAGTCGGAGTACTCAATGTACTCAAATACAAAAGTACTCTTTGTTGGATACAGAATACTTTCAGCTCGAACATGTGTTAGGTGAACGTGGCTGTTATTCAATTGTCTGATTTAGCTAAATCATTGGTTTTAAAATAATAACTCTTAAGAAAACTAGCGTTAATAGATAACAGAATGGATAAAAATAACATGTTGTAAAACTATAACATTTCCGAGGCCGAGGAATAGTGAATTGATTTGTAAAATCTACATTACCGCGAGCGAAGCCGTTGATGAAAGTAGTTTATCATAATTTAAAGTCTGTAAAAGATAATCATGGATAATATGTAGTGCATCACTTGAGTTTTATTGGTTTTATGGAATTTAAATCGTAAAATTATTTTTTATAGTAAAGTTTTTGTATTTAATTAAATCAATTCAACCACTCAACAAAGTTCTTTTTTTTTGCCCCTAAACTAATAGAATAACATTATAAAAAATCTTAAAATGAAAATAAACAACCTTGTAAAACCAAGGCATAGTATATTAATTTAATTCAAAAATTAATTGACTAAGTTCACTACAAGACGAATCCGAAACAAATGAAAACGTTATCTTTAAGTTTTTATATTATAGTTTTAGTCGATTATTATTTGGTTTACAATGACATGTAAACTTTGGTAAATTATGCTTATTGAAACTAGGTGCATACAATTAAAATTTACAATAAACCTGATGATTTTTTATGTTCCAATTATCCAGCCCTAGAAATATTCACAATAAATTATACTCATTCCTCACTTTGTCCAGTCGGGTTACTCCTCCTGTCCATCTGAGCATTTTAAAGTTCAAAAACCGAACAGAACCTACTTAGTGGCAGTAGGCAGTTAATGAAATTGGACATAGATAGCATAACGCATAGGGGTTTATTACATGTACATTGTTTAATTTATCATAATGTTACTAATAATATAAAGTTAACTCTCTCACTATTTTAACTACGCATTAAGTTCTAAGATAGGCACATCTCTACGGCAGCTCAGCTCAACGCCATTAGGCAAAATAAGCAGTCTCACAAACAGTTTGTTGCCGACTCGCTAACTGTTAGCTGATTGATTACGCTGTATTTCATATTACATGTTAATACAAAAATTCAATATCTAAATTGTACTTATAATGCGTATTTATCAACAGACGACAGCTTTTTATGTTTCCTCTTGTTGGTTCTTGTTTTACTTGTAGCTACAAAGTATTGACCCAAAACTCGTTCAATCAGCGGCGAACCAAAAGCAATTTGCAAAATGCCTATCTACCAGTGCTCCTTTTAATACTCAAGATTAAATTCTTAGAAGATTAATTGGTGTCATTTCAAAAAAATGGGTATCCATACGGTAAAATTCATTGCGGAAATACAAAAGAGACCATGTCTCTGGAATAATAACTTGGAAAATTACAGCGGCAATAAATTAGCGAAGCAGCAAGCTTGGGATGAAGTTGCACAGATTATGTTCGCGGATTGGTCAACTATGGATGCAACAAATAAAACTGAAAAACGTAAGTACCTATTTTAAAGTTGCTTGTTTATCGGTCTCCTTACCTATTAATAAATTCTGAGTGCTTGGTTTAAGAGTTTATGCGTGATTTCTATTTTTCACAACGTATGATAATAACTTCTGATGATAAGGGCCCAAAGCCTTTCGTTTCTTGAATATATATATACTATTAGGTATAAACGGAGGGTACTACTTACTCGTCTTTGGTAGCATGTTTGTGTATGATGGTGACTTGTCAGTCTGAATAGACCTGACTAAAGTATAAGTGTTCAGTGGACTAGACTAGACAACGATGTGGCATGGGTATTTACCACATGGTTGTCTAAGCGTGTGACGTGTTCCGGTTCACAAAGTAAGAACAGCAGGTAGGCAGCGGCGGCGTTGCCATTAAATTGTGGTCTTACAGTCGAAGACAACAGTGCATGGACTGATAGCTGATGTATTTATTATAGGTAACTAAGTATTGCATCTGTTTACCGCACAAGACAATTATAGTTGTTTTTGATTTTAATTAAAATATTTAAGGCATCAGGCAAAATAATTATTTTGCCTGAGCGCTGCACCACAGATAATATACCTACTAAATAAAGAAGATACGTTATTAGCAACGCAAAACGTGTAAGTGCGCCAGGGGCCGTTAAAGTGATGGCGTCGCCACTACACCGAACCGAGTTTTGGGAGTTCGATTCCCACACGGGACCAAAATTTGTGTAATCCATAAACAGTTATCCCGAGTCTGGTTTTGTTTGTGTCCGTGCGCGTGAATTCAGCGCGTTTGTGGACGCCACTAATAGTTAGTTCATTCAGTGCGTTCTTAGACAATAAATCTGCACGAGATCTAATGTTCCTTTTGAAATTCTATTAGTTTTAGGCAAGCTTATAGATTTACGATGAATTCTTTAATCAGTTTTTGCATATTGTTTAATATTAATTTATTCAATTGAATTTATTTGCACCGTTCACCTCCTTACGCCACTTCCGGTCCTATGCTAGTCTTGTTTTTAAGTTTGACGATAAAAGTAGAATTAGAAATTCTTCAAATTGTATAGTGAATTATTGTAGTTTTAGCTAAAGATTTCTTATTGCAGTCAGACAGATACAAAAGAAATGGAAAGGCCTCCGTGACTACTTCGCTAGAGCAAGAAATAACGCACCAAAAAATAAAGATGAAACGGACAGACGAAAGAGGCGCAAAGCCCCTTCATTAAAAATGCTTCAATTCCTAAATATTACTAAACCCGATGACGGTATACGACCGGAGCCAGAGTCCGAAGACAGCGATTCATCATTCTCGTCGAGGTCTAAATCTCGGAAAACTCAAGTCTACATAGAGACTGAACAACTCATTACAGAAGTTCAAAACAAACCTTGTATATGGAATTATAGCGCTGTAGATTACAATGATAAAGATGTAAAACATCAGGCTTGGATCGAAATTGCAGTCACTTTGTACGAAGATTTTTTAACTCTGAGTGAAAGGAATAAACGTGAAATAGGTATGTACATAAACACTGCTCAATGCAACAAAGATGTGATAAATTGATACAGGGCTTTTACAATAACCCAGAGACCTACAAAAAGGCGTCAACGCAGCTACGCATTCCCCAAATACATGTAAATTTCTGTATACATTATTTTACTAACCAGTATTTTCATCAAACGTTGAATCATGTAAATAATAAAAACACTGGGGGCACAGAAATCAATAATGCCATATTTTTTATTTTGAGCAAGGTTCTGCTTGGCCAATGCTGGTCCATTATTTTTGGTCTGTTTCTTGCACGAAATGGGAAAGATCTATTAGTTATATATATAATTAATTATTTTAATTATAGTGATTCCAGCTAATATTATCGTGTAATATATATATTTTTTACAGTAAGGCATATGCAGAAAAAATGGAAAGGATTGCGCGACTATTTCACGCGACAAAAAACTAAGGAACGGGCGACAAAAGGTGAAAGGCCTTTAAGAAAACGCAAGGCACCTTTTCTAGCTATGTTACAATTTTTAGATATACCCAAACCAGGTGAGGATGAATCCCAAGATCAGGGCAAATCGGGCAGTGTTACGGAGCAAAATGATACGACGCTGCATGAAGCTGATTCTGACGAAAGCCGCTCATCATTTACGTGGTCAAGGGAACAGTCATCTTCGGTCAAGCAGCCAAAAAATATGCCCCGTAGTACTTTCAAGAATAAATCGCTTATACGTAAAAGAGATCCTGATATGAATTTTCTGTTAAATATTCTGCCCGATATGAAGTCAATGAATGCGAGACAAAATTTCGACTTCAGGTTTGAAGTTATGAAATTAATAAAGAATATTAAATACCAACCTAACGAGTGCTACTATAGCAATGCGTCCGGGTCATCAACACAAGGGCAAGAAATGCCCCAGTTTACTTGGCATACGACCGGCACAAACCACAAGTCAGGTAAACCGCCATTCCGTCATCAGGTCATAATACACGAATATCCGAGGACCGCAGACGGTGTGAATATGCAAAGTCCTTTATCTAATGAATCAGCAGGGTCTTCCGTCGAGGATATAAAGGCGATATTGCGGGAGTCATCGGACGAACAAAGCGATTGATTCATGATTCACTGAATACTTACTGACTTAGATACACCTATACTTCTTAGGGATTAATTAGCGGTACTAAGAAATAAGTTGAACAGGATGTCGAATTTGCAATCGAGACGTTCTGGTTCCACCACAGTTCCGGGTACTTAAAGATCAATAAAAATACTAGTAATGTCTTATCTACTTTACTAAATAGTAATCAATGTTTTGTTTTTAATTCACTTTAAAGTACAGGCGACTAAGATTCGCATGGTTATAATATGATAAGTCTATTTATCAGTAGTATGTATTTAAGGTGAATAAGATGCAAGGAAATTACCCAACCCACAGATCGATCACAGAGTTATCAGATTTGCTCTAGAAAGGCCCCGGTAGACTTTGGGCTTCCACCTAAAAACGTGATAATGCAATGGAAATCCTCATCTGCAATAAAAATAAATGTATTATTCTACCATTAATTTTAGAGTATATGCAAAACTAGCAGCGCCCCGCAGTTTCACCCGCGTAAGTCCCGATCCCGTGGGAATATCGGGATAAGCCTATGCGTTAATCCATGTCTCCAGCTATCTACATACCAAGTTTCATCGCAATCGGTTTAGTGGTTTTTGCGTGAAAGAGTAACAAACATCCATCCATCCATCCATTCAAACTTTCACATTTATAATATTACGCACACTACTTTATGACGGGAAACCAGGACTCATTGCGTGTATATCATATTAATGAATCATTGATTCGAGGTTCGAATATCGACAACAAAAAAAGATTAACAGGGTGCACTTTCTTCTGGCCTTCAAATCCACAAACGTGTTGCAAGGGTCTACAAGGACGTCGAACCCACGAGGAAGTTTCTTAGACTTACCGGCCTTGTAAAATTTAAAATTCTGTCTATCTAGACCTGTGAGTAATGTAAATAGTAAGGGCAGAATACTAAGACGCGGCTTCGAGAGGGATATCGCCGCTCTCTATTGCGAAGTAATACGCCATAGAGTTTTAAAGAACTGGACACTTACACTGGACACCGAATTGCGTAAATCAAAGCCGCGCCTCACGCAATGACAAAGGCTTATAGAATGGACTACGTTGTCATAGTTTTACCATTTATTTCCTACAAAACATTCTCATGATTTACATTTTATTAATTTACATAAATATATCACAAGGTGTTAGCAGTTTTGTTCCGGGATAGAGAGATAAGTATATATATATACCTTTACAATAATATCAACAAAATAAAACATCTGCTTCTAATATAATATGTTTAGGTACTTAATAAACGAATATGAAAATATATAAGTAATATATGTACGTCTAGTACGGCATAATATACATACAAAATAAATATAGCAAATAAAATGTTCTTATGCTTATGGAACGATTTAAAATCGATTGAACTTTCTTCTCATTGTTGCCAGTTCCCCTCATTGGAAGGCATGTGTTAGAACACCCCCCACATTGGTTACGTTACAATAGTGATTTATCACTTTAGTGCGCTTTTTAAACGCATCTTTTTTATAAATTTGCTGATTTACGTGTCAAAATGGATACCTATTGAACATATGATTCACACATTCTAGTACCTGATCAAATACACAAAACATCTATTAGGCAGTATTATGTATTAAAAATAACAGTGTAGCTTAATTATTTGATAATTAAGTTAACGTGATTTGAAGTGGCTGCTGTGCTACAATGATTTTTATATTCCACAAAAAAATGTTTTACATACAATGAATTTGTAAATAATATTTTTTATAGATTAGTGTTGATCTTGTAGAACAGCTTTGTTCGGATTTTTTTTTGCACAGAAATCTTTTCTTCAAACAAAACAAAAATCAGCAATAGATCGACAGTAAGAAACTACCGCACGTTGACAATTTCTGCCAAAATTACGAAACTTGTTTACCTTCTATCTTATTTTGAAAGATTTTACTAAATTCAAACGCACTAAACCATTATAAACCACTCATCAATCATACCCTAAACAAATTACACGTTTCACACACGTCGATAAAACACAGAAAATTATAATATTATCAATTTGACTTTGTACAATGCCGGTGAACACGCCTAGCGTGTCTAGTTATTTCAGCTTCCAGTGCCGGCAACACGCCTAGCGCGTTCAACGCAATTTATTCGCGATATCGTACAGCATATAGTGTAAATTGGGGTGGCACTGAAAGTATTAGAAAGGAGTCGTGTTTTATAAATATTTGTACTATATAAATATAATATGTACTTACTACGTGTCGTGTTTTGTGAATTTGGGAATAGATACAAGGAAGTAGTAGTGGTAATCCATGCTCTACAGCATTATATTAAGAAATAACATTGATTTTTGTAACGAGTCCGTAAAATAAATAAAAAACGAAGTGCATTCTCTTTGCTTGATGGAGGAGATATGGAACAACATATTTCTTTTCGAAGTCCGACAAGGGGTACATATGACTTGTGTAGCGTTGAATTTTTGCTGGTAAGTCGATTCGCTAGAGCTATCGTGAGTGTTGGGGTAGGGAGAGGATACTGTTTGTAACTAGTAACACCACGATGTTGCAAGTGTGTGTGTAAGAATCAGTCGGGCTCTTTGTTTATTTGCTTGCCAATTTCGTTTTACAAAAGAAATGTATATTTATAGTACAGTATGTCCTGTTTAAATCAGAAGAATTTATTAAATGATTTGTATTGTTTTATTATGTTTTCTGTCTGCGGTGATTCTGTCATAATTTGTTCACTAAAGTAATTAGGCCCACAGAAACGAAATAACCTGTAGTACTAGTCATTTAGAAGAGATACCAATTCAAATTTCTTATTTACACAATATTATGGAGTCTGTAGGTGCCACTAATCCAATTTAGAATTCGAAAGCAGCATGAACATTCTAAAGGTGAATTAAATACTTGCACAATGAACTAGGTTTTAACATCTTGTGTTTCTATATTGGGTTTCTTGTTTGATAAACTGTCGTGATCATAGTTTGGTGGGCCATTTACAGCTAGAATAAAGAAAAATCCAGCTGATAGTAGCGCAATGAACATAGCTATTTCATGTGTATGGGCAATGGCTGCATCTGCTTGTTTCTGTTCTTTCTTCCTTATAAAGTCTTTTTCATATCGTGACTTCTCATATAAGCTAGTGTAATGATTTTTCGCCCTGAAAACAAGGTTAAATTATTGTAACCTATAAATGGCATAGTAAAATTAATCATTATTTATTATTTACTTATCATCATCTCCCATATGAGAAAAATATTTTTAAAACAGTACCCAACCAACCAGACCAACCTATAACAAATAGCAGTTAGTCAGCACTGCTTGCATAATAGGGCTGTTTTTTCTTCTGGTAAGAAGTTAGAGGATGGGATTGCTAAAGATCCTTGAAAGGGAGTAAATTTAGCAATACACTATCAGATTGCTTATATACCAAATTAGTTTTATAAAATCAGATAAACTCTAATTAAGGGTTTATTAAGAATTTTGTTAGGGCTTTCAGAATAACATAAGTACCAAGCATCAAAATTGTAAATTGGTGTTTTTCCATCCATCGTGGGTACCATATGACGACGGCTGCGTGACTTGTAGAACTTTAGAGATGGGTCTGTTGGCTCTGATTCTGCCTCGGTTGTCATCCTTGATGGACGACTTCTTGGGCCTAATACACCTATAAAAAAAGGGCCAAGGATTACTGACTAAATAAATAATTATTTTAAGCTGAACACGCCTAGCGTGTTCCCGGCATTGTCTGTAGAACATTTTTTTGTGGAATATAAATATCATTGTAGCACAGGAGCCACTTCAAATTTGGTTAACTTAGGAAATAATTAAGATACACTGTTATTTTTAATACATAATACTGCATTATGGCTTAAATATTGCCGAAACATTGTTGACACGCCAGGCATGTCCTCGGCACCTGGAGAAAATTTTGAAAAACACGCCAGGCGGTTCGCTGGCACTGAAAGTATTTACCAAAAACGTTGATATGCTTGATATTATTTTTAAAGAATCAGGTAAAGTCGTGAACTATTTGATGCAAGAATTTTTGAATGATGGACATAATGTTTCGTAAATAATATTTTTTTTATATTGTTAATATTGTAGAACAGCGTACGTTTACGTGGGAGAGCCATGCTGAAACGTATAGGCCGGCTCGACTCCGCTCGATACCACGGCCTCACAGAAAACCGGCAACAAACAATGTTTGCATTGCTTTTCGCCGCGTGAGTGAGGTTACAGGAGGCCCTCCCCTCTCACCACTATCCTCCCCTCTAATCCCCCTCTCCCGTCTTCCCGCTCTTTCCCCCTCTTCCCCTATTCCTACCCTAAAGGGCGGCAACGCACTTGTGACTCTTGAGTTACAGGTGCCCATGGGTGGCGGTAGTTATTTACCATCAGGTAACCCGTCTGCCTGTTTGCCCTCTATAACTACCATAAACAAAAAAGCTATATTTGAAAAAAAAAAATGTCCTGCACAGGAAACTTTTGTTCAAATAAAAAAATGATCTGCAAAAGATCAACAGTAAGAAGCCACCGCACGTATTTTATGACCTATCTCCGAATAAGTAGAGGTGCTGGGAAATTGTTGACAACTTCTGCCATAATTACAAAACTTGTTACTTACCGTCTATCTTATTTTGTGATATTTTTCTAAATTCAAAGGCACTTCACTATGGTAAATCACTTTTAATATACCCTAATCAAATAAAAGATTTATGTAACATCGGTAAAACACAGAAAATGACAATATTGACAATTTACGTTTGTACAATGCCGGTGAACACACATAGTGTCTAGTCATTTCAGCTTCCAGTGCCGGCAACATGCCTGGCGTGTTTTTAAAAATGTTCAATTGTTCATGTTGTTGCGGCTTCGTACAGCATATAATGTGAATTGGGGTGGCACTCAAAGTGTTAAGAGATACGATTGCATGCAGATTGGATTTAGAAACTTTGGTTATTTGGGGTTCAAAAAGATTTCTAATCCACTATTTTTTTGAATTGAAATAAAGTCAATAACTGTAGAGACTTTGATTATATACCACATATAAAAAAAAAAAAAAAAAAAAGTGTAGAGATTACCCTTATATAGAAAGTCACAAATTTTACTTCTTTATGATATTAGTAGTAACTTTACTTACCTTAATGTCATTGCAATAATCTATTAAAATAATATTGAGGTTAAAAATTTTAAATATGTCTCTAGCATTCAAGGTTACTCTATAAATACATATAATATATGACACCAACCTCTATCATACATGTTTTTCAATTTTACATTTCCTAACACCTCATATGCTTCCGATATTGCTCTAAATTTTTTTGCTGAGGTTTCATCCTAAAACAATGTATTAAATTAGTCATGTTACGTAAAAAAAATGATTATTTTATAAAATAATCTTTCTTACAGTAGACTTATCTGGGTGATGAACTTTTGATAATTTATAATAAGCTGCTTTGATTTCACTTTGTGTTGATTTCGGTGTGATTCCAAGAACGTCATAGTGGTTCGCGTAAGAACGTATCGATGTAATAGACGATCGTACGCCTGACACAAGGTTCTTCTTACCTAGTCTGATCATCTGTAAACATAAGTAATGTTAATAATTATTTTTATGAAACAACGTCAAAGCCTATCTCAAGAATAAAGGTTACTTACTAGCCTATGTTCCTCAGATTTTATCTCATATATTTAATGCCCTATTGGCATTCAATTTAGAGCATCTATCGGCTAAAAATTAAAATAAATTATTTAATCCATCTGATTATGACATTTTTTCACAGTCGTCAAATTCTGTCAATTCGAATGTCAACAAACAACAGATGATCTGACCATAGAGGTACTAAAATACCTCTATGGATCTGACTCGAGTCAACAAGTTTTCCTTGCTTTACTTTATGGTATATATCTAATAAAAAAATAAAAAAATCAGCATGTCTGGTCACGAAACATTTGATCAAAATGCAATCTCCCTAAATCATAAATATTAGTCGTTACGAAACTTGAATACAAATAACTTCCTATTAGCCAAATATACCTAGCTGTTTTATGATAAAAAATGGACATTTCGATTATCCTCATCAGCATATCAGCATTTTTATTTTAGGATAAATAGTATAAAAAATGCAGTGATTAAGGGCGTAATTTTTTATTATTTTCAAAAAAAAAGAAAACATTTTTTTACATTTCGTGTGATATTTCTTTTCCAGTACATTTTTCGTCAAATGTGCCCAAAGCTTTTTTGTTCTCTATTAAATTACCTACAAAATGAGATCTGTTCAAAGTCGCTTGCAAAGTGCTTTTGTTTAACAGCAAATGAAGGTCAAAGTAAAGAAAAGGCGTTGTTTTTCAACATTTCATAACTTTGAAAGGAATGTACGTAGAAATCTGAAACTTTCTGAAATTGTAGCTTGTGATGATATTAAAAAACTGCTATAAATTTACTAATTCTTACTACTAACTTAGACAATTCAAAAAACGATTTCTGATTATGAACCCGTTGGAGTTTTTAAGAGATATCGGTATGGACGGTCCGTCTATTTTGCTTAATTTAGAAAAAAATGGCGCATTTCGCAATTAAGGGTAAAAAGAATTACCGGCACGATAGAGATCGCAATTATGCACTGATTGCTTTCAAACGACAAAAATGGGACAAAAACAGGGCAAAATGAAGATTAAGTTCATGAATGGGGGATATTCCTCCACAGGGGGGACTGGGGGGCAGATTTTAAAAGATCGAACAAAAAAAAAAATTTTATCCAACAATGATGAACAGTTGAAATAGCAAAAAAAAGATTAAAGAACGACTTCTCCCCGCCAACTTAAGTAAGTAAAATTTTTATTATATTTATAAAAAAAAACAAAGATCAAACAAATAAAAATTTTGATCGAACAATGACGAAAAGTTAAAGATCAATTGAAATAGCAAAAAAAAAAGTAAAAAAACGACTTTTCCACGCCAACTTAAGGCTAATTTTTATTTTATTAAAAAAAAACTAAGATCGAACAAATAAAAATTTGATCGAACAGTTAAGAACAGTTAACGAACAGTTGAAAGAGCAAAAAAAAAGTAAAAAACAACTTCTCCCCGCCAGCTTAAGACACCCCTGCTGCGGGCCCGGTTTTTTTTTCTCTCTCTAACGCTGTTACACTTTACTTGTAACATTGTCATTCACTTAAAGTGAGTAGCTTACATGTAATCAGTTGAACAATAAAAATTAAATTTACTTGAAGTAGACCCCTGGTAGAGAGTAGAATTCATTTTTAAAAGTTATCAATACAGTAAACTTCAAATTTACTCTGAGTCATTCTGTTTTATAGTGGCAAAGTTTCAGAACGCACATATTTCATGTCAAATAAATATTAGTCAGCACACATAACTATATATTGTACTATTAGGTCAGCGCTCAGCGATCAAGTAAAACTTATTCTAATACATTCAGTTCAATTTTGAAACTCGTTCTTTTTGTTGTGCATCGTGAAATAAATACGGGTAAGTATTATTAGAAACATATGTATCTTTTTATTAGGGTGTCTACTAAACAGATGTTAAGTCGGAAAACACACCCATATAAGGTAATCTATGACATCGTATGCCCTAGATAAACTTCGTTACTGGAACTGGAAGGCGGTTTTGGCAATGACTCACTTTTTTGTTAACGAGCAGACTTGACGATAAGTTGAGTGACACCTGAAGTTAATTAGAACTTTATTTATAAACTCTTTAGTGTGTAGAGAAAAATCTTAGTAACATTCGCTTCCTGGGTTTACTGTGTTGAATTGACAAAAGGATAATAAAAAAAAAGGTATATAAATAGGAAAAAGTAAATAGATGTATATAAGAGTAAACAAAGTGGCTCTGTTCTGAATATTTATAAAAATGTAGATGTATTGTATATTATTTCTATATTTTTTTATTTCAGAAACTATCATGTCGTCACGTAAGACAGCCGGACGCCGTGGTACCAACAAAAAGCGTGCCCAGCGTGCCACATCCAATGTGTTTGCTATGTTTGATCAAGCCCAGATTGCAGAGTTCAAAGAAGCATTCAATATGATTGATCAGAATAGAGATGGTTTTGTCGACAAAGATGACCTTCATGACATGTTGGCTTCACTTGGTAAGTGAAATCATATAACTGCTTTATTAGTCTCCAACATATATTGAAACTTTTGTTTGCCTATATACAATTTATTCATTATACTACTTGCTGGAAGCAAATTTTGCCTGTCTTTTTCCTCATACACATGATATACACACCAGAATTTGAAGAATTATTATATATATACCTAAAGTTACAAGCTACAGCCACAATCCTGATCATTGTTTCATTGTGGTTCCACTTTTATTAAAATAATATGATATGAGTCGAGGTTGCAAAGTGGCTAGTAGAAGCCTATGCCGTAAGGGTCACAGAGCAAAGAGGCATATTGTGAAGAGTTAACTAAGTAATATTTAAGTCAAAAATTTATGAAAGTTCGGAATAAAAGACTATATTATTATTATTAATATGATAGGAGTAGATCCTAGTGATTATTTTTATTATACTTTTTAAAGACTAATATTGCACTAGTTGATACACCTTTCTCATGACGGATTTTATAAAAATTAAGTAACACGGTGGGTGCACCCACATAATTGTTTTGATTGGACTTAAAACAATTAATGTGAATCACAGTCTGGTGTGAGTATTGAACCTACAACCCTTTATGCAGTGTCAGTTTGTAAGGTGGCAAAACAAACCAGTTCTCCGATTACTATGAACAGTTGACAATGTAGGTACAAATGTAATACTTTTAATATAATGTTAGTTAGGTGGCTCCAATTACAGAAAAAATTCAGATCTGCAATGAATATCATATTTTTTTGCTCTTTCACTGCAGTTTACTGTTAGAAGAAGTTTTTACCTAGTCAGGAAACTGTAATTCCTGCAGAAATTTGTTGTTTACTACTCCCTGCACCTGCTCTTTGCAGTATATGTATATTAACTATTATATACATCAATTTAAACACACAACAAACCTTTATATTACATAAATTTTTAGTTTTTTCAATTTTTATTAGAGTAGAGTGAGAAGTATCATGTAAGACCCGTAATTGTAAAAGAGTAAATTCATGATTTAATAGCATTGCAGTAGTGATTCCTACCATATTACAGAATGCATACATAGTTTGGACTTGCCTTGTCACACCTATTGGCTTATGAATATAACAGCAGGAATTTCAAAAGGGCAACCATATATGACAAGTTAATCCTACATTATGTCATAAATAGTTTTTAACTATCAAGGCACATCATTATGGTCAGAATTAACTTTGTAAGTTGGTGAATGTACCTATGAAAATGTACCGATAATTATCGGTGCTTATATAGTGCTTAGGCATTATGAGTTCAATTACCTATAGAAGATATCTATCTTCTATTATGGGTAATTGAAAAAACACCCAGCATTATGTATAACACGCTCTGTACAGGATATGTGTGTAACATATCCTGTAACATAATACTGGGTGGCTATAATGTGCATAACAATAGCTTGTTTGTCTATATAGAGAATGGTGAGTGAGTGAGTCTTCAAATACATTTACATTTCTGAGTGAGGCAAACAGTAATTGCAACTGTTTGGATAGTGTTCTGACATCAGCAGGTTATTACATATACAGGAATATCATTGAAAGTGAAAGTTTTATGAGTGATATTTGCAATGGATCTGTTTTTCAAGAAGCATTTATTATGACAGTTGTTGTATTAGATAAGAAATATTTGTGATGTTCAATGTCTCAATACTGTTTGATAGACCAATTCTGTAGGCATACTAATATAGAAAAACAATAATCGCCATTAAAATGTAAACATACCATACAATTATATTTTAAATGTTTTATATTATAAATTATAAACGGTTTTTGCTGCACATTGAAATTTATCCTACAGTACAGTCTGTTTGCATCAAACATGACTAACTTGATTTCTCACGTATGTCCGAATTTAAAAAAAAAAATTAGCAGTGTATGAAGAGCTGAGAGGGGGACCATAGTCAGTAATCAAGCTCCAACAGTGTAATTGTTAAGTCTGTGTATGACATATGTAAATTTAGTATCCTGTAGTAGGGATGTACAATACTAATGTCCCATAAGTATATATAAGTATAACCATAATTAGGTATCTTTGTGACATTTTCATAAAAATTTGTCAATATTTAATAAGACTCTTCTTCTCTTCTGCTGTTGTCATATATATTGAAAGCCTCATGAAGTATTGCCATCCTACAAGAGTACTCTGTTTACAGGTAAAAATCCAACTGAAGACTATTTAGAAGCCATGATGAATGAAGCACCTGGTCCCATCAATTTTACAATGTTTCTCACTCTGTTTGGAGAGCGCCTGCAGGGCACCGACCCCGAAGATGTCATCAAGAATGCATTTGGGTGAGTTGTATATTTCTGTATTTGTTTGTTACTGACTAGCAGGCCTTAAGACTAAAGTTGGTCTTTAATAATGGTCCTGCTGCCAGACATGGCAGAATTTGGGAGAGTTTAGGCAATATCACACTGGTACAGTGCAGGTGTACAAACAATTTGATGCAGAGAATTTATTTTAAACATTTTGATTAAAAGTCATCCAGTCTTTCGATTTTATATTATTTCACATAAAGTCTACATTTTGAAATAGAAGCCACAGATAATGTCCAGCATGTTACTAAGTAATACTGTATATTTTATCTGTAGGTGCTTTGACGAGGAGAATGCAGGTGTGATAGGCGAGGAGCGTCTACGTGAGCTTCTCACAACTATGGGTGACCGCTTCACTGACGATGATGTGGATGAGATGTTGCGCGAGGCACCGATACGCGATGGAATATTTGACTATGTCGAGTTCACACGCATACTCAAGCACGGCGCAAAAGAAAAGGATGAACAATAAAATGTTAACTAATAAGCAGGTTGTTATACATACAGAAAATTTGTAAGTGTATTTAAATTAGACTTGAAGTAACATGATTTACAAAAGACAGTTGATTCATAAAAAATACTTAACCATGATATGTATGCCTTTGTTAAGGACATACCATGCTGCATACCACAGGTGATAAGGTCACAGAATAGATAATAGTATTTACGTTCAGAAGTAATTAACAATCAATTATGTTCAATAAGCGTTTAAAGCAAAAAAAAGAACATAACGTATTTAAACATTTACGTATCATTACTTGAAAATTTAAACATAATATTTAGCTGTTATGTGTCGAATCAATACGCTAGAGTTTCTTTTGCTCTAACCATGACACAGATAAAAGGATGTGTTGTTGCATTTTGTGAGGTATAGGTTGGTGTAGGTAAGTGTTGTAATATTAAAACAACAGCGAGCGACATTCAACTCATTCTAGCTTCTCCTAAATTGCAATCAGTGAGGAAGTGGGAAAGGCCCAATACATTAACATTTTTTTAGTTCTTTGTCCTAATGGGAGATATAGCATCAATACCTTATACAATGTAAAATGAGGCATGCATAAAAAAAAAATCTTTTTGTTCTGTCTTAGTTAGCTGTGGTTATAGAATGTAATGAAATTGCACATTTACAAATTTGCTGTACTGTTTCAGCGATTACATCTGATATTTTGAATAAAGATATTAGGAACATAAAACCTACATACAACCTGGCTGAAATATACAACCTGCTGATACAGCCATTGTAATTGATTCGATTTGCCAAACTTATAAATTGGTATAAGATAGAACAGTAGATGTATAAGTTAGTTTTGATATGGATTTCAAGATAATCTCGAAAGATACTGAGGTGCTAAATATACCCTAGATCTTACCATTTCCATTTTAGCATTTCTATAACTGATTGTAATTCCATATAATTGGACCACCGTATTTCTTAATGTTTGGCTACATTAACACTTTGTAATATATTAATATGTATTCAGAATGTCGCAGTTTTTTATTTCCTTGTTTTATTACAATACTGCAATTACTACTAATTCTGCTAATTCCTTTTGTTGCATTTATGTTTTGCGTTAAGATTTTAAAAGCTAAATTGGTAAATAAAAAGTGATGTTTGAAATTTATCATTTTTACATCACCTATAAATTCTAAAAAGTTTCTTGTCAGTTATTAGATCTTTTGTTGTACATTTGAATTTGCTAGTGGTGCCACAAGGTACAAAAAATATCTTCATAAATTGGTATTATTATCATTCCTTGAATTATTAATATTATTGGGTTTACTAACACTACCTATTATTCTAAAATGAAGTATATTTAAGTTTAAAATGACAAATGATTTGTTTTAAAATTATGAATTAGGTATTCGTAGGTCTCAATACTGAAACTTAGTATTAACAGATTGTGTGTATAGGATGTAATCAATATGTATCTGTTTTCATTTATTTAAATATATAAATTATTATCGCCTAATTCTGGTTTTTTATTTTGCCTACATTTGATTGAAATTGCCTATATTTTATTTTATCAAGAGAGTTTTAATAAGTGAATTATTAATTATTCAGAACAGAGTGTTCGTCGAGGATACATTAATTCAAGGAATTAAGCTTATTTATAGGATTCATCAGATAATACTAAATTTGAATCCGAAAATTTTAACGAACCTGTAGGCCAGTAGCCATATCAGTAAGTTCTAAACTATGTAAATACGTCGGATTCAATTTCAGTTTTATGACAATTTAAGGAAGAGGAAAAGCTATACTTGAGCCAAATTGGATGTGGAATGTTTGTAAACAAACCATATGTCATCATATTTAGGGTTGTCATGATTAGAATGCAGAAATATTGTAATTTTACCTCCATTTCTTAGTTATACTTTACGATTTTATTGTCATTGCTTTTGCGGGAACTTAGTCTAACCGCCAAATACGTAATATGTTAAAAAATACCTTAAAACAAGAATTAGCAAATAAAAAATACCAACTATACGCCTTACAACTCTATAACTCTACAACTTTCGCAGATCAAAAACAATTTGGTTATTTACAACGAACATTTAAAAAGAAAACATTTAAACATAAAAAAAGAAATATATGGGAATATGCACAAGACTCCACAGTACAATATTGAAAATAAGTTTTTCTATCCTTTTTAATAATAATATTATAGATACGTTTTATGACTTTTATTTTCATAAATCAATAAGAATCAAACACATCGTGGTCCTTGACGTCACAGAATAAGCGCGCCGAAATGTCAGCGTTAAATCACACGAAACTGGCTGTGGTTTTCATTTTTTCACTGTTGATTGATATTAGTGATGATGTGTTTTATTTTTTCCGGTAATGTAATGACATACAGATTCGGTCAAAAGAACACAAAAAATATTCCTTATTAATCGTCAAATTAAAGAAGGTGCATACCTTCAAATTGAAGGTTTGCTGTGAGACTATAGTACATAGCTACTATAGGTGTTTATTTTTTAGTATTATAATGGCGATATAACCATACCAAGTTAAAAAGGTAAAAATTTCATTACACACGGAACACTTAAATAAAATAAATATAAATAGCCTTTATATTGATACCTATTACATTAAATTAATTTAAAACTTAATTTATAAATTATACTAATATATTAGAGTTTATAAATATGTGTAATTTTTTCTTCTTCTATAATTTATTTATCCTTATTAAAAAAGTAAATGAACTTTTCCAATTTATATTATTTTGTTGTGGAAGTCGCCTCCTTGGCGTAGGCCTCCCCCAATTCTCTCCACCTGACTCTATCTTTGGATTGTTTTCTCCAGCCTACTCCCCTCCTCTCTTTGACAATCAAAGCAATCAACAATGAACAATGATGACATGTTAATAATGTTTTGAAATTAGATGTGTAAATCGGGACTTAACCGCGATAATAATTACAAAGTACTATACCTATATAGTGCGAATTTGGCAACTATCCGTACTTGCTCTTGAAACTTTCGCGACTATATATATCAGATGTGTAATCTAATATATATAGTCGCGAAAGTTTAAAAACAGTTTTAAAGTTACTCTTGCCATTAAAAGAAATTAGTGCCATTTGTTTTCCGCAACATGACGAGGTTTTTCATTTTCCTGGTCAGACCATAGCAATATTTTTAAGGGTATGTAATTTACAAACAGGTTATTCACAACTGCCTGTCAGAAAATGCTTTGCAAAGCTTTGTTTGTAAACATTCCACATCTTATTTGGCTGAAGTATAGATTGATGTGATGAGGGCCACTGATTCTAAACTGTTCAAAAAAACAACAAAAGTGTTTCACTGTGGGTAAAATATATAAATCTTTCTACCTGTGTACTTTAGCAAAACATTTGTACAGGCTGTTACAGAAAGGTGGGGTCATATATTAGGGAAGTATAGTAGATAACGTAAATAACGTAATGTGCTTTCAATTTTAGGAAAATTTGTGATTATTAATACAGAAATCTACTGAAAGTGACAAATTGAACTTGAAAATTGACCGTTAAAGCTAATATTGTGTAAGAGAGAAACTATGGGTATTTAACATTCAGTGCCGGCGACACGCCTGGCGTGATCTTCTAAGTTTCCTTCAAGTGCCGAGAACACGCCTGGCGTATCCACATATAAGCCAATACGCAGTATCATGTATTAAAAATAACAGAAGGTATAGCTTAATTATTTTATAAGGTAACCAAGCTGCATATATTGGTAACCATGGCAACTTTTACTTAACTAAAATCTTTGATGTGCTTATGCTTGAAATTTTTAGTATGTGTGTTATCTTTAAAAATATTGCGCTCACTTACTTTGAAAAGATGCTACAACATTAAAAGAAAAAAGTTGATAACATTGTCAAATAAATCCGCAAAAGATCGGCAGTAAGAAACTACTGCACGTATTTATGACCTCTCTCCGAATAAGTGGTGAGGTAAGGTGCAATTGGTGCTGAGAAAATGTTGACAATCTTCAATCGACAAAAAAAAAATCAAAATCATTGAAATTGATTTGAAAATTTATGATATGATTTTAATAAATGTGCACGTACTTTCACTAGAATATTTTTTTTTCAAACCTCTAAAATTTTACTACAGCTTTCTTTAACATTCTGTATAATTTCGCATAATAAATGCATTAAATTAAATATTGATCCTGCGCAATAAGGGGCCATCCATACTCTCGCAACACAAGAATAAAGTTAAATCTCTATCGCTTGCCGACACGCCCACGTATACATATTATATTCTCTCGGCGGCGCTTTATACAGGGTGTTACAGAAAGGTGTGGTCAAATTTTAGGAGCACCATGTGTTGATTTAGCTTGAAAAAAAACTGGATTCTGAAAAAAAATTCATTGATTTTTTTTTCTTCGGAAAATGCTTAGTGCCTAGTGTAGGTGCATATTTCTAAACAACAAATTATGAATTTTCATGTCAATTTCTATGATTTTATTTTATATGCAGACATTTTCTGGAAAAATCTGGACACTCCATCAACATTCTTGGTATTAAATACTAAATTCGTGTCAGCTCTCACTCATACAAAATATTAGTTTTTTTAAATTCATATAGACTCACGTCAGACGAATTTCATGATGACAGTTGCTATTTATTTAAATGCCTTTCTAGACCTCTGTTATACAATTAAGTAATAAAAACATCAGTCGCCAGGGCCGTTGTCAGCAAATCTGAGGGTAATAATGACGTTTACATTATTTTATTATTATTAGGAATTCATTATTCCCAGGCTTTTTTGATGACATCTGCGCATTTTTCGGCAAGTGCCATTATGGGGGCTTGGACGTTGCCAGTAGGTAGTTGTGGTATTGAGCCAGCGTCGCACACGCGTATATCTGGAATAATAAATAGAAAACTATAATAGGTATATTAATATGATACTCTTGTTTCTTGAAATTAATTTTATCTCTAACTCAGAACAAAAGTCGCTAAACATTCCATTAAACTGTTTCTATTTAAAACTATCGTTTGAATATGCGGAGTGTTTTTTATTTCATGTGCCCCGTCATGCACCTTAAAGAATCTAGCATCACCCAGTCGGCTAAGAACTTTATAATTTTTAAGGAAATTACTCAATATACTTTAGTTATGCTTCTCTCTTCATGCTTTTTTTGCGGTTGGTTTTAAGGTGTGTAAATACATGATAAGTATCTGTTAAGCACATAAATAAGTTGTTGGTGTGTATGTTATACCTGTATTTTAGATTAAATTTTCTTTTCGTATATTTTTTTAAATTCTGGATGTAAGTAGGTACACATCATATCCACTGGAAGTATCTAATAGGTAGGTATCTGTTATCCTACTAATATTATAAACGTGAAAGTTTGTGAGGATGTATGGATGTATGGATGTATGGATGTATGGATGTGTGGATGTATGGATGTATGGATGTTTGTTACTCTTTCACGCAAAAATTAGTAACTTAAATAATAAAGCGCGACTCATTTAAATTTCCCAATGGCTAAGGGCATATCTACCGTAAAATACGGAAAAAATCTACCGAACTGATGTACTTATTGAATTGGTTGAAAATCCAGTACAAATGAATAAAGTGCTTACTTTCAAGGTGGAAAACTTTGAGTTTTGAATCAACAACCGAGCCAAGGGCTGTTGTACCGATCATGTGGTTTTGTGGGTCAGTGTACACACGGATCATGCACTCGTTCCACTTATCAGACCAGGGTTGGGCAATGTCGTCGCAAACCTTTGTGTATGACCTGTCCAACTGAATCTTGTATTTGTCAGATAGTGCGTTCTGGAATGTTAATAATTTGACAATATCAGCCGCGTGTAAGGTAAACTCATTAGTTTATTATAGAAGGCTGCCAATTTAATCAGCCATGGAATCGGGGAAGTTTGTGACACTTAGGTAAGTAATACTAATTCGAGGATAAATGGGATGATACCGGGTTAATATTTCGAATAGCTAAGTTATGTTTCGTACTTGAATTCTTTACCTATAGAGATTCATTAAGATAGATAGATAGGTACTCTTTATTGCACACCAAAAAAAGTATTATACAATATAGAAATTTAATATAAGTAACAGTGCAGTGGGCGGTATTATCGCAGTCTGCGATCTCTTACAGACAACCTTAGGATGGACTATACTGTATGGAAGTAGGTAACTCGCGGTGCAGTACAACTAAAAACAATAATAAAAATACAAAATTTGTAAATAACAGTCTATTTAAGTCTATATATGTTTAGCGAAACGAACTAACGAACGAGTGTAAGTGACAGGGTTTATTTTAATTATTTAGAAAAATATACTAGGTTGTAGAAATGTTTACAGATTTCTACAACCTAGTATATTTTTCTATGTTCTACTTTCTAGTTGTAACTATCGTACCTTTATCTCTTGCTATTGTATGCATATTGTATTTATCTGTAATTTTTTGATTAATAAAAAAAAAACTTCGTTCCAAACCGTGTGTCCATAAGACACATCACGCGTTTTTTTTAATAGCAGGTAGGTATTTGCTGCGTTGGTGCTCTCATTCCCATACAAGATACAGTGAAGAACCTTGGAATATTCATTGACAAAACCTATTCTAGTGTCCACAATTGCAAGAAGTCAATAGGAAACTTTTTTGCATCTGCAGGGTCCCTTAGAAGACTGCGTAACTTTCTTCCGGTTGCCATTAAAATTGCGCTGGCAGAATAACTCCTTCTTCCTATCCTTGATTATGCAGATACCAGCTATCCAGATCTCACCGACGACATTCATTTTTGACGTTCATGTTTGGACTACGCAAATATGACCATGTCTCTGAATATCGGATTAAGCTCAAGTGGTTATCTATACGCCTTCGCCGGAATACTCATATCCTTTCACTACTGTACACTACTCTGTTCAATCCTAGCACTCCTCCCTATCTCAAACAACGTTTTGAATTTTTGCACAACACGCATTCAAGGTTCCTGAGGTCGTCTGAGAATCTTAGGCTAAAAATGCCGACACATACCACGAAATTTAGGGACAAATCTCATCATCTTTAGTATTAAGCGGCGGTAGCATAATGGCTAAGGCGTCGGACTTGCGATCGAGTGGTTGCGGGTTCGAACCCCACCCAGTGCACTACCGACGTGAACCCGCTCCTAACACAGCATTTAGCTTAGCTGGAGGGGTTAACAAGAATACTAGTAATATGTGACCCACGTTACTAGTAGTCTTTAAAAAAAATCTTTCACAGTTAAGGCTGTCCGGTCATCAGACGAGCACAAACGGTGACAAATTAAAAAACCTAGTGAAATAACACTACGTCTTCGTGATTGGTGACATACTAGGTACTATTATGTATCTCCATGGGTATCAACTATGTATTGTATATGTATGTGTATGTATATATTTATAAATATGCGTTTATGTAAGTATGTGTATTTCTGTACCTATGTCTATATACCTACCATCCTAATATTTATTTGCAAAATGTATGCTAAGTATCTCTAAATAGCACTTATATATAATTATTTTCTTTTTCCACAGGCTTTTTAAATATATTCTACACTGCAGCCCCTCTTTTCACCTATGTTTTCTCTATCCATCCAATAGTTGCCTGGACGAGATCGCAAATTGCGATAAGGTGGCCAATTGTACATAACATTAGCTAGTAAGTAGATATAAGTAAAATATTGTAACCTATTTGTTTGTGTAGAATAAAGAGCAATTCTATCTATCTATCTATTTAATAAGTAACTTATATTATAATTGATTGAATTACCTTCCCGAAGAATATCTGCTTTAAGTACATAAGCCCATCCTTCACCATCACCATGTCATTTGGGTCACTAAAATAGTTGGGAAAGAAGAGCGGCGGGTCCAAAGGATCCGTAGAATTCAGAGTCATATATCCAACGCTGCGTGGAAGTAGTGATACTGCGTTGGCCCTGACAACAACGCAATTTTATCTTAAATCAGAGATTTTTATATAATAATAATAATAACTCCACACATCTCACACACGGCCGTCTGATCCCAAACTAGGCAGAGCCTGTACTATGGTAACCAGACTTCTGATAAACATACTCATATATTTCTAAATACATACATATTATAGATAAATTACACCCAGACACAGAACAAATGATCGTGCTTATCACACAATTATTTGTCCTGGGTGGGAATCGAACCCACGACCTCTGGCTTAGCAGTCAAGGTCACTAACCACTAGACCAACAGGCCAGTTTTTATATGTAATGCTTTGGTGTTTGTCAAATATTTAAGCCTCTTAAGGCTCTCGCTTTAATAACTCTGATCCTGAGTACTTAATAGCATTTCTTGACTAGCCACATTTTAAGTTTTAGTAGTTCTTTTATAGTATTAGGAATTGCAATAAAGATTAAGTCCACACATAACATTTTATTTTTTTAATTCGCGCAGCGGAATGTTGTTGAATTTAAAGATTTTAATTATGCAGATATTTAGTGTATGACGTCGTGTGTATGTTAAAAAAAAATTTGTGCATGCAGCCATTGTGGAGAAATTCGCTAAAAACTGATTCCGCTGGGCTGGCGGAACTTTTTTGAATCCATGGACTTAGAAGAAAAAAAATGGGCCAAAAATTAGTGAGTATTTGTGTGTAATTACTATTAATACATATACATACATAATTAATACATATTAATAAATACTATACTGGAAGGTTAAGAACGTTACTTAGATATATGGCACGGCCGCTTTTTAGTAGCCATCCGAACTTGGTCGGGTTATGTAGGTTTTCGATGCTTTGTCAGTATTTTAATTGTTTCTCTTTAATTACTGAATTTAATGAGATGAAATTTTGCATGTGAGTAGTTGAATTAATACACTAATTATTGGAATACATTTTACTATGTAATTCCTTTAGAACGTCGTGATATTTGACTGCTTTGTAAACAGTGGTCAATTCATGGTAAATTGTCCTATAACTCTTTAATTACTAACGGAACATCATTGATGCTTGGCAACATGTTGCAGACACTTACAAGGTTTGTATAAACGTGAAAATCTGGACCCCAAAGCGCATACTTTACGAACTAAGACCTAATAAGCGTATTTTACGTTTATATTTTTATCTTTTAAACCCTACGATTTTTTCTAAATCTGTTTTTTAAACAAATATAAACAAATTCAAAACAGCGTATGTAAAAATCTACAACTCTCTATATAAGCACTTTATATGAAAACTAGCTAATGGACAAACGTTCGCGTGGCGGAAACTTGAATTTCTCCGAAGTTTATGCATGCACTAATTTTATTCATACATACACAATTACACACAAATACACACAATTTTTTTTACACATTTTTTTTCTTCTAAGTCCATGGATTCAAAAAAGTTCCGCCAGGACAACGTTCGCCCAGCGGAATCAGTTTTTAGCGATATCTCCACAATGGCTGCACAATTTTTTTTTTATACACACACAATTACACGACGTCATACACTAAATATCTGCATAATTAAAATCTTTAAATTCAACAACATTCCGCTGCGCGAACGCACACATAAGTAGGTATAGCAGTTTTTGGTACTTTTGTCACCATTCCGCCTGGATTTCTTGTGTTTCAGGAAGCAAATCCTTAACTGACTTAAATAAATTTAGCCGAACAAACGGCTGTACATCCTGGAAGCGGCTAACTTCCAGGATGTACATGCTCGCTCATGTGAAAATTTCAAACTTTTTAAAAAGTGGGCTGCAGTCAATCACGCTTGGCGGATAAAGGCTAGCGAGAAAAAGTGCTAACGCAACGAAAAATGCTGACCGCGAGTTGATTTATTATATTTACACCATCTGTGGATTCTGCGCGATACTATTGTAAGTTTGATGTTGTTTGTACACTAATTATCCATATATTAGTTCGGGCAACTTTCATAGATGGCGCAGTATTAATTTCGAGTTTTTACAATATTTACTATATTTTGATATAATTTATTCAATCCATTAAATATGTCTATATATCTCCAAAGGAACTTCGTTCCAGTCGGGTGTCCCAAAAACACCCCACATGTTTTTATGTGCTAGGAAAGCTTTTTGAACGTCCGTGGAGTTATCTTATCACACAGTATGGGTATAATTCAAAACGGAGGAATACATAACCATGGTACGCCGAAAAATGACATGACTTTTCAAATTAAGGTTTTATCAAGCGTTACTCCTAAAATTTGTTGATGTTCGTAGTTATTATTTATTTATTCTTTTATTACGTGCTAGATTGTATAAAATTAGTTTTTGTTAGGTTTACTTTTAATTGTTTTAACCATTTTATTACAGACTAGCTATTCCCGCGCGGCTTCGCTCGCATATACATATTTATATATTTTGGGCGGAACCCAATTTTTTTTCCAAAATAAAAGTACCCTAAGTTACTCTTTATAACACCAGCTATCTGCCAGTGAAAGTCCCGTGGAAATCGGTACGTTCGGGAGATCATACGAAACAAACAGACAGACAGACAAAAATTAAAAACCGATTTTTAGGCATAGGTATCGTGCAAATAACTGTAGGAGCTTAAAAAACCAATATTTTGACATCACAACAGACAATTTTATTTTTTATTTTTTTTTATTTTAAGACTTACAATATTTCTTACACTATAACTTAATTTTAACATAGCACTATAAACCAGAACTTTTATTGAGTATTGATTATATAGTGTTGTTAATGTCAATGTTGTACTTATTAACGTCAGTTTTCTTATCATATGTTAAAATCATAGAAATGTTGTCAGCAAACAGAATACAAAGGTATGGTTATGTCAGGAAAGTCGTTTATATAAAGCAAAAATAATAGTGGGACTAGGACGCTGCCTTGCGGGACACCGTAATTATTCACAACTAGGTTAGAGCGATATGCTCATAGTTCCATGTTTTTATCAATATTGTGGATTTCCACAAACTGTTTCCTGGTTATTAAAAATGTCTGTAGCCAGTTAAATGCGAATCCCCGAATTCCATATCTTTCAAGGTTTTTTTATTAGGTTATTATGCGATTAACAATCGAAAGCCTTGGTCAAGTCAAAAGTAAAGTAAGTTCTCTTAGTAAAATATTATGTTTCTGAATAAAACTTGTAAGGCGTTTACGTATAGCTGATTAAAGGTTTTTAAAGGATAGGTACCTTAGTTATTGAAACATGTTTAATCCCCTTTTTGTATAATGATTTAGCTATAGGCAATTTAATGGAGCCTGGAAAACAACAACAATAATAATAATATAACTCTTTATTGTACACCAGGAACATTAAAAAGCAAAATTTCTTAAAATTACGGTTAATACAATTGGCGGCCTTATCGCTCTATGGCAATCTCTTACAGGCAACCATGAGATGGAGAAAAAGAAATGGAGATAAATTAGGGCAGTATGGTGCACGTTATTAAATTATTTAGTGACGTAAAATATCTTACTAGTATACATACAAGTAAACTTTAAACATATAAAAACATAAGTACATGTGGGAATATAAACGATAGGTAATATATAATATAGGATACAGCGGCACAGTGACTTAAAGGAAAGGGCAAAAGGGAAATTATGTGCTGACATCACCTAGCGATAGGTAGTAGTTCTTGACTAGTTTTTTAAAAACAGGTAGTGATTGTGCGCGTCTGATTTCCACTGGCAGGGCATTCCAAAGCCGAACCGCTTTAACAGAGTAGGAATTATGAAAAAAACCATGAACTTGGTGGAGTGTCCAGGCATTTTTAATCTCAGGTTCTCTGACGATCTCAAAGACCTAGGATGCGTATCGTGCAAGAAATTAAACCGTTGTTTAAGGTAAGGTGGAGATAAGGGGGGGTAAGGGGTTAAACAGAATATTATATAATAATGAAAGGATGTGTGTGTATTCCGGCGAAGGCGTATAGGTAACCACTTGAGCTTTTTGCGATATTCAGAAACATGATCATATTTGCGTAGTCCAAATACGAATCGTATACAAAGATTTTGGAGTCTCTCAAGCTTATTAAGTTGGTCTTCTGTAAGATCTAGATAGCTGGCATCAGCATAATCAAGGATGGGGAAAAGAAGGGATTGCGCAAGCGCAATCTTAGTGGTAGTAGGTAAGAAGTTGCGAAGCCTACGTAAGGAACCTGCAGCGGCAAACATTTTGCGACTCAGCTCCTGTAGCTGAGGTACCCAGGACATACAGGTATCTATATATATCCCCAAGTTTTTGGCTTTGTCACTATAAGAGATGTTAGTGCCATTACAAGTGATTTGTGGTAAAAGTGACCAGTCAATTTTGGAGATCTGCCTGGTACTTCCAACAATGATGACCTGAGTCGTTCCCGGGTTTACCCTTGGGTTATTTCGTCGTAACCAACTGCATTGGTGTTATTCAAGCTCATTATTTTGTTAAAAATTTCATCGAAACTATAGGGCTGTAAGAAAAGTTTTACACGTGTCAATAACAATCTACAAAGGATGAATGAATTAAATGTGTAATTTTGGGGTTGAGTTCTATGGAACATGCTTTTATAATTTTGGTTGCTATTTCGTCGTAACCAACTGCATTAGTGTTATTCAAGCTCATTATTTTGTTAAAAGTTTCATCGAAACTATAGGGCTGTAAGAAAAGTTTTACAAGTGTCATATACGAGTAATTTTTTTATGGTATGTTAACAAAGTATTCATTAAATGCGTCTGCTATGTCATATGGATTATTTAATATTACATCTCCTTTCTTTAAACAATCAATAAGTTAAATTTGTTTGTTAGGCTCAGATTCTTATTTTATTAGCTGCCAGGATATTTTACACAGGTTTTTAGAGTTAATTATAATGTCAGAAATCTTATTTTTTTTTTTCTCTACGTTTACTTTTTGGTAAGTTTAGTTCGATGTTTCCATATCTAATAGTAGACCAACTCACAAAACAACCAAAATGTATTTAATGTATTTTTGTTGTTGGAACTGGTCAAATATATAAAATGTCAACTCCGTAGGATAAGAGCAAGTGGTTTTCATTCAGCTTCCAAGATTTGACCCAAACTAACAACATAACAAGTTAAATAAAAGCTTTTAAAAAGCATTGATGGACTTTAAACAAAAAATTTTTTATTTTTTTTCTGAAACCGACTTAAAAGACAAGCTTAGCTACATATGACCACGGTCTACACTGTCGTAAAGCGAGTGAGACTATCTGTTCAAGAAGAACGACTTAAGTAGAAAGCTGTTGTGGTTTTGCTAACTTGTCTGCCCTAACACATTGGTAAGGAGGTCGTCGTTAAGAACTTCAGACTTCGTTAGAAAACTTCCAACTCAGTTACAGCTTGGGTTTCCAAGTCAGGAGTCACTGCAGGGAGTAAACTAACTCTGGTAAATCTTCTGCTTGTTCTTATTTTAAAATAAACCTAACTTACGTTATGTTAGTGCCAGCCAAGTAGTTTGGCGTTGCGGGTTCGCCAACCATTCCAGTCTTAGAGCACTCCGCATAAAAACCGTTGAAAAAGATCTGCAGGTCAGGATCGTAGCGTTTCCAATTGGCAAGGCTTGAGTACAAAAGTCCAGTCACCTGTGTAACAAAATTGTGTTCTGGTAAAATAGTCTTCGAGAACGGTTATAATAACAATGTTAGGTGTTAAACTATACTATATACACGCTGTTACAGAAAGGTGTGGTGAAATTTAAGAAGCATGATGTGTATCCGACAAATAGTTGATTTAGCTAAAATGGATTGAGATTATGAATAGATTTAATTACTTAAATTATTTTTTTTATAATATTTTTTCGGAAATTGCTTTTCTTAGTGTAGGTACATTTCTAACAAATACATTGTGAACTTTAATGACAATTTTAATGATTTTGTTTTTTTATTTTTATATGCAGACATTTTCAGAAAAATCTGGACATTTCATCAACATCCTTGGTATTAAATACTTATAGTTTCATTCATGTCAGCCCTCTCTTATGTTAGCTTTATTGGTCAATTTTCAATTTGAATTTTTCGGTTTCCAAATAAGATTTCTGTATTAAAAATCACGAATTTTCATAAAATTGTTAGCGCTTTACTTTATTAACGGGTTCTACTATACGACCCTAAAATATGACCACGCCTTTTTGTAACACTCTGTATATATATAGTATAGTTTAACAAATACTATAAACGCGTTGTAAGGATTGATGGATGGATGTTTGTTTTCTTTTTTTTAGGAAAAAAACCGCTGATTTGGATGAAATTTGGCACACGGATAATATTTATTAGCTGGATCAAAACATAGCATAACTCTTTACAGTGGTTAACGAGGCCCAAGTGGGTGAAGTTAGTAGGTATACATATAATATAGTACCTGGGTACCTGGGCGACCAAGCCTCAGTCGGTGTTTTTTTTTGTAAAGTCGCGTTTTTTCAGGAGTTATACCTAGGTATATAGATAAACTTTACAAGCAAAACTTTTTCTAAATCCAAAATTTTATGCAAATCGCGGCCCTAAGCCGCTTCCGAGATACGCCAAAATCGCCAAATACGAGTATATTTATATATACAAGGATTGCTTGTGGCCGGACCTGTTAATCTAGTGGTTAGTAAGCCAGAGATCGTGGGTTCTATTCCCACACAAGATAAATAATTGTGTGATGAGTACGATCATTTGTTCCGCGACTGGGTGTAATTTGTCTATAACTAGCAACCCGCCCTGGTAGCAGAGACATCTTCAACAATCATCAACATATTTCAATCAATTTACACAAAATTTTAACAAATTATACACCTAAACCTTTCTCATGTATCACTCTGTCTATTAGTGAAAATCGCATGGAAATCCGTTCAGTAGTTTTTCAGTTTATCGCGAACAGACAGACAGACAGACGCGGTGGACTTTGTTTCATAATATGTAGTGATATGTATGTATTTAGCAATATATAAGTATGTTTATTAGCAACCTGACGGCCGTGGATGAGGTGTCTAAGATTATTATTATTGTTTGAAGTTTTATAACTTTATAACTTTAAAATTAAATATAGATATTATGTAATGTTTATCACAATGATATTCTAAGGTTTTTTTTATGCAATTACATGTATTGTATGGAAAACTAAGTCATAATTGAATGCGACTTATTAGTTATGTCTATAATTTAAACGTACCTAAATGTAAACGACATAAGCGACGCTCCGCAAGTATCTTTTCAGTTTATTCAAAACAATTCTTGAACACAAGAAAGTGGTTAAAGTAAGGGATAGCAATCTTTCATGACATGGATACTTTACCTGGGTTATTCCAGTACTACTCATAGGCCCGCCTTTGGTAAGTAAATACTCAATTAGAGCACTCCAATCCAAGGTTCTTCTATTAGTCTCACTAGTTACTAAGTAAAGAACAACCCCAACATGGTTCCTTAAGTTTTGACCGACAGGTAAGTTCGCCAGTACTGGGATATTCAACTTCTTTAGGTGAAATTTTGGTCCAACGCCAGATAACATTAGGATTTGGGGGCTGTTTAAAGCGCCTGCACTAAGAATGACCTGAAATGTTTAAATCGTGGATTTAATATTTTTTAATGATAGTCATGAAGTCGTGGTCACATTTCTAGGAATAAGGTGCTGTCGTCTCAATGATTTCTTTAACATAAACTTATTTTAGTTATTCTGCCTGTTACGCTTTCATGCTTTATTTATGTAAACCTTCCTCATGAATCACTCTGTCTATTAGTGAAAACCGCATGAAAATCCGTTCAGTAGCTTTTCAGTTTATTGCGAACAGACAGACGCGGCGGGGGACTTTGTTTTATAATATGTAGTGAAGAGACGATGTTGAAAATAAAGAAATCGATTAAAATCAATCGAGAAGCTCTATTATTATAATTCTATCTGTAGCTGTTCAGTAATCTTTGGACTAGCATATATTATATATGAATTGAACCCCGCTAGTTATCGAACTCAAATAAAGTTCAACGTTGATCTAAAACACGAATGTATAAAATGGTCTAAGTTTTAATATTGTACAGCTCGGTGCCAATACCCCATACAAAGCGGCGGATCCTTTGTAAACATACTTACCTCTTTATCAGCATATACGATTTTTCTGTTGCCTTTAGAATCTAAGTACTCGACGCCAATGGCTCTTTTCTCACGGAATATTACCCGTGTGACGTGGGCGTACATCGTCACGCTGAGGTTGGGACGTTTTGACTTCGGAGCCAGGTAGGCACGCGCTGTCGTGTACCGCTGCCCGTTACTATTGTAATTTGTTGTAGGGAATTGAAAAAAATAGATTACTTAAGTAAAAAAAAATGAAAATAAAACTTAGAAAAAAGATTAGAAAAATATTTACAATCTATGAACTGGTAACTTTCCATATAATTAATTTTGTACGGTAGGCCAAAGGACCCATGTCCTACTCGCACGTAGCCGGTTTTTAAAAAAGGCATTAAAATCAATTATTACCTTATTTCTTAACAATTGAAAATAATTCGCACATGCGTGAAATGGAATTAGAGTAATGGTGTGGGTTGTATTTGTTGGTTGCATTTGTTGTTGGTTGCATTTGGCACATTTAAGCTTACTAGCCGTTTATTGATAATACTGACTTGTTGAAAGCCTGGGTGACTGTAAACCCAACCGGGGTATGTGGGTTGTTCATATCTTCGATGATTTCAAATCCGTTAACCTCAATCCTTCTTAATAAGTCATATACCTCAGGAGGTTGGTAGTTGAACTGTAAATACCAAATATAAGGGTCATTTAACATGTAGTTATATTTCATGATGTTAATCAGTCTTAAAGTGGAACGAAGAAAAAAGATGTAAAAGAATCGACCATTCACATACGATGAACTCTGCCTCGTTCCGTGTTACTATTCCTTTCTGGATACGCATCCTGCGTCTCCAGGGGATCTTCAATGTGAAAAATGGTAGATGTTTCCACTGAAGCGGAGATAGTCTGAGCTGTGTATTAGATTAAAGTGAAGCTGTATGCCATAAGGAGCCCTAAATAGCGTAGTAAAAGTGTACTATAAAATGTCTACCACTACAAAATACAAAACATCAGTCAAGTTTTGGGCCCAGGCCACCCCCGATGGGATTTATTTGACATACAAATCGAATTGAATCTTAGTATTGCTAATTCCTTCATTGTTTTACCTTACATAGATAAACAAAGAATTAGATGAAAATAACTTTCGCATATCGTTTCTACTATCTAACAAAAGCAGCAAAACACATAAAGCCCTTATAAAATTATATAATATAATACTTCACACATCTCACACACGGCCGTCTGGTCCCAAAATATACAGATCCTGTACTATGGTAACCAGACTGCTGATAAACATACTTATATATTTCTACATACATAGATACATATTATAGATAAATAACACCCAGATACAGAACTGATCACACAAATATTTGTCCTGGGTGGGAATTGAACCCACGACCTCTGGCTCAGCAGGGTCACTAACCACTAACCACTAGACCAACAGGTCAGTCAAATAAATAAATATTTTCAAACGCAGAAGCATTACATTAGTGTAGCAATACCGTAATTTGGCAACTTGTTCATACCGGTTTGTGACCGGACGTATTTTAGTTGTAAACACCTATATTATATTTTATTCAAAGATCTTACCTGTTGCACAGGCATACGTCCTTTCGCCGAGTGGTATTTACTGGACACGAGAGTCCCGATCTGTTTGTTGGCCTCACTCATGTCAAAGTACGGTTGCAAGGCCTCCCAGGACCAACTAGTGCTATTCGCAGCTTCAACCCACGCGTCGTAATCAGCAGCATGGCCTTTATGGTACATCAACCCGTTCAAAACGTTAGTTCCACCTATAGGAAGACATAGTATTGTTAGGCGACACCGTCCACTTTCCCACCAAGACTACGCTCTCACCGCCGCACCCCGCGCATGTGTATATAGAGAAGAGCTGACATAGCGCAGGCCTCTTTCGCTTCGGTCCCAGCGCTCCAAGACAAGTGTCTCCACCTACCACTGGCCACCAACGCCGATTAAAGAATCCAGAGATCCTGCCTTGAGCTTAACTCTTTTCTACTACCACGAATTTCAGTTTGTAATACTTTTTGCAAGTTAAATTAGAAACTATAATCTTGTGATCTAGCTTTCTAATTTATCTCCACTAAATAGTTTCCCTTGTCGACCCAGTATCTAGCACGTGGCCGACCACAAACCACGTTACAATAAAGGTGAAACATTCTTCAAAAACTTGAAGTTTTTGAAGACGTGGATTACGTTACAGGTTCATGTTGCCGATTCATGCTAGTCGATGCATTGCCCGTCAGTTCGTAGTGTTCTTCAAGAAAGGAGTTATATGTACCCATATGCTGGTTGAATGTTTACTAAGCCAACTAGAGCAGTACACGTACCGTACTCTGGTATATCTCACAGTGAAACGAGTACCTTGGCCTTAAATTCACACATTCTCTCATTAATTTTTTTTTGTTTGTGCTTAACCCCCTCGGGCTGTCACCCCAGCGGGGTTTTCGGTGGGGTGGTGTGTCGGAATCGAACCGATTAAAAGCGGTGTGCCGTACTGCGCCTAAAATAGGAGGAATCCGGAAACAGCTTTTATTAAGGCATCCGGTGTATCCCATATCCCTAGTATAACATCACTAGATAGAATGTCTAAACAATAATTATTAACAATAAAAACTGTAGTTTCATTTATAGCCCACCTATAACTTTTCCTCTTGGCCAAGAGCATCCTTTCTTGCCATTGTCGAGACAGTAGTTTCCAGGCTGAGTTCGGTATCTCCAATCCACACCAGGGTGGTTCCAGAATGACCTGTAGAACGATGGGGGGCGAGCAGAGATCGGCTCTGGGCCACCTGCTTCTAGTAACAGCACCTGAAACATAAATGAAATCGGCTATCATACCTACCTAAAGTTATTATAAAAAAATATAACTTCAAAAAGTAAAACCCGACGACGGATAAAATGCACTTTAAGAAGGACGAAAGAAAATGATTCTTTACTGAAATTCTTATTTCCCAATTCCTTATTAAATTAGGTGTATTGTAATAAGTAAACAACTTATGCATCTCCATCTAACATATGGATATAGTTATGTTATAAGGATAGCCATTGTGGCATGCCACATTACTTTGTTAAGTACTTACCGAGGTATTACTTAGCCCAAGGTGGAATGAGACTACCGCACACATATCTACATATATTACGTGCTTTATCGCGGTAAACAGTAGCTAGCTACGTAGTGTGAAGTATGTTGTATGATGATCGGGCTACAGTAGATAAATCTTCGAATACATCACTAGTACTTAGGTATTAATTAATCAAGAGTGCAACAGGGACAAACAATGTTTATGACAAAACAAATGTTGTCTTAATTTTAGGTCTTTTATTTTATAGCATAATTATCGGAAATATAGGTATTTTGTTTTTACTATTATTAATAGTTAGACTTACGTTATATTTACCATCGTCGCTAAGTCTTCCTGCAACGATCGAGCCTGCTGTTCCAGCACCCACCACGATGAAGTCGTAGCCGCTGGTCGGTTCGACGGACTCCAATCGCTTTGAGGGGGTGGATATGCTGCATCTGCCCCAAAGGTATGTCTCCAACATCAGCATGAACAGATACCGGCCACATATTGGTGAAGTATATACCGATGCACCTTCCGGGACGATTGGACTTCCGCAATTCTAAACAAATATAAGAATATCATGCTCGTGTTTTTGTGTTGTTTTAAACCTCCGATGCCAAAAGAAGGGTATTATAAGTTTGACATGTCTGTGTGGCTGTCCGTGGCATCGTAGCTCCCAAATGGATGAACCGATTTGAGTGCGTTTTTTTTTTGTTTGAAAGGTGACTTAATCGAGAGTGTTCTTAGATATAATTCAAGAAAATCTTTTCAGCCGTTCGAAGATCATCAGCTCTTTTGTAATCTCTAAAGAGATTTTCGAGTCGGGGGTAGTTTCAATTTAAAAACTATGATTATTGTCAATGAATGGTATTTCTAGGTATGTTATTTTATTGGTTTTTCTGTTAAAAACTTTGTTTATATACAGATGCATACCTTCGCATGTATGCGTAGTTTATAATCATCTTTTTTGCACCAAGTTTTGTTCAATTAAATGTCGTCATTTTTTACATCAATTAAATTACAGCATTCGCCGCAATTCGCATGATAGTAACTAGAGTCGAAGTCCGTTAAATTAATAGTTTTTTATAATATGGTACGAGTACATACTCGTATCATTATCGAGGAGAAAAAATATTAAATAATGATTTGGATTTGTATGTTTTAATGATTACCACTACAGTGTCGCATACACAATGTTACATTCTAGGGCAAAAGTAATCGATATTATGAATATTGAGAATTGTGTTAATTTATGAAATGTATAGAATCTTCTACTTTTAGACCCACCGGTTTAGAATGTTCTTTATTGCATGTAATTAGGATATTTTTATTGAGCACGAATATCCAATAAATAAGTATTAGTAATTGATCTCACCTCAGGCGCTGAAACCATATCGCTATACGAATACATAGCTGCAGTGCTGTTCCACCTGAGAAATAAAGATGCTTCTTATTTCGATCCTAACTTGACTATAGTGAGTTTGGATGCCTGAAAGTGGCTTTAAATATCAAGTAGCACCAATGAAAAAAGAATGTTACATTTTACACTCGCAGTCAATAAAATGTTTTCTTCTTCACTGATTGCATAATAATTAATAAAAATAATAATGTATGGAACTCTATGCACCAGGGTTGCCAGATTATATAATTGGATACAAAATTTGTATAATTCGGGTACCTTATGTATCTTGTTTGTATAGTAGATTGCATTGTATAATTGGATACAATGTCATTACTGATGTTATAGCGTAATAAGTACGTACATACACATAGAGATACTTAAAACAAGTCATTATTTTTATTTATTTTAAACTAATGCCTAAGGCATTCTCGGCCAGTCAACCATTGGATGATGCAGTGATAAGAAGAAATAGGTGCAAATAAAAATAATGTTAAATCATTGTACAGTAAATGGAGTACAAACTAACATTTATCCCCATAATACACAAATATACGTAACTTGTAGCTAGTAAATCATGTCTGTGATAAACTGTTAAATCCTTATACGTTAAAGTTAAAACACCTTTTATTGAAATCCCTAAAGTGTGACGTACTATATAGTTGTGCAACACTGATTTGAATAATAGTACGTGATTTTGTATAAGATCTGAGACTCGGCGGTATAAAATAAATTGTCCTTACTGGCAGCCCTGCTATGCACATAAATTTTATTTGTAGAAAGTACAATTTATTTTAATTAACTTAACGGTTTTAATTGATTTTTCGCATTTGACGGTGCGGCATTGTATGTGTATCGTTAGTATCGGTTTCCCTACGCGGAAGGTGGGGGCAACTTGCCGACAGTTCCTAGACAACCGAAGCGGAAGCAGATCACGCTGCATTTAAGCACTGATTGATTAATTGAGCGACGGACGGCGCAATGGTTAAAATGGTCACTACGCCGAGCCGAACGTTGGGGGTTCGAGTCCCACAAGAGACAAAAAATTGTGTGATCCACAAACAGGTGTCCCGATTCCCCCGCGACATATAGAAGTTTACTGTATTCCTAGTGTGGGAGTTGTCTTGAAAAAACAAAGCAATTAGCGCACTTGGTTCTACCGTTGTGACCCTGTTCCAGAAATTCTACATCTTCTATTCTTTACCAAACAACTCATGGACATTCATCATGGACATCATTAAGGCCTGAGACGCGAATCTTGATGAAAGATATGTCGAAGTCTCTCGGTAAGTATGTCAGCCGTCTTAACACTCTCAGCTGCCAGTCTCCAGGCAGTACAGGCCATAGAGGCCAGAAGAGGGTGCGAGTGCGTTAAGTGCGATGCGAGTGAGTGCAGGTGCCCACTCGGTTAGGGAAATAGAGGCCCACGCAGAAGCTTGGGAAGTGGTGATTTGGCGCCGCTCTTTTTCCCTTCTTAGATACCTGTGCTGCCACTGCTGCTGCATAATACCTACTCCCTCCTCCTCACCTCGAGTGCGGCGATAGCTGAACAAGGGGTGACGTAGGCAGCCTCAGTCATGTTTGTATGGGTCGGCCGAAAGGAAAAGTGGGCGAGCCGTTGCGACAATTGCGACACTGTGTTTGGCTGATCAACCTGTGTCGACCTAGCCTGGTTCTATGTTGGGTAAAATATGTCTTGAGATCACCCCTCGCCTCCGTATGGCGATCGTTTGCCCCGTATTCTTTGTAATTATCATATCAATAAGCATTTTAGGAACGAAGTTTCTTATCGCGAGCTGCGAAAGGGGGCTAGACGGAAAAAATGAAGACCAAAAGTTGTAACGACACTTTTTGCTATAGTTGTAAGCCGTGCGGCGTGCGCGTGTTTCTCTGTCTGTCTCTCTCTCTCTCTCTCTCTCTCTCATAGAAAGCAAGCCAGTTATTTTCGTTTCGTCTAGGAACTTCGTTCCATACGGGTCCCTTGACACCTCTCAAGTTTTTTTTTCTCTACGTACATGGAGATCACATCTTGAGGAGAATTTTAGCAATAGTCCAATAGTATTATCTACCATGAACTACTTGTACAATATGTGTACTAAATGCCGACCTACAGCACAGAATGCATAATAGTACTAGTACAGAAGGACCTCTTCGCAATACCATTTAAATAAATAGCGACTTGCACCGACACAATAAGGTGCAATTCAGATCGCACACCGCTAATTCCAAATGGCTTATATTAACCTAAAACTTGCCTCTCTTTCTATCGCATAACTCTTATCTGTTCTGATGCCGTTAAGGTTGTCGTCTATAAGAAGAATTAATCTAAATATTTAATAACCAGTTATGTGCCTATTACTTTACTTCTGTAAACAAATGAAGTTTTAAATAAACCTAGACTAGGTATTTACCTACTTAGTAGTACCTACATAGATGTAACTTATAGATAGATACTTTAATCTCTAAGAAGATAGGCATTTGCCATAACGTTAGTGTGTACCTTGGAATGAAACTATCTCTTTTAGGTGTTTAACTAGGCAGGTATATGCAAATCAAATCGCGGAACCCTACTCCTTATAACACCAGCTATTTGACACTCAAAGTCATATGGAAATCGGTCCACCCGTTACGGAGATTAGCCGAACAAATAGACAGACAGACAGACAAAATTGTTGTAGTCCTAAACTTATCAAAGCTAAACTTGACTAAGTTACTCCTTATAACACCAGCTATTTGTCAGTGAAAGTCCCGTGGAAATCGGTATACCCGTTCAGTAGATTAGCCGGAACAAACAGACAGATAGACAAAAATGTGAAAAAATTTTTTTTGTTATAAGTACCGTGCAAACATTCAGATGCATTTAGTAAAAAACTGTCATTATCTCATTACAAACGGACACTTCAAATTTATTTATTTACTAGCAGTTCCCGCGCGGCTTCGCTCGCGTGTACATATTTATATATTTTGCGCGGAACCTTCATTCTTTTTCCAAGATCACAGTAGCATAAGTTACTCCTTTTAACATCTGACAGTGAAAGTCCCGTGGAAATCGGTCCACCTGTTCCGGGGATTAGCCGAAACAAACAGATAGACAGACAGACAAAAATTGTAAAACATGTTGTTTTGGTATATGTGCCGTATATACATCCAAATGCACTTAGTAAAAAGCGGTTATTTTAATATTACAAACAGACACTCCAATTTTATTTATTTCTATAGGGTATAGATAGAAGATGTGTATCAGTTGTTGTGGTCCTAATAAATAAATATACTTATCATAGCTAAACTTGACCTTGTAAACAGAACTTCTAAGTATCTAACTATACTGATTATCATTAATAATATAATCTAACTACGTAACTACGGGAAACGTAATTCGTAAGCGACGAACGGACGAAGCGACGTAGCGCGTGAGTGAGTATCGAAGTAACGTGCTACCCGGCCGGCGCGTGGCAGCCAGCTGAATTTCGCCCGACTCGTCGCCGCTGCTAGGTACCTGTAACTTCATACCTACTGACCGGAGTGGGCCTAGCCTGCCTATAGGAAATTTTGATTAATCAATGGGACAATAATACCTAACTATAAGAATATACAAAATATAATTTAATAAACACACACCCTAAAAGTAATTGTTTAGGTTCCATTTCGACAACTGTGTGCTTGCAGATTTAGAGTGTGTCCGCACTAATTTTGTAGAATAAGTTCTTATAATTCGTTTTAAATAATGAACAATGAATATATAAATATAAAATCCAGTTTTAATATTGCAATTATATCTAACAATACTTTTATTGGGGTGTTTAAGGATCTTTTATTTATGTTATGGGTGAATCTTGAATAGCTCAATTAACGATGTCCGGAGGCAAAAATTGTCTGTATTATTAATATTATGGGCCAAAATATTTTTTTTATATTACTTCAGTATGAGATGTAGTAACGGCACGATAGTAATTATTTCTATATTAGGTATAAATAGTATAAAAAAAATAATGACTCGTGAAAGTTGATACCCCTGGTGCGTCCTATTTACATTTTGTAAAGTATTCATCAACAAATAACCAACTTGTAACTTTCAAATGAATATTTGATGTACTTTATCAGCCTGGACATTAGTTCATGACTAAACAAAAAATAAAAAGTATGTTTTTTATACCATAATTGTCCGTAGAATTAGAATTTAAGTTTTGTCCAGAGCTTTACAATGATTCCACTGGCGCGTCACTAAATTACGCGTAGATCCTTAGTGGATTGTTTGAAACATGTGGGTCAACTTCATCGTGCGAATGCTGGTCGGTCTTTAACCAACGTAGTGGTAGGTTGTGCCTCAAGTTACTCGTGGACAAATTTACGAAGGTATGTATTTAATTCCCCTGGTTTTCTTTCACTAGGTCGTTGATTACCCTGATCTTATAAAAAAATATAATTAAAATTTCTAGGATTTGTTATCTATTATAAACGGAAACACCTTAATTAAACCTCTTTAATATTTTAATTATTATTATTAAGAACTTATTACTTTTAACTTATTCGATAAAAAACCTACTTTTTTTGATTCCCTTGGTGTTGATTCTCTTGGTATTTGGGCCAAGGTAATCAATGTTTCCTATAATTACCTTGCAAGACAGTTATTTTTTTTTGTGTTAAATTGAACTTTTTCCTAAAAATAAAATACTTTTTGCATAATAGGTACATTAATATCCTATCATACTTAGCAATCAAAACATCTGGAATCTGAGAAAATTATGTGTAGAGGTAATTAGTTTTACGATTTTTATTTTACCTTAGTTTATAATACTTGCTATATGCGGTTTTTTAGATTTTTTAGGAGAGAGAATAGAGAAAAACGACTTGCTGAGCATCGTGGATTAGAAAAAATAAAGAGAGAACCTGAACTTCACGCCCAACTGAAAGAAAAAGAAAATATTTGAAGAACAAGATAGAAGAGATCGTACCAATTTGTGAAATGAGTCCACGGCAACAGAAAATTATGAGAAAAAAGATAAAGTTCAAATCATCACAATCAAAAAAAGAAACTTAAAAATATTGAAGAATTTAAAGAACATGTTATTTATTCGGATAACACGATCGAAGACAATCCGGACAAACACCACCAAAAGACTGATTAAATTTATTTTATATAAATAAGATACAAGACTATTATACCAAATTTTAAATAAACAATGTTTTAATTTTGATTCCCTTGCCACCACATTTTGATTCCCCTGGCCCACAAAAATTTGAACTGATAAATCTTTGGAATGTGTCGAACAAAAATGATGCCTATTCGATAAGTGTGAAGGGAAAGGGAATCAACTGAATACGCCAAATTTCAAGATTCACCCTTATAGGTTACCCGACAAGCAGACGAGTCACCTGATTGTAAGTGACTGCCGTCGCGCATGGACACCTGCCACTCAAGAGTCACAAGGGTGACATAGTTTGAAGGATGTGCGTTTATTAATATCTATATATATAGAGTACAAAAAACACTACTTACCTACTTTTACTTATACACTTTCAGCAATAGAGTTCTAATTTACGTTATACCATCACAAATGGTTTATAAAAAAATAAGATAACTTTTATTGTAATTTGAATTAAGACCTGTACACCTATTACGAGTTCTTACAGCTTACGTCTACGATGCGTGTCGTCGACTTCCTCATGCATTTACTGTACCCACTACTAAATTATGCACGAAAAGATATACCTAAGTACACATTCATAGTAAACGTGAACTGTAAAAACTCATTTTAGGGGTACTGAAGCGAAATACAATATAACAAAATAATTAATTTTAATCACGCGGGTTTCCTCCGATATGTTCTAACATAAAGGAGCAACTAACCTACTTCGTTAATCTTTGAACATTAATTTCATGAATCTGAACCAAAAAGGAAGCAGTAAATCTTTTAAATTTGCGTGCGTTTTTAATAGATTTATCGTGTGTGAAACATTGTTAATCATGGGTCAAATGAATTAATTAAAAACATTATTAACACATAGCCATCATGCCACACGTGCACACGTAAGGTTGTACACAAGCAAGTCAAGTACTTTTTAGGGTTCCGTACCTCGAAAGGAAAAAACGGAACCCTTATAGGATCACTTTGTTGTCCGTCCGTCCGTCTGTCTGTCTGTCAAGACCCGTTTTCTCAGGAAGGCGTGGAAGTATCAAGCTGGAATTTATATCAAATACTCAAGTCTACTGTCCCTTAGAGCTGTCAAAAAATCAAACTTCTAAGCCAACGCAATCAAAGATACAGCCGTTTATGCAAATTTTTGATACTCGCAAGGGAATCAAAACCTACAGGGTACTTCCCGTGAACTCAGAATCTTGAAATTTGGTACGAAGAAACGTCTTATAACACAGATAAAGGAATAATTGCAAATACCGTAAATTTTTAGTTACATCGTTTTTACAAAGTGTTCCTTTTTCAAATACACCCTGTATATAGCCGGTATAGTAGATCTCATACTATATTTATTCCGTCCTATCTTTAAAAAATATTTCTAAATATTATTTTCCTCATAATTAGTCATTAGTGTCTAATTTCAGACTTTTTTCTTTACGAATTTTCTAATTTCATTTGAATATCAGTCGCGCTCAACTGATTATTGATTTTTTTCGACATCTTCGACAATTGTCGTCATATTTCAGCTATTTTACACATAACTTTAATAAAATTATACGACTAAACCTTCCTCATGAATCACTTCGTCTATTGGTGAAAACCAAAAAGATCTAAGCGTACAGACGGCGGGAACTGGGAAGCGACTTTGTTTTATACCACGTAGAGATACGTGGGCTGTTCCAAAAATTGTTAGTGAAATTAAAATTGGAATGTGAAAAAAGTTTATTTATAGCTTTTAAAAATATTCCCCTCTAACCCCAATGCACTTATTGCCACTTTTGCATTCGGGTGAACCAGCTTTCAAAACATTTAAAAAATGTATCTTGCGGGAGGTCGAAAAATAACAGCCGAAATTTTTCGATGGCCTCTTCTGCAGTGTTAAATTTTCGCTCACGAAGCATTTTTTAGTGGAAAATTAAAAAAAATCGCATGGACCTAAATCTGGGCTGTACGGAGGATGGCGTAATATTTGTACCCTATATTATATCATCATCGTCATGAATCATGGACTATTTGAATACGAAGTATTCAAATAGTCCATGATTCTAGCAGCTGTGTGAGCGGCCGCGTTATCTTGGTGGAAAAAAACGGATACCGCTCCTTGGTCGCTCGCTATTCAACTCCCCGTAAGCTTGAGGCAGACAAACTTTGCAATACCAATCACTAGTTACTGCTCACGGTTTATTTATATGAGCCTAAAAAGAAAATTATTTCTACGACGAACAACTGGCTCTTTAAAAACTTTGAAATTTTGTAAATTATAATTTTGACTCTTGCGTCTCAAAAGGTTGCCGACCCCTGACCTAGGTATATACAGACGTAAGAACATATTCCTCTGAGATACAGACAATATATTTATTCGGCCATGAGGGCTAGGCGACCGTCAAAAAATAGGGTACATAACGGAAAAACTTTCAAATATTTTGATGGGGTAAAATTTTTAAAGAGAAATCAGTAATTAATTACTTGGTAAATATTTTATATTATATTTAAAAACATAATAGAACTCTCTGTAGTTTTTAATTAAATTTTATTATTAAAGAAGTAATAGAAAAACTTACTGTGATTTTTTAACGGTACGGAAGGATGGAGGATGGACAAAGGAGGCTTATATAGTAATAGGGTTCCGGACCCTTTTGATACGGAACCTTAAAAATTAACAAAAAAATTTAATAATTGAGCTCAAAGAGCCCCTTTTTTACAATGCGAAATTCAAATAATAATATGTCGTCAGGGTCAACCATTTGTCGAATTTTTCTGATTCATTTTTCTCTAAATATGTGTGCACCTTTTCACATGTAGGTTGTCAGGCAAGTAAGATCAGGGGTCCGCGCAGTCTAGGGCTCGGTTGGCAAACGCCACCTTGACTAAATGGCCAGTCCGACCCTGGGCTCTCCGTCCAAGTAAGGATGACATACAGTGTCCTAGACCGTACAATTCCAAGCTAGAACATAACGTCACCGTCTCTGTAAGCCGTGAGACCAGAAGTGACGTTCGAAGTACCATCGCCTGTCAAGTACGGGCCTGAGATATATCTCATCCAGCACTCGATGCCGATGTGAACTCCCGTTGAGAGGCCTATGAAAATAGAGACCCTCGATTTGTAGATATCTCGAGATATCGTCTTCGCTGAATTCTTTCAACGACTTGTCCAAACTCTAGCGGTGGTCTTTATTAGAGATGTGCCGGATATCCGTATCCGTATCCGCGGATATCCGAGGGAGGAAAAAGATCTGTATCCGTTACTTTTTGGAGGATCTTGAACGGATCTTTTACGTTATTATATTTTATTACGCTTGTGAAATTCTAATATAATTTTGCCAAAATGAAATATTAAATATCTAATGTAGTGAGTTACTAATATTATTTTCAATTATAAGGTACTATTTGACTATCTTTATAACGAGATCAAACCCCAAACCTTTGTGATATGTGTATTTAAATAATTATTTAAAAAACTTGCGAAATGTTGAAACATATCGTGTTATTAGTCCTCAATGTCAACTGTCGTATCAAAGTCACGCGCATCGGCATTAACTGCGAAAAAACTTCAGGTCCGTATCCGTATACGTATCCGCGGATATACATTTTTAAAGATCCGGAAGAACATCACTAGTCTTTGTCGTCGCGTCACGGTACGTGGTGCCTCACACTCACACTGCTGCGCGGTTACGTAGGTAGGTGTCGTCTCACACGACGTCACAGTATATAATTTTAAGGGCATTGCGTATTTAAATAACATTTAAAACATTAATAAACTTTATAGTATAGGTACGTACATACAATCAATGTTGTACTTAGTATTACGAGTAATATAAATAATTAGTTTTAATAACTGACAATATCCCGCAGCTGGTAGCAGTAACTATGTAGTAACTGCAGGATCACACATCAAAAGATTGGCATAAGTATATGTAATTAAGGATCTGTGTGTTCTCTTTAAGCCTTAATGTGCCTATTATAGACCAATAGTAATTATAACAAATATGCTTATTACGGTCTACTGCTATTTCTATTATAATAATAGTTAAACATTTTTTATCGTGTGGAAATCAACGGTTCTTTCTCTGAAACTTTGGTTGCCTCATCAGCAGCGTTTCGCCATCGTTCAACGCGACAAAACTATCTTCCCCATCATATGGATAATTGGTAATCCACCATTGTGCGGTTCTCCAGAATCTTTTTGCCTCGCACAACCAATCTGTGGAACAAATTGTCGCCTGCGGTATTTCCGGACCGATACGACCTTTAAACCTTCAAGAAAAGAGCGTACTCCCATCGCAAAGGCCGGTAACGCACTTGTGACTCTTGAGTTGCAGGTGTCCATGGGCGATGATAGTCACTTACCAGCGTCGGTCGTCTCGTCGCACGACAACGAGCGGGCCGCCTTCTCCGACTTGGCTATTATAGATAGTTTTTGAAGTGAAAACTTCTTTAGGGACGTTTGTGCACTTTTGCTATGGGTAAAAAGCACTGAACTCGTGACTGAATACATATATAAATCCGCTAGAGGGCGCTAATCTAAACATTGTGCTCTGTCAGCTCCTTATTAAATTAGTGTCACCAACCTGCTAAGGTAATGTTTTAAGTTCGTCGTTTTAAGATTTCACTTCTGTCCGCAGTCCCATGACTGCCTATTTTTTACAAGTGGTTTTTTCTTCGCAGGTCTCAATCCGCTACCGTGGCCAGCAACGTGCGATTTTATAATAAAATCCCAGATAATGTACAAATGTAGTCTAAACAAATTTAAATTCACACTGAAACGACAATCTATGTCTTAAGGGTAGTCCATGCAATTATCGAATAATTCCAAAACACTATCCGAATAAATCCGGATAATATGGATATTTTGAATACAACTGTCAAAAAACTTAACCTAACCACTACTTAGTAATCTGTGACGTATGTATCGGTTAGGTTATCAGCATTTTTTTATTCTCGCTCCCCCGATCATAGGCAAGCAGAGGAACACCGGGGTGGTTTTTAGTCTGTAAGGGTCCGATAGCCCTCCCCAAGGGCGGAGAATTCCTCATGATTTACACCATGAATTTCCACCCGTTACCAAAAAAAAAGTACTTACCTACCATAAACTCCCAGAAAAGTAATTAGTAATAAATTATAACCATAACATTAGACAATATTAACAACAATACAACAAAGTTTTTTTAAATCTTCATTGTAAGCTAGTCTTACATTAGCAACAGCAACAGATGTAGATGGTGTCTTAGACAAGGTCTTTTAGTCTTTTATATCTCTTTGCTCATTTGTTCAATAAACCGTTAACAATATTATTAAATTTTCAGATAAAATTTTTGTTTCTACTAATGAACGAATGAGTTATTGATTATATGAGAGTTACGTAAAAATATTTTTTTATCCATGTTTAACTAATTTTAGTTTTGCCAAAGCAACCTGGGCCTATTGCTGCGGTGACATTCTAAGTGTATTAATCTGTAACTTTTAGTTAAAAGAAGACGATTTCAAAAATTTGTTGAGCAATTTTATGAAATAAAAACATATTGAGTTGTATTGAATATTGGAGGGGTCTTTGATCCCTAATACAGATTAGGTACTTTCACTCATAAAAGTATGAAATTAAGGACTTAAAAATACACATGCCTGATTTTCATGTACATATTATTAAAGTATAAGTATACAAAAGTAACATAATAATAAAATATTGTGTATCAATCGCAGATGCTGGGTTTCCCATCGCAAAGTATCGTAGCCCACTTTAACGCGTGGTGTATACGCATATGGGGGTTCTCGTTCTTCACTGTAAACATATAAACATATCTAAAACTCTGATTTCGAAATATATTTGTATTATTTACATTATCTATATGTGTAGAGGAAGTATCTGATAATGGAACACTTACTTAAATCACCGATGCCCGGTTCCTATAATCAAGAAACGATTCGTTTTTTACGGACGGTTAAATTCCATTGAATTTTTAACGAAAATTTTACCGTCCGTAAGCAAAACGAATCGTTTCTTGATTATAGGAACCGGGCATGAAAGGGCTAACTCTAAAACCTGTTTAAAAGATATTATCACCTCCGTTTCTCATAAAGCCATTCCAGAAGCAGATATACTTTTTGACAAGCCTGGCGTAATTAGTGAAAACATGTCACTTTTCCTAAATGGCATAGTAAGGTACTAAGGCTACATAATTATATTAGTAAATTCGGTTTATGATTTAATAGTCTAATATTATAATAAAAAGATCTCAGTACAAAATTGTTGTGTTTGTAATCTAGATTGTGTATGTTATTATTTAATTATCGTTGATTTTATGTGCTTTTTAACCGACGAAAAAAAAAAGTTCTCAATTCGACCGTATATATTTTTTTTTATGTCTGTTCAGCCCTCACTCCGTTATTTATAAATCGAATTTAATTATTCTTTTTTTAAGGGTGGTCCCATGTCAAGGAAGTCAGGATCTGATAATGGGATCCTGATAAAATTGAGAGAAACCCTCGAAAATTATAGGAACGAATAGTGTTTCTGGTTACTTTTAATTACTTTATCAGGTGTTTGCGTGTAGAAATCATCACATCATGTAGCTGAGCTGATGATGAAAAAAAATTATAAAATAAAAATATTTTTTTAACAATAAACTAAACCGACGAAAAGAACTAAAAAGCAAAAAATAAATAAACCTTAAGTCTTAAGTATTGAGCTTATTTACATAAACTGTCAAATTTTACATAAACTTATTTTGAGTCGGCGCCAAATAATAAAATGATTAATTACCTACGTAGAGCCATGTCCATTTCTACGTAGGTACATATAAAATTCTGATAATTAATCAGTTTGTGCACATAAAAGTTTTTTGTTAAAAAGATTTTTATTGTATAAGTATTTTATTTTGTATATTTAGTATAGATATTTAAGCGATTTGGTTGTATATTTATTGAAAGCTAGTATTTTAATATTAAATGAACATTAGTTTCGAATAAAAGCAGACAAAAATGTGTAATGTTAAAAAAATCGATATCGAACATATTTTTTTATTATGAAATTATTCAAATATTGAGATAATCCATAAAAACCCGGCCAAGTGCGAGTCGTAGTCGCAGATAAGGGTTCCCGCACCATCGCACAAGTTTTAATGGGTACTAGTCTACTTTTTGCCCTTAATAAGATCGAGAACAAAAACACGTTTCTAGTGGGGAAGCCCCCTTTAATTTTTATTTATTTTTATTATTTGTTGTTATAGCAGCAACAGAAATACACATTCTGTGAGAATTTCAACTGCCGACCTATTAAGAGATTGTCCATTAATCACGTGAGGCTCGAAGGGGGGGCGGGTTGGTTCGGAAAAATTACGAAATAGCACAAGGGGGAGGTGGGGTGTAGTGAGTTATCACGTGTATTTATTTTTCTTAAAACGCGCTATTATATATGTATTTAACGATAATATTCTAAATTTTTTTAATATACATATTTGGAAATAAAAAAATACACGTAATTTTGGCTAGGGTGGGGTTAGTCTAAAACCTCACCACGTATATCACCAGGGGGGAGTAGGGGGTTTAAAAGGTGCTAATAAAACATCATGTGATTAATGAACGGCCCCTAAGATCGTGAGATACATACAGCCCGCTGACGGACAGACAGACGGACAGCGGAGGCTTAGTAATAGGGCCCCGTTGGTTACCCTTCGGGTATGGAACCCTAAAAACTAAGTTAAAAAATTCTCCTTGTTAGTTTTATGGATGTTCTCAATAACTGAGTGGATAAATATGAATATTACGGACTGGTCAACGAAATAAACCAAAACTTAATGAATTATGGTCCGACCATCAAGCGATCTCTAGTTATTTTAAACTAGCTGACGCGCGCAACTTCGCGTTTATAAGTTTTTTCCGTTTTTTCAACATTTTTCATTGATGCTCCCCTCCCTCCTATTCGTTGTAGCGTGATGTTATATAGCCTATAGCCTACCTCGATAAATGGGCTATCCAATACTAAAAGAACTTTTCAATTCGAACCAGTAGTTAGTGAGATTAGCGCGTTCAACCAAACAAACAAACTCTTCAGCTTTTTATTATTAGCATAGATATATTAACTTAACCTCATGAAAGTTAGGTATTAAAACACACAAGTGGAGTTATTACATTGATTGCTAGAAGTCTTTTTTTATGGGATAGTGGGACAAACGAGCAGATGGATCACCGTAAGTGACTACTACCGCCCAAGGACACCTGCAACTCGAAGAGTCACCAGTGCGTTGCCGGCCTTTAAGGTGAGAGTAGAGAAAGGAGGAAGCATGGCTCTCCCACTTTTAAATGTCTCAATATTATTTCTTAGTATTTTACCTTGAGATCTAACGTACAGTTTAGTGGGTAAGTCAAAAGGTTTCCACGCAGGCCGTCCATATTGTAAGTGAATTGTGGAAGCTATTGTCTTCTTTGTCTCCTGAAAAAAAAGAGTAGATATTAAGAGGTTTCGTAGTTATTTGTTAACATTAGTGTCTTTAGCCACAGAATACATAATAGTACAGGTACAGAAGTCCCACTCCCCCAAATCATTTAAATAAATAGCGACTCTTGTTCCGACACAATAAAGTCGTAACTCAAGTCGCACAGCGCTAATTACCTACAGAAATATTCACCTAGAACATGCCTCTCTTTCTATCGCGTAACTCTTATGTTCTAACGACGTGTCGTTAGGGTAATCTGAATGTTTAATTACCAGTAAGTTATGTGCTCTATTTTTGTGAACAAATAAACCTAGGCTAGATACTCATAACTCGATAGTCTAGATAGGAACGGATGACGCGACGTAGCGCGTGAATGACCATCGAACTAACGTGCAGCCCGGCCGGCGCGCGACAGCGACTTTTGGTGACTGAATTTTCGCACGATTAGTCGATTCCGTGTACTTGTAGCTTGATACCTCCACTGCGCAGTAGACCTGGCATGCTTTAGCCAAAGCTGTAGCTAGTCCTTACTTCCTTACTAATATTGTGTGGACGAGTATCTTTGATGATGGGTCAGAAAAAAAATGGATCCCGATAACAGATAATACCGTATCTACCTGTGTCTATCTATAACCGTTTCCAAATCGTTGAGCCTTGTGAGAAGAAAAAAAAATAAAACCATTATGTCCGGTTGCGTGTAGATTTCATATGTATGTCACTGATATTTCCGTCATTTATAGAAGTCAAACAGACCAGTAGGTCCTAGTGCCTTTATGATGTTACCTATATAAAAGTGTCACGTGTATTATGGTTTTTACAATTAAGTTTGTAATCAATTATTTTTCTTGTGCTTTTTGAACTCGGTTAACTTTTTCTAAGTGTTTATTTTGGTCATTTTAACAGAACTAGTAAGGTGGCTGTAATATAAATACATGTCATGACTTTTTCCTACTTTGGTAGGGATAGTACAAGTTTGTGTCACAAGAAACGGTTTTTAAAAAAAAGTAAAAAAAAATACGTGGCAAAAAAAGAGGTTAACTTGACAAGAATATCAACTGCGACGTGGGGCCTTTCATTAAACACATTAAAAGTCATATTATACGGAGTCAATGTGTGGCGCGCCTGACACCTGACACGCCGAAGGTCGCTTCACTCCTTCATAAAAGGGGCGTCGGTTCCGAAATTAGTCGGGCATCCCCGATATCGACACGTGATAAAACCGTACATTTTTAATGAATATTCGGAAGCATACAGAGTCAGGTACGCGACGGAAAAAGTTCTAGAAATATAACTGTAGGTTATTAGCGATGTGCGACCGAAGTTTTGCTGGTACCAACGGTGGAGCCGGACGATTTCGAGATGCAGAGAAGGGTTAGCTAAAGTTTATAAAAAACTTTACAATTAAGTCATGAGGTCCTCATTAATTAATGGCAATTGTAGTAAAACTACTGTGGTGGGGTGTTCAGTATCTATTTAATACTCTTTTTAAACTCTCATTATTAGATTGTGTTTGTATTTATACTAAAATTTTAAACTTGTGTGAGCTAACATCTGCATCGGTACTGTCCGGTCAATGGCACTGTACGGTGCACCGGTGTGGGCAGAGGCTCTGACCGCCCACACAGGCCGTCAGACAGGAATTTTTACCGCGGTCGCAACCTTCTGTGAGGACGTCATCTCGCAGAAGAAGGCAGCGGAACGGGTCCGGGAGGACGATCTCCACTCGAACCGAATTCGCCGCCGGCGAACCTTGTGCCGCCCTAAGTGTGGCCGCGGGTGGACGGGACGGGTTTTCCCCTTCACCCACTACAGTGGCCATCCTCGAGGAGGCGTCGTCCACGTCTGCCTGCCGTGCCTGGACGTCGGTGGTGCCCGCGCTTTTGCGGGCAGGCGCAAGGAGGGGTCCGGATGTCTTAATAAAGCTGTTCCCGGATTCCTCCCATTTAAGGCGCAGTACGGCACACCGTGTGGTTTTAGTCCGTTCGATTTCGACACACCGCCCAGCCAAAAACCCCGGTGGGGTGACGGCCCGAGGGGGTTTCCACACGTACAAAAATAAAAAGCTAACATCGGTACACACATGGAACAAACATTTCGATGACTAAGTAGTAAACATATTAAAAGTAAATAAGGACATAAGGAAATAATATTGGGGTCGCTGCTATTCAGGTGACCTAGTATGCTATTGAGACTAATAATAATATTATACACAACACCAATAACCAGTTATTTCTAAACATTAGTGAGCGGTTGACTAAGACTTGGCTTGCGATTGATCACTATCACTTAATATCTTACAGAGCAAACTGTAGTCATTTAAGATAGTCGAGCTACTGCTTAGCCAATTGATTTACTTAATAACGTAACAACGCAAAAAATATGAACAATGGCATATTGTATATACTTGGTCCCAAATATTTCGCCGTATGATTTTTGGTTCTTGTCGATCAGACCTTGAAGACTTAGGATTGTAGTCAGGTGGATGAAACAGTTTGTCGTAGGCACACAGCGGGGCAGAAACCGGAGTCCATTTAGTGTTAAAATACGAATTCTTGGATGCAGGTATTACCATCCGCGTTCTGACAGTATCAGGTAGCCTCATTGTTGTATGTAAGTGTTTTAAGTCAATCTCAGGCTGTTGACTCATTGTTGTATAATATTTTTATTTGTTTAAATTCTTTTCACATAAAAATTTATGATTTGATAGGATTTGATGTCACTTTTCAATTTGAGCTTAAAAAGATTATTGATCGATGTTGGTAAAATGTAGGTATAGAAAAGATAATATACGAATCTTATTCTTGTTTTAATTAAAAGCGTCCATCATTTATCAATGATTCTGTCGTTTCCAGTCAATGTTTTTTATTTCACATATGTACTGAAATAATAATAATAATAATAATAATTTCAAATGCTAATGAGGAATTTATATTTAAGTAATTAATGACATTGGCGAAATTGTGGTAGCTCCACAAAGCCACAAATCAAAAGTTGAAGGTTCAGGGCAAAGAGTATACAAACACTACGCTAGAGTTGAGGGTTGGCAGTTTAATAACCATAGACACATGTTTCTATACTTACTTTTTGAATGGAGATATAATACAGCTAATCACTATGTACCTATCTATAAGAATATTTTTTTTATTGCCAATATTTAAAGCTGAAGGGTTTGTTTTTCGTTTAACGTGCTAATATCTGAAACTATCCGCCGGATTTATAAAAATCTTTTTTCGTTTGAAAGCCCGATTTCCGAGGAAAGTTATAGCACGGTAATGTTATATATAACATTACCGTGGTTATAGGCTGTTTAATATCACGCCAGAGGTGTAGGAATCGAAAGTGGTGCCTAGGGCTTATATCAAAGATTTGCCCCTTTGAAAATTATCTGACAATTACTATACCTACATAACTGTTGAACTTAGACTAGGCTGTATAAATTAATGTGTTGCAATAAACAGATAATTGTCTTTCTCGCCTTAAAAACTTAACTTGTCGTGTACTCTGTGTTCTTACGCATATTTTGGTATAAGTACTATACTATAATACTAAATATAACATTTGTGCAGTAGCCAAATACGTTGTTTACAATCCATGGAGTCTATATAACCAAATAATAACATGAAATCATTAGGTAAGCGAAAAAAACCCCGACTGTGTTAAAAATACAAGCTAATAAACTTAAGATGTATATATTTTTGTAATCACCTTTTAAATCCCTAAATTTTAATACCCATTCGATAGATAGGTTTAGGTGAGAAAAAATAAAAACATAAACTTTGATCTATTGAAAAGACAAAAAATCAACAACCTCATACACACATAATAGAGCTTCTTCTACCATCCAAGTAACGCCTCTGCATCACTCTACGGCCCTTAAGAGCGAAGCAGTGAGCATAAACACTATTCAACAACAACACAATTACAATTAATTATCACTATTACACTTCTAAATTCACTTGCACTTCGTACTTTACTCGCTAGTTACTCAACTTGAAAACTAAAACTAAAGCCGCCATGCGTGCGTCAAAAACTCAACCTCACAGATATATCTTCCGAACATCTTCCCGAAACTCGAAAATACGCTAGAACTTTCCAATACATCGTGCCACATTCTATTCATAGACTAGTAGTTCCGTGTATTATCAACAGATGGCGTGCATCTCACTTTTGGTAATTGTCGCCCTCTATGACTTCCTATATAGTCGACAATAGATGGCACCCGCGGGATATTCGTAACAATATTATTATATAGTACCTTTTAATCATCAACCTCCTCGCCTTTTCCCAACTAAGTTGGGGTCGGCTTTCAGTCTGACTACGAAACGGCCGAACTTCGGTATTTTACGTGAAGCGACTGCCATCAGACCTCCATAACCCAAGTACTAGGCGCTAGGCGATATCGAAGTTCTGTAGTCCAGGTTGTCGGACTTTTTAGGGCTTTAACTACCCGTAACGAATGACACAGATGATCGTATGGCAACCGGGACCGACGGCTTAACGTTCACTCCGAGGCATGGGAGGGTCTCAATGTGTTAAGAATGGTCACCCTTCCTAAGACTGACCTGGTTAGAGTTACTTACCTTGTAATGTCTAAATTTTTAATCAGATATGTGTAACTTACACATATCTGATGTATGCCTAGATCCTAAGCTTTTTTATTTTTTGCCTAAAGAATAGAATTTGTTCCCGGTTACCTCCGAACGTAAAAATTTAATTTGGACAAAATCCGATTCGTATTTTGCCTGCAATTTATGGTTGGTAACAAGCGGATTACTGCGGGCTGGTTTTGCTTGTTTTTATAGGCTACGGTAACCGCTTATCTCAGTTGACATTGACAGATCGCTGTATTAACTATTTCCATGTACCTAGGGTAGGTAGTTAGTTACTTTCAACGTAACATAAAACCTAAACTTTTTGTTACGTATACTAAAAATAAAAGATAATGATGTCAATAAATGTCAAACTAGTATTGTCAAAATTCTATTCCTAAAATATGTGGTCTCTCAGAGATATTTCTATTTAATATATCGCCTCGAAATTAATTATGGATTATTACAAATCGGAGTCTGAGTTCATAGGTCTCTATTAATTTTTTATTTTTTTTATTGTCAAATCTTACCCATACTATACTTTCTTTATTTTAAATTTTGTATATTTTTTAGACTCGTTGGATTTTCTAAGTCCACCAGTGAAAAGAGTTGTTAATAGCAGAGAGTTATTTGGTTATTCCTATAACGGTGAACCGAATAGTGTTCAATTGTTTCGCGGCTTACGTAATAAATTCACATCTAAAGAGAGAGCCTTCGAATACAAACAGGAAAAAGCACGACATAGAAAAGCCAGAAGAATTGTTAAAACTGGCGGAGAATCTTCGACTTCTTTGGTTTTAAAGAAGACATCGGAAAGAAAGGTTAGAACCTCATCATAGTTACTTTTGTTACCTATTTATTTATTTACTTTGGCCAACTTCTTTTTTTTCTATCAGATTTTCAAACGATACACAGTCCTGAGTTACACAAGTTTGCATTCATGTAACAAGGCGGCTTCGGGTAGAACCAATAATTGTTTTGAATCTAAAAGCAAACCGCTTATAAAGGTCACTGTCATTCCTAAGACCGACCAAATAAAAACAGCGAAATTACTCCGAAAACGAAGAAATATTCCAAAAAGAGTTCAAAGTACTCCATCTAATCACGAGACTTCTGTGAAAACGAAAAACCTTTACTTAGTAGTTGCTGGCCGAAGGAATAAAATATATGAAATCAAGACAACAGGCAGTGCCACCTTTACCTCTGATCAAACGGATAGTTATATTTACAGTAAAGATGACATCTCGATTGAGGGCTTATCGAATGTCAAACATCTAATCCAGTCGTTGGATATGGATAAAAAACAGAAGAAAGTTAAAAGAGAACATAATATTGTCACTATAGAAAAAGCCAATTTGACAAATAAACATCAAGATCCCTATCAGTATGAAAATAAGGGTATAGATCCCAATGAGACTGAAGGGCACGCGTATTCAGGTAACCTAGAGAGTGGTAAAAGATCATCAAATAGAAGCCGAGTAAGAATATATGGACAGTTGGGTATCACTGACGATGACCGCTACGTCCTCAGGTATGGCGCTACAGTCAACGATAAACCAGGTAAAACTTCACGCAGTTCAATATTGTCAATGTTTGCATGCATGTATTTCGCTCTTAAGAGATGGCCTTAATAGTAGATGTCCCCATCCATATTTCCAAAACTCATTTACACCTGTGTTCACACCGACACAGGCATAAGTCGCTTAACAAGATTAGCGCCAGAACTGAATAAACATTGTTGTTTCAATTCACATCATACGAATTAACTGAACACCAGATTGTCTAAAAGCACCTAGCTGAACAACATTTTGTCGTTGAAAATTGGTAACTTCGGTTTGTCAGCTTTTATGTTGTGTTGAGCACCAGCTTGGCTGTATACCAAGGAAGTAATTATTTCTTTGTCCGTTTGTGGTATTTTTCATGTTTTTGTTTTTAATAGATCCGATGTTTATTGTGTATTTTGATATAAAATAGTGGGTAGAATTGCTAAAAACTCATGCTTATTTGACACCAAAAAAGACATACTTTTACAAATATTCATCTATACTTATATCTATACTTATAAAATAAATCTGTAGCGGGATGAATTCTGTACATTGAATATATTTAAAAAAAAATCGACTGAGGGGTATTAAGATATCGATACTGATGCCGAATATGCGATTCAAACAATTTTTGTCTGTCTGTCTGTTTGTATGTTCACGATAAACTCAGAAGTTACTGAAGGGATATGCTTGAAACTTTGAACTCAAGGGTGGTCCCATGTCAATTAAGTCAGGATCTGATGGTGAATTCTGATAAAATTAAGAGAAACCCTCGAAAATGTTAAGAAACGAATAGTGTTTCTGTTTAATTTTCATTACTTTATGAGATATTTGCGTTTAGAAATCATCACATCATGTAGCCGAGCTGATGATGAAAAAAATAATTATAAATAATAATATTTTTAACAAAAATTTAAACCGAAGAAAAAAACTAAAAAGCAAAAAATAAATAAACCTTTTAAATAAGCTTAATACTTAAGACTTAAAAGGTTTATTTATTTTTTGCGTTTCAGTTCTTTTCGTCGCTTTAATTTATTTTTTATTTTTTATAAAACCACTCAATTGTATTAACTAATAAATATTAAGAGTACAAAGAATCGATTTTTACCTGTGATTTAAAGAAATATTATTAGTTACATTAGATTTTACCTGCAAATAGTCATGTCTGTTTGAAGGATTTCGAGTGAATGTATATGTTCAATTGTAGGATATCATCGTGCTTTTCTGTGGTGATTGCTGAAGCAGCAGGAGTTTTTTTTTTCTTTGTTTGGTGATCCCAGCGTAATCGATAGCTGGTTCTTGACTATGCCAACGAGCTATTTCGCCTCTCGTAGCCATTATAATAACAACTTTACACACCTCATACACGGCCGTCTGATCCTAAACTAGGCAGAGTAACCAGACTGCTGATAAACATACTTATATATTTCTAAATACATACATATTATAAATAAATTACACCCAGACAGAGAATAATTTGTCCTGGGTGGAAATCGAAACCACGACCTCTGGCTCAGCAGTCAGGGTCACTAACCAATAGACCATCGGGCCAGTCCAGTAAATATACATATATTTATAAATAGAGTTATAGAAAAAAAAGATCCAAACTTTTAAACTTTTGCGTTCCATGGTAATATAATTATGTTGACGGGAATTCACACGATCACATATTTAAAAAGTATAACAGTACCTACAGGCCTGTGATCACGGCCACGACTACGGCAAAGCAAAGGTTTTAAATACGTGATCGCGTTGATTCCCGTCAACATGATTATATTAGAATATTGACATGTAACCGGTGAATTTTTTTTTACAATTTCAGACCATTTATTTTCCGTTCGGTTACAGTAGTGTGAAATCTTATGCTACACCGTGACTAAACAAAACTCAGAAGTAAACACTGACTCTACAGCAAGAGTCTCCCCATTGGTCGGACGAATCGAGATGTTAAGTCGTCACAGTTGTTTTATGACGATTTTCTGCGAGGAGAACATCTCGCGCAAGGAGGAGGCGACGGTATGAATTCGGTAGAAAAACTTCCAGGTGGAACCTTTTCACTCGCGCTCTCATGCGTACGCTAAGAGTGGCCGTAGGTGTATGAGACGAGTTTTATGTTCTTCACCCGAAGCAGAGTCCCCCGTAAAGAGGGTGTCTGGACATCGCCCATTTGCCGTCCGCTAGCCAGCGCTGGGTGGATCATTGGAGGCAAAACGTCGCCGTACCGACGGTCAACTCATTAACGGTGCTGTGAGGCACACCGTGTGGTTTTAGTTGGTTTAAGCCTGATATACGGCCTCACCAATAGCCCGGTGAGGTGAGCTTCCACACGAAAAACAAATGAGTAATGTTACCACGGCCAAATTATGTCGTTATTTCACGTGTAAGCAACCAAAACAATCTTTTTTGTACGCTCCAGGTTATTTCACCGCCAACACAGTATAAAAAATACTGCCTGGAGACAGAGGACTATGCAATAAGCGACAAATTGCTGTTTTCCGAAAAAAAAAACGCGAACGAAGTCGCGGGCACAGCTAGTGTAAAATAAATCCTGTATACCCGAGAAAAAAAATTAAGTAGGTACCTACTGAAAAATCGGGTTTTCACCATTTTCACGGTTACTGTCAAAAAGTGTTGAATACAAAAGTTTTAGATTTTTTTTTGAATGAAAAATTCAAGAAACCGTTTTTAAACCTAAACAGCATCCCCATTCCATCAATTTGCGTGTTCTCGTGTTTAAATTTTTTTTTTCCTTAAAGTTGGAACCTCAACAACATTTTCCACCTGGTCCTTGCCTGTTATTAATTTTTTTTTTCAGAAAAATTAAAGGCATGGCAGCACCTACGATATTGGTAGAGAAACAGGTATTGCTGTATATATATCATGTTTGTTCCTTTTTCTATAAACATAACAGTTACACAGTAATCATTAGCTTTTATTCCATAAAAAATATGTAATTTATTCGGATTATGGGGGTGGATGAGTATAATATAAGTATTCCGAAGAAACTAAATGACGGTAGATTTAATGCCGAAGGTTATAAAGAAGTTTTGACTTAAGACGTTACTCATCCATACATTTTATACATGACAACTATTCCATCCACACAGTCCGCGTCGTCAAAGCTTGGTTTCGGGTTTCGGTTTCACCAAAAATCTCGGATCTAAATCCGATTGAGAATTAGAATATGTGAACATGGTGCAGGCTTCGGGCAATAGCACTCCTTGAACAAATTTTGATCTCCATAATCATGCTATGAATACTTTGGAACATTATAATAAACGAAACACGAGCGTCTTCCAAAATTTGATAGATTGACAAATGGCGGTCACACAAGGTCTTATAATAAGATTAAGACCTTAAAAATTCTTCAATCTTTTAAATTTCGCATGTTGTAATTAAAGTGATTAGGACAATTAGTTGCGTTTTATTTTGAAAAACCAAACCACCGCAATTAGCTAATTTTGGGCAATCTGGAATTCAGTTAATCTGTACAATGAATTCTTCATCTAATTTTGATCTTTAAAGATCTTCATTAAGTTCTAGCGCTAGTCTTGTTAAGCAAGTTATGCATGCAAATAAAGAACAAAGCTTTTGCGAGCTCGTCACACAAAGTACGTGTTGCAGTTAACTCTGTACCGATAACGGGCTAAAAACTTTGTTCCCTACCTCTAATTTTATTATTTTTAATAACTTACTAAATCAAATATTGTGTTCTAGTTACAGATTTTGCTCAATTGACTCAAGACTTTTTGCCACAAGTTCTTCCTGAATCAGAATACAACCCCTATGACGCTTACCCAGAGTAAGGCCCAAACTATTTATTTTATTTGTGTCAATTATGAATGGCCTCAAATCTCATTGACCATATCGAACAAGACACACGTGTGTAAGTGATAACACCTTAGGCAACCACTAATTCATTAGGTTTCCTGCAAGAAAGAGAGCGCTGGTTGTCCACCGATGGTATTATATAGCATAGAACGCCATCCGGCTTTCACAAAAAAACCTCTTGAAATCCAACTCGCCCCATAGAATACGTCTTGATCATTTTGTGCCTGCTTGCATTGCTCCATATCGTGCCTGGGGATCTGTTTTGATGCTGTCAAATCTACTTATTATATTGGTGTTAGTGATCAAAATACTTAATTCGTAGTGGAAATAACACTAGGCAAGCAATTTGCCTTATGTACCCAAAATGTCATCCCTCCAAAACACAAGTACCAGGCCCTTGTCGGTGTATCAATTTTCTCTGTATGATAATTAATCATTATACCATATCAGCTTAACATGCACAGAGAAAAATTACTTACTGGTCTAAAAGTCTTAGTAATTAAAGGAAATTCGATTACGATCCTGATCGATTGCTGGAATCTGTTTTGGGGTAGCCTGAAGTATTTTTAACTACTTTTACTTTAAGACTTTTTCTAAACAAATAGCTTGCGTATAGAATAAATGTTACTAAATTCAGGGTCACAAAAGAGGCGAGTGTTCAAGCTGCGCATGGAAGTTATTACCGAAACCAACAACCTACGGTCTCCGGTTTTGAATTCAGGTATTAAATACTTACCATAACATATTTTACATTGTATTATTATTTTTTATCGTCCATTGCTAAATTGTCTAAAACATTGTCTACTTTACAGAACAGAATCTCAAGGGACACAGGTAAATTTTAATGTCTCAGCACTTTCTAGAAACCAACATAAGAATCCGAGAGTCGACAAGGATGTACAATGCACTTGCAGTAATATTGTAGAACATAGCACCTCTGAGAACAGATGTGAAGTAAACCCTTTAAAAGAGGCCCATAGTCCTTTAGTCATTATATCAGTGTATCCTAAACAGAGTCCTGCAGAAATCATCAAGTACACTTCAGAGAATAATAAAGGACCCCATAAAGACATACGTAGTGAGTTAAATTTTCTTTTCACATATAGTAGAATTTTTTTTCAAATTCAAGAAATTCTTTCCAAAGGGAGAAACAATTACATAGGTAAAAATAAAAGTCAACATAGGTTCAACATCATTATCATCATCATCAGCCTATCACCGTCCACTGCTGGACGAAGGCTTACAAAACAAAACCTACCGGTCGTCACAAGTAGCACCTGCTCAGCATTATGTCGTCTTAGGTATTATTCCTGAATTTTTTTGCAATAGAACCATTTATGACGGAATGAAGTGTGGTTTTAGTCGCTTCAATTTCTATGATCCACTTCTCGGTTAGCCCCAGTGAGGTAATGAGGAATGACTCTGGGGGATTTCCACGTAATAAAAAGCATAATGATACCTAGCGGTCCGAGTAATAGAACATAACTATTGCCCTCATCAGTTTTATTTTGTTTATAGCTTTATAAATACATTTGGGACTCACTTAATAACTGTTTTTGTTCTCAGCTCAGAACGCGCTGAAGTTAAAAGCAGATAAAGGTACAAACAAGAAAACTATGGAATCAAAAATAGACGAGAGTAAAGAGAAGAAAATTATTCCAAGTAAGAAATATAATAAACGATTTCCAAGCAATCGTTCACCGTCACCTGTAAAAAATTATTTTTCAAAAACAATATCACCCGAAAATGAAAAGGAAGCTATAATTCTTAAAACACAGACTAATACAAGTTCTGATCGTTATAAAGCAATGAGAGTAATTAAGAACAAAATTTTAGAAAAAGAGAAGGGTAAGCCTGTGAGCCCGGCTACTTCAAAATTTGGCGTTCCTATCTCAAAACCAGTCCAGAGAAGTAAATCTCCCTTGAAGAAAATGTATCCTATTCGTTCACAAGAAAAGGGAACTAACACAGATCATGCTAGAGCCAAAAAGGATTTAGTAGATAATTATACGAGACAGCTGACTAGCCAAATGAGTCATAGAGATAAGATTCCCACCAGGAGGAACAATTCTAAAGTCATGATAAACATAGAAGGAGAACAAGAATATTACAATGTATTATTGGATCAAAGTAAATTATCGACAGATCTGAGAGTTAATAGAAAAACAAAAAATATAGATTCCCAAAAATGTTCCAATAGAAATATGTCACCTTCATTAAAAAAATTATTGTTGTTGCCCGATAAAGAACCAGATGTTCAACCAGTTTCAGTTCAGTTCTGTGATAAGGTGTGTTGTCAATAAATAAATACTGTCCAAGTATAACCATAGGTGTACCGATCGGTTGTTTTTGCTTTCAGCAATTCGATGCAAGTTCAATGAATAATTATAATAAGCGAGTCTCTGGAATGACCATACGAGATAGTCTAGAAATTTCTCACAGGTAGTTTTTTTGTATTTTTATTTTTGTGTGTATTCTAGTTTTTTTTTTCTTTTTTTAAATAATTTATTTTAATACTTAAGTAGGTAGTGGTATTAGAAGAGTGTAGTCAATTCTTTGTTATTTTTCAGACGTGAAGATAAGCAACTATGTGATAAGCCGAATACACAGAACTATGCACCAGCGCACTCGTTTGAAGATCTCAAATATAACAGCGAATTATTAGGTAGGTATTTATTTTTATAACAGTGGACTTTTAACATCGATCGGGAATAAAGTCAATAGAGCATTTTAGGTAACAATGTTTTGTCTTCTTTTATCTTGTATAACATGTGTCTAGCAGAGAAATAGAGAAAAGTAATATCTGTCATAAGAGATTATGAAAAGCCTTATTTAATAACGTACATAGTCTGTAATTTTAGGTTGGAATGGACCCGAGAAAGTTTTAGGTCGCTACACAAAAATACAGACGTAAACTCATACGGTATACCTACCGAGACAACAGTCCTTCATTAACGACGTGTCCTTACACACCTCCGGCTCCTGCCATTAATAATGCCGTTCCAGACTGGTTCCTATGTTGTTCTTAATGCCAGACTAGCTACTTTCGCCAACCAACTTAGTTCAAAATCAATCTGTACTCCTCGGTCCATCTATTCTACGAGACATCTATTTAGTAACATTACAGTCTTCACAGTTTAATATTCAGTCTTGATTCTTGATATCTCATTTTTATTCATTCCTAGCTGCGCCCCGCGGTTTCACACGCGTAAGTCCCGATGCCGTCGGAATATCGGGATAAAAGTTGCCTATGTGTTAATCCAGGTGTCCAGATACCAAGTTTCATTGCAATCGGTTCAGTAGTTTTTGCTTGAAAGAGCAACAAACATCCATACATCGTCACAAACTTTTTTTATAATATTAGGAGGATCTTCCCCGAAGTTTTAAAACCTATAGGGTACTTCCCATTGACCTATAATCATGAAATTTGGTAAGAAGCAAGGCCTGACAGCTCAAGTAAAGTAAAAATCCGAAAGTCGTTAATTCGTTTCTACATAAATCACATAAAAAAATAGTTTTTGTGATTACAAATTTATATTTTGCGGTTGGGTTTTTGACTTTGTCGTACATCGCAACCGCAAAGTTAAGTTTGTCTATCGAAAAAAACGGGCAAAAATCTTCGAGAATTGATTCCTGAGATGGACGTACTATCTACATACAAGTTTGTTTGCCTACGGAATCCTCGGTGCGCGAGTCAGACTCGTACTTGTCCGGTTTTTTACATTACCGTAGCATAACATTACGTTGAATGTTTAAAGTCTTTAACTTTTAAATTGCTTTTTATTTATGTAGGTATCAAATTCAAATTGTGTCATGATTTACTAATAATATGAATTTCCTAACTTCTGCGCTAGTAAAAACTATGTTGCAGGAGTTAGCGTCTTCGCCCTGAGTTTTATCAAATAATAATAAAATAACAAATAAAAAAGTAATAAATAGTTAAAACAAATTATAAAGTAAAAGATAAAAAAGAAAGAAAAGCCAAAACAAAATTGCCAAAAATAACAGAAAATGCAGTGTGTATGTGTGTGCGTGTACGTGTGCGAAAACTTGCGTGTGTATGAACGAAAGCGTGTGTCCATGTTCCAGTGCGTATGCGCGAGTACAAGTACGTTTACGAGTACCTACTTATTACATGCGTAAGCTAAGCATACATGTGCCAATGATCGTGAATTCGTGGCTCGTGAGTTCGTGACTTCGCGAAGCTTCGTGATCGTGAGTGAATTGAGTGATAGTTGTATCGTCGATCGGTATTCATGAGCATGACCGCGAAAATGGGTAACTTTTCAAGAGAGACAAAAACCGATTAACTTATAATTTACACATTAATACTAGTTAGATTATTTTTTTAAAGTATTACTATCACTTGCTGTTGCCAATGCAATAATTATATAATTTGTTTAAACATTTTATAGTAAAGCACATTAACGGTATTTACTTATAATTTGCGGTTTTAAAAAGTATATTTGGTCATTTTATTGTGATATTCGCTGTTACAGTTCAAAATAAAATAAAAATTAAAAAATGTATTTAGATATCATTACTATTAATAAAGTAAAAATTAGTTCCAGAACTAGTGATAAAATGTATATTTATTTTATTATTAAACTAGCAACCCGCCCCGGCTTCGGACGGGTAGTAGAGACATCTTCAACAATCATCAACACATTTCAATCAATTTACACAAAATCTTAACAAATTATACACCTAAACCTTTCTCATGAATCACTATATCTATTAGTCAAAACCGCATGAAAATCCGTTCAGTAGTTTTTCAGTTTATTTCGAACAGACAGACAGACGCGGCGGGGGACTTTGTTTTATAATATGTAGGTAGTGACAATGTCATAATAAATTTGCAGGCACGTATCGCAGGCATCCTATTTCCACTGAAATATTCCCACATTAATTTTTTAAATGCTTATTTCTTTTAACGGTTATTTCTTTGGTATTGAATCTTCTATTTCGCGTTGGTGATCAGTGATCACAGTATGTGTATAAATCGTTAATTTTTCGTGAGATTGGTTCAAAGTACAAATGGCTGGTAGACTTCCTACAATAGTGTGATAAAAGTTTCATTAGGGAAGTTAACAATTGTATCCTCTTAATTACTACTATTCGGCCTCCTTCTAGTATCAGTTTCTCTGATTTCTATAGGTTTGTTATTTGTATCTATCCAATATTTTACTGCCCACATTTTGATGCCTAATGTATGTGATGTAATAAAATAAATTCGACAAACACCAAATCGATTATGCTTCTTCTACGAGCAAGTAACTTTACATCTATCATAGGTTTCACTTAAGCTTTGTTTTTATCCCAACCCACATCCCAAAATTTATTAAAAATCACTTTTCTTTCCCTTTCATCGTCCTCTGTTATCTCTCTACATTTTAAACCTCCTCCTTATACAAATATTTGAAGCACAGCGTATTTTCTTTTTAGCCGACGAAAAAAAAGGAGCTTCTCATTTTTTTTATGTCTGTTCAGCCCTCACTCCGTTATTTTTTTTAGATATTTTTTTTTTAGATTTTTTTGTTAGATATGTATACCTCAAGTGTGGTCCCATGTCAAGGAAGTCAGGATCTGATGATGGGATCCTGATAAAATTGAGAGAAACCCTTGAAAATTATAGGAAAGATAGTGTTTCTGTTTACGTTTCATTACTTTATCAGGTATTTGCGTTTAAAAATCGTCACATCATGTAGCTGAGCTGATGATGAAAAAAAATCATAAAATAAAAATCTTTTTAACAAAAAATTAAACCGACGAAAAGAACTAAAGGCAAAAAAATAAAAAAACCTTAAGTCTTAAGTGTTGAGATTATTTACATAAACTACCAAATTTTATATAAACTTATTTGGAGTCGGCGCCAAATAATAAAATGATTAAATTACCTACGTAGAGCCATGTCTATTTCTACTTAGGTACATATTAAATTTTGATAATTAATCAGTTTTTTGTTTGGTGCCGACTTCCTCGACACCTTCCTCGATGAATGGGCTATCAAACACTAAAATAATTTTTCAAATCGAACCAGTAATTCCTGAGATTAGTGCGTTCAAACAAACAAACAAACAAACTCTTCAGCTTTCTAATATAAGTATATATGTTACTCGGAAGTACACATCTAATAAAACTTTGAAGCTAGAAAACTTGTTTTGTAAATCTAATTAGTACTTTAAATTATGAACAACGAAAAATAGAGAAAAATAAAAGATAAATATTGTAAATAAATTTTCCCAATTCAATCTCAAACTTCCCAATTTCTATTGCAAAATTTCTTAACTGTCATGTTAAGAAATTTTGCAATAGAAATTGGGAGAGTCCTGAGCGAGCCCTGTTAGAAACATTTGAGAGAGCCCTGTTAGAAACATTTGTCATAATGGGTGCCAGTGTAAAACAAAGCCTAGGACGCACTAGGATAACATAGTGGAGCCGTATTTACGACACTTGTCCCAATGTCCCAATGTGCAATGTGCCGTGGCATCTAGACATATATATAATCAAAGCAAAAAGTATTGAAATATCTTACAAAAACTTACCTTTAAACATTTCATGCAACTCATTCATTCGGGTTACTATGGCGGCACTGGCGAATTCCCGGTAACGCTTTTAATGAATTTTCTCTTTCTAGCCAGCTATTTGGTCATATTTCGAATACACTACGGCGTATTTGATTGTATACTATCGATTAAACGAAAAAAAAGTCTGACAAATTTACACATTCCTGGTAATGAATGCCGATCGACGATATGTAGATGCAGGGAAGGACACTACAGGGCTACTATTTTATGTATGCTAGGTATGTATCTACCTATCTATTGTATACGGCACGCAAAGGGCTTTTCGGTCAGCACATTTTATTTTATTTGCGATACTCCTTTTGAGCCTCGAGATATCGGACATACAAAGTCCAACAAGTACTTAATTACGAGCGCAATCTTACCTGTGACTGGATACCTACTTAACGTCTTCAATAGGCTGGTAAACAAAATCATGGGACGCAAAATACTAATAAGCAATACTAAGTAATAAACTTTTTAAATTATCGACACATTGTTATATTAAAAAAAAAAAAGCCACTGCCCACCACGATGACGATGACGCCGCGCTAGTACTTAAGACAGAGCTACATTAGGCCGACGCACACGTCTTAGACGTCTGCGAGGTACTTTAGGCCGACACACACGTCTCGTCTTACACGTGTAAGGTGGTTGGTGTACACTAACTCTCTCTATATAACACGTTTTTGAACTTGTTGACTAGACTATACGCCATGACAAGGGACTTACCCCTACTTACGTCATGGCATATGTACGTATTGTAATTGTTTACCAACTTAGTATACCTATACAAAGTTGGTAAACAATTACACGTTCCGCCTGTAAAGCAGAAGGAAGAAGAAGTAACATTCAAATTAAATTATTCACAAAAACAAATATTATTTATTTTTTATATTACCTATATTACTTTGTGGACCCTTAAAATTTGTAATTTTTTATTCATTGCCTATTTGTTATAATATGAAATGTTTAAAAATGGTCAATTTCATTTGAGATTTTTAAAAATAACGCATTTCATTAAATTTTTCAGCCCCTATCAAGCACTACACAGGCGATGCCTGCTCTATTTGCGATCCTGTAGAAAGAGACAAGCAGATCCGGGAACTTCTTGGCGTGAATAAATCCAAATGTTTTGCTCCCACATCTCTACAGGTTATGAATAATTAAAAAATCAGTTTAAGATTTACATCAACAGTAGATTGTAAAGAATTAATATGTTAATATTGTGTCTTATAATCTGAAGATGACAATATTACACAGTACAGTAACATTATAACAACATTATACATTAGTACCTATGCGCTGCGCTCTCATTTTTTTTTTGTTTTTAGGCACACTCTTCTGAAAACGATGGATACCCGTTACACTGTTTCTACAGGAGAGAATGGTTTATGTTTTATTTTTTTTTTGTTTCAAAGTTTTTTAATCAGATAGTAATAATACTCGTATATATATAAAATAAAACTAGAAACCTTTTTTAGCGAGAAAAGTCAACTGGCAGAAATTAATTTAGTAAAATATTGCCCAATTCTTGGTTCGATATCTAAGGTAGCCAGACGAACTGGAAAAATATGTGTTGGTGGTGATGATGAGAATGCTGTGAAAAAAAGTGTCCATGGAAATAATCAAGAACTTACAGGCAATACGGAAAATTCTGCCGTATACCAGCAATTAATTCTGAACCGAAATATACAGGTATTTCTTCAAGTGGAACAATTTTCAAAGCAAAAACCCATTATCCTATCAAGAAAACAATATGATAAAGTAAAAAAAACTATACAAACTACTTTAAGTAATAAACATAAAGAAAAACGTAAAAAGTGTGAAGACAGAGTTAGTGATGTAACAGTGGGTCAAGAGAGACAAAGAAGAAACAAAGACATAAAGATACAGTGCAATCAACAAATACAAACCGAAATACAAAATAGCTTTCAAAGAACAAACAGAAGACCCAGGATGATATCAAAAGTGAGGTATCTGGCAAGGCCATCTAGATCGAAACTAATCAGAGACAGCTTTCTTGAAAACGATACTATTAGTAATGGGGATGTATGTGAATATTGTCAAGATTATCCACAGAAAGTCACTAAAGGAGATGTCGAATCACATCAGAGAACATGTCAAACATCCGTACTATACCCACGAAATTACGAATATTACATACCTAGTGCAGAATATTGTGAATTTAAACGCCAAAAACAGTACGAACACCCCATAGGTTACAGGCGAAATGTTAAATGTATCAGGTCAAATGATCAGAGGGAAATCCAAAGGAATTACGAAAACTTTATGCCAAATGTTATGACTCAGCAAAATAATTGTAACAAGTATGGTAAATACCACATTATTAATGAAAACGGTCGCCTACAAAGTAAAGAACATCCTAAACAAAACATTCAACATAGAAAAGAGCGCAAAGAACATTCGAACCCAAATGAAAAAAATTGCTTCGAAATTGGATATCATCGTAGATTTGTTGATAAATGTGACAAGGAATGTGGAGAACATCGCAAACCAGATGAGGAACGTCTAAAACAAAAAGTGGAACGACCTCGATACAATAAAGAATATTGCAAGAAAAGTAGAGAATACTGTACAGTAATTACAAAATATTGCATAGATTGTGGAAAACGCTATAAACCAAACAAAGAATGTTGCAAGGGCATTAAACAGCGAAAACCTAATGACATTACTTTTAGAGATACTAAACGACATACACCTCACGAAGAATGCAGCAAAAACGATACAGAATACATTAAATCAGTAAAGAAATGTTGTAAAGAAAGTGGAGAGCCCTACGCCGCAGGACTCCTTAGAGTTAGTGTAAGTGACCATCCAACGAGTGATGTTTGTCCCAGGAAAAGTGGACAAACTGACATTGAAAGTAAAGAACATGTCATATCAAGTCGTACACATAATATAGCATGTGGCGAATATAATATAAAAAGTGAAGGGTCTCAACTGATAAGTCTTCAACGTCCAGCTAGGGGAGAATATCAGGAGGATTTACCTCATGATATTGGAGTAAACCATAGCTTCCATAGTCACCAAAATATAAAAACTCATAAAGTAAATAAAATGGTTGAAGTACATCCAGCCAAAAAGTGGGCAGATTACACACCTAATTATGAAACTGAAGGTGTGGTATTAGAACAAACCAAACCGTTTGAAGAACGTAACAAACCGTATTTCGTAAGTGCTTCTCCAATTGAGGAACCTGAAAAATCAATACGAGAACGTCTGAAATATAATGGCATGCTTGATAAAAATCTAACAGCAAGCGTTTCTCGATTTGAAGAGGAAAAATATGAGGAACGTAGCAGGGTAACTGCACAAGACCCTCATGAAGTATATTCTAACCAAAGTGGAAGATATCCAGATTACTTTATACATGGCCCTAAAACTGAGGAATATTTTGGACAAAGCGTAGAATATTGCAGACTGAATGTAGAACATCATAGACATATTGAACATAAAAATAGTGTAATATATAATACAGAAACGAAGGAAAGATCAGGTCACATTGAACAATATGATAAACAAACAGAGAATGAAGAACAGATTAGAACAGTTACGTTATATGACGCTCAAAATAAACAAGACAATTTAGAAACCGATCACGCCGACAGGTCTACCAAAAAAGCCGTTTCATCTCTAGAGATCCATTACACGAGTGTATCGTATTTGAAAAAGTTTGATTCTGCTAACTCTGATGTTGCAGTGCACTCTGACTCTAGCCTGTGTCATGTCAACTCTATCCAGACAATTTTTAGAGGTGAGAATCTTCTTTTTTTATTAAGTCACGTTAAGGTTTTGTTACGGCTTATCTAATTGTAGGCCAGAACGAGAAGTGTAGCAGTGTGCCTTTGGATTCGTGAATGAGTATCTTACTGCCTCTATAACACAAGACAATCTTGTGTTCCTCTGTTTATTGCTTCGTTTACTTGTCAAAACCAACATTTGATTTAAGAGTGAAATAAAATGACGCTACTAGTTTATTTAAATATTTCAAGCATTTTTTAATATTTTCTATTGATTTCGAATTTCTACTACCTTTTCCAGGCCACAGGAAATCGCCCACTCCAAATCTAGGCACTTCAATGTATTCACTTTCTTCTGAGGATGGAATGAATTCGAACCAATCAGCGAAGTTTATAATGACACCCCGAGATGTTAAACCTAACAAAAGACCGTTTTTAAGACGACTTATATCTTGCCTAGTAATGCGATCAACCAAACCGTCGATACTCAAGCTACCTATTACCCCTACACAAGAGATGCCTAGTGTCAACAGTTCCGTTGACTCATATCACATCAGTACTTCACTTGGAGTAAGGGCAGTTTTTTGTGTACCTAAAATAAACCTCGATCGTTGACAAAACAGTCTTTATACCTATGAACTGTATTTTTTTATAGAACTTAGAAAAGAAGGTAGCAAACAGAATCAAATTTTTACTGTAACCCCTTTGGAGTTCGGCGATTCTACTCATAAGTGGAAATACATCAACACGCTAGACTCCAGACTTCCAGTCCAGCAAAAATCTTGTGCCTTTTTTCCTTCCCCTTACACCTATGTGTACACCCACGGCGAGTCATATGGTTTTATAAAGGAAAAACTCAAATGTGAAATTTAATGTCAAATAACAAATTTTACAGACGATTTTGGATATTTTTTCAGGCCATAGAAGTGAGTTCTTCAATTTATGATACTTCAGCGTCCTTCTACAGTAATCATACAATTTTACCAATAAACAGCAAGATAAAAAGAGGATTTTTTAATTCTGTCAGAGGTTTTCTTACGAACCGTAAGAGCTGAGATTAGATTTTGTACACTTGTTTATATTTTTATACTTACTTGTACAGTTTATATTTTTATACATTTTATAAACTATCTATTTTTTGATGGTGAAAGTATATTATGAAGTTGCACAATATTCGTTTTAATTTACAATAAAGGGTGTATCCCACTATTTCCATGGAAATGCAAAATGGAAAAGTGGGACAAGCTTTTTATACAAATTATATCCCATTATTTCCATTGCGGCAAAAAACTTAACTCTCTTTGAACAGACTCGCGGAACGTTTAAAACTTTGTTTCGGTGTCTGTACAGTGAAGACTTCTTTTCACTATACCTACTTTGGTAATGGTTTACCAAGTAAAGTACGCCTTGGTCCTTCAAAGAGATTATCGCGCTATTGTAAGGTTTAGGAACAGTTACTTCGCCTTGTGCAGCTTCTTCAAAGCATTTATTCAAACAAACATTAATAGTAGATTGAATTTCATCCGGGACACAGCCAGTACTGTGACGAAACTGATTTTTTAATTTCCTTATCCTTTAATAAAATAAGGAACATTAATATAACGGCAGTAGAATATGTAGCTAAAACTATTATTAAAATTCTAAAGTAACTACGTAAAGTGTTCGCCGTCATAAGAGGCAATGCAGCGTTTTTTAATCGCCGCGCCGCGCCGCCCGCAATGGAAATAGTTGGAGACTCTGTCCCAGTATTTTCATCAATGGAAATACATAATGGAAATAGTGGGATTCACCCACAATAAATACCGTGGTGCAAAATTTTATACGAGTAGTTACCGTTATTGAATGTATTAATGCTGAATCGAGGAGGAGGGAGGGGTTAAAAAATGTTAAAAAAAACATCACGTGATTAATGGACAGCCCCTAAGTAATTAGCCGCACACTGAGCTGAGACTTGTTACGAAAATAACGCATTCAACGCACTAGTGACACCTTTAAACTAACTAAACTAGTTACTTTACGTTTCATGAAATTCACGTAACGATCCACACCTACCAGTAAAGATGGTCTTTGTAAAGTATAATATCTACCTGCCTAACTCTGCACCGAATAATATAGAAAGGCTTTTTTCTTATAGTGGCATGATTATGAGACCACACCAAAGACCAAATATGTTTAATCCAATTAAGTGATCAAAGTAAATGTGACTTGATGACTTGCTAAAAAAAATACTAAAAATAAAGTTAAAAACCGTTTTCCTCATACACCAACATGTACGCACAACTAGTTGTGCCATTCCAGAATGTATTCCTAATGAAAACATTCCTTTTAGCACCTAATAGAGTTATTACTAACCTATTCAGATATTGATAATGATGTTGGCCACTTCCGTCATATCTTTGTTTATTAATAAATAGAATAATTTTAAAATACTACACTAAATTTTAAACTTTCGCGTTCCATGATATAATATTATTTATGTATTTAATACATATGTCTAGACATTTTACAGTTAAAATACTATATTTCTATAAGTTTTTATGAACAACATAAAAGATCATTTCAATTTACATCTAATGTGTGAGCCACTTTTTTTACTTTTATTATTAAATTTTGATTAATCGACCTCAAACCGGTGACTGTTTTGTAAATTTTTGCTGTAAGAGGTTTAGAATATCACATATTTACGAACGGTTTTGAAGTATCAAGGGTATGAAAAAATTACAATATATTGCTGTAAAAGTCGTCTAAACAATGTATGTAACACTTTTTACCACTTTAATATTAAAAAATTGAATAAAAAAATGTTTAACTTAGTGAAATTTTACAGAAAATGGACAAAGTTTTGCTTTTGATTTCGGCTACGTGGAACTCTTATTCATAAAATTACAACAACAGAAATAAACTTCAGTTCAAAATCGATTCATTTTCTGAAACAAAATTGCTAAACATAAAAAAAAATGCTAATAAAAAATGTTTTAAAACAACCTAAATCGCGCATTATAATTTATAATAAAAGTAAAAAAGTGGTTTATTCATTAGATCTAAATTGAAGTGATCTTTATGATGTTCATAAAAACTTATAGAAATATAGTATTTTAACTGTAAAATCACGTCTGTAAAGACACAAAAATCAGCGAAATTGTCAAAATTTCGTATACGGCCTCATAACGCGATCACGAAAAGAATCACATAGGTACCTCTGAATTGCTTGACGTTTCGACCAGGTTGCACTGGCCGTGGTCACAGGCTGACTATTTTTATTAGTTATTTTTATTATCTCTAAGAAAATATTGTGTTTGTAATATTTGTTCTAGTGTACTAACACAAAAACAAGATTCGCAGCGAGTCCAATTTAGATAGAACTAAGGGTTCGTTAAAGTAAACATTTGTACTCTTATTATTTCTTACTAGCTGTATCCCGCGCGGCTTCGCTTGCGTGTACATCTTTCGCGGGACCCCAACAGCGGAATCCAGCATAAATCTAGCCCAAGTTACTCCTTATAACACCAGCTACTGCTACTACGTGGAAATCGGTCCACCCGTTCCGGAGATTAGCTGGAACAAACAGACAGACAGACAATAAATGTGATACATGTTATATGTGTAATTTGGGACTTAATCGCGATAATATTGGAAAGGTACAATACCTCTTGGTTACCCGACGTTTCGTGGTCACGAGTGGACTGATATAATATGTATCAAAGTCGCGAAAGTTTAAAATGAAAAAAAATTGATGACTGATGTTATGTTTGTTTGTAATAGGTATCATAAAAACTGCATTTTTCATTGCTTGCCATATAGAAAAATACAATGGAATTGTCAATTATTATTTGGGTAACCACAGAATAGAAAGATTGGGTAACAATGGCAAACACGACGACCAGGCTGACGTATATTAAGTTTATGAGCGTGACCAGATGTAGAAGATTTCTACTTTTTCAGGAGATTTAGACCTTTCAAGTAACTTTGACGGAAGAAAAAATATATTGAATATTTTTCGGTAGATTTAGGAACTCTGTCAGTACTTTCAGCAATTTTTTAAGTGAAAACTTCTTTAAGCACGTTAGGTACTTTTGGTATGGGGAAAAAGCACTGAACTCGCGTGACCATTACGCTCAGATACATATTTACAGATTTGTATGTGTGACAGTGTGTGTATATGTAAGTGATGTTTTCACTTGTGACGTGTAGTCCTACGACTGACAGTTTTTATTTTAGTTTTAACTTCAAAATTATCGTAATTTCAAAATATCAAGGTAGGTTTTTATTAGAGTTCACTTCAATCAAAACTAGAAGTCTAGAAAGTAGGATAGCCTATCAAGTTTTTAGAAAGTATAGAAAAGACAGACCAACCAGAAAAATTTATTCATTCCATTCATTCTTACTATCCGGTATCCAGCTGAATGGTAAATTTAGGCCGGATACCGGATAGTGGTCGGATATTTATATCATCGTTAATTGTGATTCTGAACAAACTGAATACTGTGTCGTTTTTATAATAAAACTGTAGTTATTTTAAATATGTCCGGTGATTTATTCGTAAAATGAAAAAAAAAACCAAGAGTAGATTTTTTATAGTTTACGTTTTCTTTGCACTAGAATTTGGTAGAATTTCTTAATAGTACTATATTAAGTAGATTACTAGGAATAAATCTGGTCAGGCGGCCAGGCTGTCATTCTCACTTCATTGATAAAAATATTGTAAAATAACCTCAAAAGTTTGACATATTTGTTTTCATTTGAGTTCAACATAGGAAAATGTTTTAAACTAAAGCTATTATCAATTACTTTAACAATACTGCCAACTGTAATAATATCCAACAATGGCTTTAATTAGGCGGTTTATGCCGCTTTCTGCGAAAGTTATCAGAGTTTATCCAATAACCATTCAAAGTACGTGTAATATATAGCATAAAGTTATGCATTCATTAGTATACTATTTCATTATAATAATAAATTTCTTGAGTAGTAATCGTAATTATTAAAGATAGACGGTTGTACTTGTGCGTAGTTCGAGTATACGCGACTTGTTTCGGCCCCAGTACTGCACTCTGCGCTTGACACAGAGATGGCAGACTGCTTTGCTTTTTGATCATTGTTTACTTAGATTAAGGCTACCATTCGTCTGGGTTTCCCTGGATTTGTCCTAGTTTAGTTTAGAGTCCGGGGAGCGTCCGGGCGGGGTTTTTAAAAAACTGTCCAGGTAAAACCCGGACACTCTGTCCTAGGGCACAATTATAATTGTCAGATGAACGAAACTAGATAAAAATTTAAATGAAATAGGGTGTCAACGAAAGAATCTCGATTTCACCCACGTGTCCAGATTTAGTTTTTGTCCGGCGTCGGCAATTTAAGTGATGGCAGGGCTAACTTAGATTACATTATTATAGGTCAAAAAATACATCGATGGGTGGCGCCAACCTTAATGGAATTAAAGCGTCGTGAAAACAAGCTTGGAGGAAAGAAAACTTTTCCAAGAAATACTTATTTAGAATGGAATTTGGAAGCAGAATTATTTGCATTTGGGCAACGTCTCAATGAAGATTTCGACCCTGACTTACTATTGCAGGCATTCACTGACAGATCTTATGTAATTAAAGAAGAAATGAAGCAGAAAGAAATGGGAATTGATATAAAAATGAATGATAACCGCGAGTTTGCCAAAAAAGGTAGCTATGTTTCTTTGTACAACAAAAAGTACTATTCACTCAAAACAATTAAATACCTATTACAATCTGCTTTGGTATAATAATAATAATTTTATTTAATTTATTTCTTCTCACTTAATACACAAGTAGGTTCTTCGAAATTTCTATTTTGTTAGTATTTAAAGTCCAAGAACTGAAAAAATATAATTATTTTAGACAGTGTTGGTTGTGAGGAGCTGGTGTCTGAAGTAGGTTTAACCCTGTGTTACAGATCACCAGTTCCTCTTCCCTCCGTACAAGCGAATACAAGTTTTTATGATACTAGATACTATGACATTATAAATATTCAGTTTCTATTTTACACTAATAGTAGAACATAAAATGCGTTAATCTAATATTCCTCATCACTTTTATGTGTGCGTTTGTGTGTTATACATGTGTAAATTAATTGACACTTTTTATTACTGGAGTAAATTTTTGGTTTCCAAATAATTTAACTTTTGTAGCCATTCCTAAATCACAATTTTGCACTTTTCCTTTGATAGTGGATATATTGACAGTATTCGGTTTACCGTATTATATAAGCTACTTCCTAAGTAACAAAAGAAGCGATGTGAAAAGTTAGTATTAAATTTATTTATTTCGCACACCCTGTCTTTTCGTCGTAAATTATTTATTTTTTCAGGTTCATACACTAATACAGAGTGTTTTCTAAGGACCGTGAGAAGGATAAACAATTGTCGGACAGTAAGCACCTCCGATTTTACATATAAATCGGTGGTAGGGTGAGAGTATGGTAAAAAATAGCAGACCTTTAAGATGGCCCTTTGTGCTCTTTCAATTTTTAGAAAGTGTGTTTTAGAAGAGCCTCCCCACACAGTTATGCCATAGGTCAACACTGATTGACATAAAGCTAAATATATGGAGTTCAAAAGTTCTTTATCTGCTACATGTCGTAAAGTTTTAAAGATAACATATGTATGTCAAGAAAGTAAGATTTTTATACTAATCAAGTGGCAAAGGAGCAATAAATAAACATTCATTAGTTAAGTTATTGAACTATATTCTCTCCTTCGTAACCAATGAAGGAAAAAACTTAGTTCAATCATTTGCAGTAGATCCTCTTATTTAAGAGGTGTATACACACAGATACACGGCAAGAAGTAACGTTTTATTCATGTTACTTTATTTTGTCTGCATTCTTCCGTATTGTGGAGTTTTCTTCACCAGTTGAGTAACTCAGATCTGTAGTCACACCAAATTGCCACACTGGTGTGACAATGGTTTATTATATATAAATATATAATTTTTATTTATCCGTACCAAAATAGCAACACATGCTTGACAATGAAAAACAATCAAATAAAAATGTAAATTTAATTTTTTTTTTTTTATTATAGGGGGCAAACGAGCAGACGGGTCACCTGATGGTAAGTGACTGCCGTCGCCCATGGACACCTGCAACTCAATAGTCGCAAGTGCGTTGCCGGCCTTTGAGAAAGGAGTACGCTCTTTTCTTGAAGGTTTAAAGGTCGTATCGGTCCGGAAACACCGCAGGCGACAATTTGTTCCAAAGGTTGGTTGTGCGAGGCAAAAAATTTCTGGAAAACTGCACAGTGCTGGATTGCCAATTATCCAGGTGATGGGGATGAAAGTTTTGTCGCGTTGAACGATGGCGGAACGTTGTGGCCGGTATAAGTCCGAACAATTCCTCGGAGCACTCCCCATGATACATGCGGTAGAGAATGCAGAGTGAGGCTACATCTCTACGCAACGCCAAGGAATCAAGCCGATCTGAAATATCCTGGCAATCGATGATTCGAGTGGCTCTCCGTTGAATGCGGTCAAGAGAGAGAAGCTGGTACTGGGGTGCTCCTGCATAGATATGAGAACAGTATTCCATATGCGGCCGAACTTGCGCCTTATAAAGTTGTAGGCGGTGGGCCGGGGTGAAATACAAAAGGTATCTTTTTAGCAGTGAACGCGCAAACCTGTGTCTTCGTTGGGTTAAACTGGACTAGATTAATTCGACCCCAATCGGAAACTCCTTGTAAGGAGGCTTCGATTTCAGACACAAGTTTGGATCGACTCTCAGTGACGTTTTCCCGAAAAATGTTAGCGCGGCCGGTATACAAGGCATCACTCGTGCTATCATCGGCATAGCAATGAATGCTGCTGATTTGCAGCATATCATTGATATGCAGAAGAAACAGCGTGGGTGATAGCACACAGCCTTGTGGGGACACCAGCATTCACAGACTTGAAGTCGGAGCATGCACCGTCGACAACGACCTTGATGCTTCTGTCTGCGAGAAAACTGGTGATCCAGTTGCATATTTTCTCGGGAAGCCCATAGGAAGGAAGCTTCGAGAGAAGCGCTTTGTGCCAGACCCGATCGAAGGCCTTCGCTATGTCCAAACTGACTGACATCGCCTCCCCCTTGCTCTCGATCGCCTGTGCCCAACGGTGAGTCAGGTATACGAGAAGATCACCAGCTGAACGACCCCGACGGAAACCGTATTGGCGGTTATTGAGTAGCTGGTGGTCTTCCAAGTACCGAAGGAGCTGGCGGTTGACAATGGATTCCATTATCTTGGAGAACAAGGTGGTTATGGCTATAGGTCTATAGTTGGACGGATCCGAGCGGTCACCTTTTTTAGGGATCGGGTGCACTAAAGCTGTCTTCCATGAGTTCGGGACGACGCCGAGGGAGTAGGAGAGCCGATAAGGCGCGTTAAAACCGGTGCCAACTCTGGAGCACACGTCTTCAGCACGATGGGAGAGATTCCGTCGGGCCCACTCTACTTATGAATATCGAGGGAAATAAGTGGACTTCCGGCATACAGCTGTCGCACCGCGGTATGGTCGGCGGTACGTTTCCCCCGTCATCCAAAGTCGAGGTTGACGCAAAGAGGTTGCCGAAAAGGTCGGCTTTCTCCTTAGCGTCGTGGGCCAAAGAATTATCTCCCATTTGCAGGGGTGGAAGGGATGGTCTACAGAAATTCCCCTGGACAGCTTTGGCAAGAGACCAAAATGCTCGAGTTCCAGAAGGGAGACCCACCAGTCTCTCACCAATTCTGCCGATATGCTCCGACTTCGCCCTGGCAATGTCTCTTTTGAAGGGCCTGGAGGCAAAGTTGAGCTGCTTTTTTAATGCGCTGGTCTTTACATCCCGTACTGCCGCTGCATTTGCCCAAGCTTGGTAACATTCCTGCTTTCGGCGGGACGCCGTTTTGCAGGATCGACCAAACCAAGGCTGGGATTTGCCACCAATGGGAATCACAGAGAATGGAACAAAAAGCTCCATTCCCTGAAGCACCACATCAGCGACAGAATCGGCAACGACGTTGGGATCATCCGGCTTGAAGCAGACCTGCCTCCAAGGGTAGGATGCAAAGGTTCGCATCCCATGCCAGTCTGCTGACCTATAGTGCCACACACAGCGGCAGCCTACAACTCGCAGCTGCGGCGAGTACGTGAGTGTCACCGTACTTCGGATCAGGCAATGGTCCGAGGAGCCAATTTGGGCCTCAACGGAGACTTGGTAACCATCCGGATGAGAGGTCAGCAGAAGGCCCAACAGTGAAGGCTCGTGGCTTTCTACATCTTGGATTCGCGTAGGCGTTGCTACCAGTTGTGTCAAGCCATATGTCAGGGCTAAGCCCATCAATCTCCCCGCATGATATGAATTAATTTAACTATTTTTTATTATAAAACTATCTTTTTCCGTTTCTAATATGCGTCTTTTATTTGGATTCGTGTTTTCTTCAATACATATATGTTTAATGAAGTTAGTGATGACTTCTTCCAGTATATAATGAGTGAGTAATTTAACGATAGTAATTTTTATTTACTCTTTTATTCAACTGTAAATGCCAATTTTCTAAGACGTTATTAGTATGGTGACATTCGTTATATACACACCATTCATTTATGAATTCTTTTTAAACCACATATTTTTTATATACTTTATAAAAACTTTTAGTTTTGCATCATTATACTCCTCTGACTGCAACTGAATATAACTCCATCCGTCCCTAACTTTGTATGTTCAATTTGGTGTGACTACGGATTGGTTACACAAAATACGTGTTAAATGGTGAGAATGTGGTCCAGATACTGTGTTTCTGAACTTAAAAGATAAGAATAAAATCTTCAAGATCTGGACATTTAAATAAAGATATTGATTGTCCCAGTAGGGAAAGGGTATTTTTTTAATCTTTATGAGACCACTCTGAACATATAACACTCCAAAAACTGGATGTTATTTAAAAAATATATATATTTTTACTCATTACTACTACTATTTACTAACTACTAATTACATTACTTTACAGCAGTATAGTCGGGTAAAGTGGGGTAACAGTGGATGATCGGTGGTAGTGGATTATCGCTATAAATAGGCAAAGAGAAAATAAGGCATGTTTGATATTAACTTTTCTAATTAGTTTATGATAGTTTGGTATATTTTGATATCTAGTTCAAAGGATTATTTTGATAGGTTTTACAGAAGTACTTTCGTTACTTGTACTTTTAGTTAGTTGTTGGTTGCTTGGTAATTTTAATATCCTAATGTTATTGTGTAAATTGTAATACACAATATTATATATGGTAATGGTTTTAAGAGAGACCAATTTTAAAGTTGCAGGAATTGTAATCTTTACAAACTTTTGTAACACTGTTTTGAATATTTGACGAAAGACTTTTAATAGTACAAATAACCAACAACCCAACTGACGCACTGCCACCCATGCAGTGATTCAACTTTTGCTTCAAACGCTATATCTCGTAAATTTATGTATTTTTCATCAGCAAACACCTTATTCTTTAAAGGTCCATGGTTCCTCTAATTTAATTGGAGAAAATATTGTTTTCGCAATAAACCTTGTAACTGTATGAGTTACAAAAAAGTGATCCACTGTTACCCACTCTCCTCTACTGTTTTCTTCTTGGTTTTGGTAGACAGATTTATACAAGTCACATTTTTAAAAATTGTATAATGCTATAAGTACTTGCTGAAATTATAGACATTGGTGCCGATTCTATTGTACACTCGACTAAACTAAAACCTGACTTAATTTCTTCATATGAAATCAACCTTGTGTTCTTCGTAATAAGGTCTATTTGTTACTAGCATCTATTTCTCAGCGCCGCTAAATTTCAATAAAATCTGTCAACGTATACTCAACTTTATTTCCACGCAGCGAGAGTCTTCATTTATTCAAACGCTGTATAATTGCCATATAAAAACTTGTTCAAAACGAACAAGGATGACGTGTTTTTAATCTACACCTACGAAGACGCTTACTAAAAACACAGAGCAAAAGAGATGGCATTCAACGGATAGCGGCTCTCGCCACGTAGTATTAAAGTTTATTTAAGCGTATCAGACTTTAGTCGACAAATAAATTGCTTATTTCGATAGCGACATATGTTACCTACTTGTTTCAATTTGAAATAAGACCTTGTTTCTAAGGGTGCAAGGTTTACTTTTTATATGAATAAAATTTAGTGGATTTTAATTTAGTGAGTGAAGTAACAGAATTGGGGCCAATCTACATTATCACTAAATATGTTTGTGACTGTTTTAATCCCAAAAATAAAGCACTTTCTGTTTGCCTGAATGTTCAAGGCAACTTTTCCATTTAAACACAAGAATAAACCAAATCGCTGAAGCCATTCTCAAGTGCTTACCATCAAACAGTATTCAATTCTTATTTATATAGATTATATCTTGATTTCAGGAGAGGAATTTATGAATCATTATATTCAAAAGTATTTAGAAACAGTTCTACCTAAATTCCCAGTAGAAGGAATAAAGGGAGTCCATAAGCATTTAACAAGTGAAGCTGTGTTTGCAAATATATCCTTGCATTTAGGCACAAAGGATATCATACCAGCTAGTGTAAGTATTTATTGAAAATCCTGTACTCAGTAAGAGTGGGCCTTTGTTTTATTGTATGGATTTCATCTTAAAATGGAAATCAGACTGTTTGTATCTGCATAGTTAGTCAATTGAAGTTGATGAAATTTTGAACATTAATAAAGTTAGAATATCTACCTTAAAAATATTAATATCGTAATAATTTGTCTAAAATGTATTTACTGGTGAAGCTTGAATAAATAGACATGAAAAAATAGAAAGATAATAATAATAATAATGTTTATTGGTTCAAAAATACAAGTTAAACTTACATATCACTAATACTATTAACAATAATTATTAATTAATTAAAGAAATTTCAATTTTACTGAATACAATACTGTGATTGATATGTTGAACGTTAACAGCTGTACTAGTATTAACTGTATGACAGCTGTCTGCGCCTTCGATACTTGGTACGATATTACGTACTTACTTGAAATTTTCTTCAAGGAAGTAGTAGTGGTAGCGATTGCCTTAGATATAAAAATCTTTTTTCAGATTTTATTTAAATGTCGCGGTCAGAAGCTAGTAAGTAAATATGTATAAGACTTGCATCACCTAACTAAACATGTTATTTTGTAGCAATATCCAGTAGAGGAGTCAGTCCTAGCAAATACATTCAAGGCCATTGTTGGTGTTCTAATTGAGAGCTCTGGGGAAGAGAGAGCTGCACTATTTGTCAGAGATTTTGTTATCACGCAACTACAAGGTAAGTAACATTTTAAATAAAGTTCTTTAGGCTATTGTGGTATAGCTTGATGGGATGTTATAAAGTTAAAAAACACTTTCACCCACTTCAGTAATCTTCAACTTTTATAAGATGTTGTGTTGGTTTGTTGTGTTGTATATACCAAACAGGATCAGATCTAGGACGTTTTGAGACCTTCCCCATTTAATAGTGGCTGTCCGTTTTTCGAAGAGAAAACTTCATTAGCCACGTTTGTGCACTGTCGCTATGGGGAAAAAAGCACTTAACTAGTGACCGTCACGCTAATAATACATGTATAGAACCACTAGAGGGCGCTAATCTATACATTGAGTTCTAGCGGCTCCTTATTAATTAATGTCACCAACCTGCTAATGTGACGTTTTAAGTTCGTCGTTTCGTTTAAGTTTTCATTTGTGTCGGCAGTCCAATGACTGCCTTTTTTTTCGGTCGCTGTTTAGAAGTTTGGGTTGAATCCTCGTAAGGCGAGTTCACTAATATTCTACGAAAGTTGGACCAAAATATTCCGACTCTGCGTATAATAGAGAAGGGAGCACAGACGGGTTTATCGGAGGAATTAATGACCGCAAATTTTAATGGCCATTGGTGATATTGATCTGACACATTCATCATATAAAACCCTGACATAGAAAGATTTGATTTGCTCCCCGCTTAACGGTTGCTGTTAGGTTCTTACATAGGAAATTGCCCTTTTATCCTACTAATATTATAAACGTGAAAGTTTGTAAGGATGTATGGATGTTTGTTACTCTTTCACGCAAAAACTATTGAACCGATTGCGATGAAACTTGTTATGTAGATAGCTTAAGAACTGAATTAACACATCTTATACCGGCTACATTTTATACCGATATTCCCACGGCACCGGGATTTACGCGGATGAAACCGCGGGGCGCAGTTAGTATAGAATAACTTGCTTTTGCCAGCCAGCGTAAATGTACAACATCTTCTTTTTTCTGGATGAAAGAGATACTACCAGGTCTTTTTCTGTACACCTGATGACGTGTCTGCAAAATTTCATGATGATCAGTTGACTAGTTAAGGTTTGAAAGTACTACCGACTTAAAGGTATGTAAATCATGTCACTTTCATTAGCTATTTCGTTACTTGGGATTGGATTTTTTTGATGCCGATGACTCTGTAGTTTAAATCCGTTCGGCTCCAATTTCACCAGTTCTTCGTGCTGTACAGCTTGGTATCCAAAGATTCTCAGTATGCAGTTCAGATTGTCTCCTGTGGAATATAATTTATAATATAAACTTCCATGTTTATGTACATTTATGAATTATTAATTATTAAATGAATTTTATAGGTCAAGACATAAACGAATTTTGGCAGATAGATGACCCATGGAACATGCTGAGTACCTTTGTAGAAAAAGATGGTGCAAAGATAGAGCCCAGGCTGATCGGTGAAGTTGGCAAGAACACACTGCTTGCTTGTTACCGAGTCGGCCTCTATGTAGACAGAAAAATTATATCTTCAGGTGATTATATTACTAAATTATCAATAACATCAGTTTGTGTAGGGATCTTATACAGACATTCTAACTCCTCAGCGCTCATCCTTCTGCGTATCTAATAACATGTAGTAGAAGAGTTGGTAAGTCTTCTCTTCCTGTGTCATTTGTTCATATTACAGTATAAAAAGTTATATCAGCATATCCAAGCCACTAATATTTTTCCAGGTTTCGGTGAAACAGTAGCGACTGCTAAAGAAATGGCTGCTAGAGCAGCCCTCAAAAAGATATTCGGTACAGAAGACCACATGAAACCAATTGACTTCAAACTTGAGGGTCTACCTAAGTCAGCTTCACAGACGCGATACCAGATTTCTGCTAGTTAAATAAGAATCTTACTGTAATGTAGTATTAGAATTATAATAACTGGTCAATACTTAATATCGTTTTTTATTCTAATGATTTTAGGGAAGAGACATTAGAATTTCTTCTATGGAATCGGGAATAGAAGGTTCGCACCTGTTGTGTAATAAATTTTTTAATTCATTCATAGTTTTATCATCATGTAAAGATGTCCACTATAACACATAAGCCAAAGACCCATTACCCAAAGAATTCGAGTAGTTTTATAAAAGATGTATTTGGAAACCCCATTTTAGTATAACCTATTTGACGTGGTATATAAAGTGTGCGTTCGCGCAGCGGAATGTTGTTGAATTTAAAGATTTTAATTATGCAGATATTTAGTGTATGACGTCGTGTAATTGTGTATGGTAAAAAAAAAATTTGTGCATGCAGCTATTGTGGAGAAATTCGCTAAAATCTGATTCCGCTGGGCGAACGTTGTCCTGGCGGAACTTTTTTTAATCTATGGACTTAGAAGAAGAAAAATGTGTCCAAAAATTAGTGTGTATTTGTGCGTAATTGTGTATGTATGAGTAAATTAGTGCATGCATAAACTTCGGAGAAATTCAAGTTTCCGCTATGGCCATTAGCTAGTTTTCATATAAAGCGCTTATATAGAGAGCTGTAGATTTTTACATACGTTGGTTTGAATTTTATATTATAATTTTATATTTGTTTAAAAAACAGATTTAGAAAAAATCGTAGGGTTTAAAAGATAAAAATATAAACGTAAAATACGCTTATTAGGTCTTAGTTCGTTAAGTATGCACTTTGGGGTCTAGATTTTCACGTTTATACAAACCTTGTAAGTGTCTGCAACATGTTGCCATGTATCAATGACGTTCCGTTAGTAATTAAAGAGTTATAGGACAATTTACCATGAATAGACCACTGTTTACAAAGCAGTCAAATATCACGACGTTCTAAAGGAATTGCATAGTAAAATGTATTCCAATAATTAGTGTATTAATTCAACTACTTACATGCAAAATTTCATCTCATTAAATTCAGTAATTAAAGAGAAACAATTTAAATACTGACAAAGCATCGAAAACCTACATAACCCAACCAAGTTCGGATGGCTACAAAGAAGCGGCTGAGATATATATTTAAGTAACGTTCTTAACCTTCCAGTATAGTATTTATTAATATGGTACAGTTGCGTACACAAGCGTTAGGAAAAAATAAAACAATTGTATTTCTTGAATGAAAAATATATATATTTTTTTTTTTTATGGTATAGGGGGCAAACGAGCAGACGTGTCACATGATGGTAAATGACTATCGCCGCCCATGGGCACCTGTAACTGAAGAGTCACAAGTGCGTTGCCGCCCTTTAAGGTGGGACTAAGAGAAGAGGGGGAGGGTGGGGGGTTGAGAGGGGAAGGACGGGAATAAGGGAGAGGGAAGGGTTAGGGCCTCCGGTAACCTCACGCGGCGAAATGCAATGCAAGCATTGCTTCACTACCGGTTTTTTAATAATAACACCAATATTTTTTTAATAATAACGCCACTATCTACGATATACATAAATCTTCAATTAACAAGTACTTCTCTAATTAAACATCCGTGTACCAAAATATTTTTAATTACATGTAATAATTATGTATTTATTATTTATTTCTCGCCACCTGTTACGTAGAAACCCAAAAATTGGCGAAATGTGGGTGTCACAGAAATGTCACACCTCTGCCTACCCCTTCTGGAACAACAGCCGTGAGCATATGAATGAATGAATGAAAATACAGAAAATAACCTCAAAATTTCTAACCCTCTTAGGGACTAGTCATGACAATCCCTGGGGCGCGCGCCCCAGTAACGGCAGAACTTGGCGTACAACTCATGTGCGTGCACAGGCGCGTGTATTTTGAGCGTATCGGGAGCGCAGCTGAGGCGCTTGTCATGACTAGTCTCTTGTTCATAAAAACATAACGTTAACAAACGCTTGCTAAACATACTCTGTCATTGGTTAGAGACAGCAATAGACTTAAATTGCATACATACATAAGTCACTACCAGTACAACGGTAATATCACATACTGACGCAAGTCTCAAGCGCATACTTAAATAAAGTACCTACGTAAATAGTAGGTACTTACTGTCATAGTCAAATACATTTAAAAAAGCAGGTGTAGAAAAATAAATGATCTATAAATTATATCGAAACAACAATTGTGTTATCACCTGTACCAATTCAATACCGGTATTATACTGTAAATTTTAGAATGTTACCTAAATATATTGCACGGCCGCTTTTTTATAGCCATCCGAACTTGGTCGGGTTATGTAGGTTTTCGATGCTTTATCAGTATTTTGATTGTTTCTCTTTAATTACTGAATTTAATGAGATAAAATTTTGCATGTGAGTAGTTGAATCAATACACTAATTATGGGAATACATTTTACTATGCAATTCCTTTAGAACGTCGTGATATTTGACTGCTTTGTAAACAGTGGTCTATTCATGGTAAATTGTCCTATAACTCTTTAATTACTAACGGAACATCATTGATACTTGGCAACATGTTGCAGTCACTTACAAGGTTTGTATAAACGTGAAAATCTAGACCCCAAAGTGCATACTTTACGAACTAAGACCTAATAGGCGTATTTTACGTTTATATTTTTATCTTTTAAACCCTACGATTTTTTTCTAAATCTGTTTTTTAAATAAATATAAATAAGTTCAAAACAACGTATGTAAAAATCTACAACTCTCTATATAAGCGCTTTATATGAAAACTAGCTAATGGCCAAACGTTCGCGTAGCGGAAACTTGAATTTCTCCGAAGTTTATGCATGCACTAATTTTATTCATACATACACAATTACACACTAATTTTTGGACACATTTTTTTTCTTCTAAGTCCATGGATTAAAAAAAGTTCCGCCAGGACAACGTTCGCTCAGCGGAATAAGTTTTTAGCGAATTTCTCCACAATGGCTGCATGCACAATTTTTTTTTTATAAATACAAAATTACACGACGTCATACACTAAATATCTGCATAATTAAAATCTTTAAATTCAACAACATTCCGCTGCGCGACCGCACACGTACACGTATATAAATAACTAACTTAATATTAGCTACCTATATGAGTTAAAAATAAAATAGAAACAAAAAAATCTTATTCACAAAATAATCTATGCTAATGTTCGAAGTAAAATTTGTGCCATATTAAAAAAAAAGCGATTACGATACCGATTCTAAAATGAATATAAAACTACCTACATTAAAAGTTCAGTTATTGAAAGTTCTAGGGAGGAGGCTAACTAGTGGTTGCGCGTTCGATCTACACCCAGTACACGCCCGATGTCAACCCACTCCTTACACTATTATAGGATATTATTAAAAAAAGTATTAATAAAGAAAAAAGATTTAACATTAATCAAAATCTGTCTTTACTACATTTATTATTACAATCATTATAACTTAAATAAATTTTACCTATAAATATTAACAATTATAAACATCATATAAATAAGAATGCATATTTATCACAATTAAACTGTTAAAAGAAACAACCCAATACATCATCCACGTAAACCCGCCGTTCAAAACAACTCCTATTTAGTATGGAGTGGTTATCGAGAATAGATATCTCTAAGCACCTTACATCATTGGAGTAATGAAAGTCATTAGACTTAAAACTCACTAAAACTTAAGATGTCTCAAGGTAATATCATAACATCTTAGTACTGAAATAAAAGCAGAAAAATGGCAAATAACACGCTAGCATAATGATAATTGTTATGGAGCAGATTTTAACAAATATCCAAGAATAAATGAATTGAAACAATACACACAAGTCACAGTCGAATTTAGATTATTAAAAAAATTGAGAGGTGTTTTTTAGGGATAGCAAATGCAAGAGCGGAAAACGTGAGTCTGGCATACGTCTAAGAACTTTTAGGCAAAGTCTACTGACCTTCTCCCTTTCACTTAAAATGCTAAACTTAAGTTTTAGACTTCAAGTTTAACTTTCATACATACAAGTACATTATTTTATTGTCTATATTTAATATCTCTTACTCGCACATTAATTAAAAACTATAGAATACAGTTTAACAGAGATAAAATAGACAAGACATGAGAAACATCGCATGCAGCTTTAACTCAATTATACTTAACGTAACCCTTGTTTAACATTCATATAAGCCATCAGCCGGGTGCAGAGTCCATGATGAGACTACCGTGCTTGTCCTTGATGCGCACTCGTCCCGACGCGTACCGAGTTTCAGACGTACCGTCGTTGTAAACCAGCTTCACCGTGCCGTCGGGAAACTCGCGACGCTGTAATGTTATATATTTACATAGTATATAATATTATATATTTATGTATTAAAGAAAAAACGTACTGCATAAAAATAATTGCTGATATTTTATTATATATTATTTACTTTTTTGTAACTATTATACTAGATAATAGTTGAGGTCGTAAATCTGGGGATTTCAAAAAAAAATATTGGTTAAAGGCATGAATGGGAACACAATTTAAAAACAATGACGGGGTTTTAGGTTTTATCAAAATGAGTGGTTTTTTACATTGCTGGTTTAGCTAAAATGGATAGATTTTATGTTTGATGCAAATCTGTTCATCAATTTTGAAGATATTCATATGATTTCGAAGAAGTACGGCAGTGGAAGGGGGACGGTTTCTAATGTGAAAGATGCCTAGCTTGCTTTCTAAAAGAAAAGAGTTTACTAGCAAAATACCTTTAACTATATACTTTTGTTTACCTTGTGATCCTGAGCATGCACCTCGATTTGTCCATTACTAAAGACAATGCGTCGCTCCCCGTTAGACGCAACAGTGAGCGCAGCACCGTCTGGGAAGCGCCACTCTTCGCGGACATACTCATTCTTAGGGTCGAAATACCGGATGCTACCATTCGGGAGGCGAATCTCTGAAGAACCGTCTTTGTAGCGTTTCTCTACTTGACCACTGAAATTAATTATCATTGTCAATGTTTCAGTAAATGAGCTTGCTATATTTATGTAGTTTATGACCAACCCTGTCATAACAAAAAATGTTATTTACAAAACAAATATACACTATATCACATGCCCAGACTGGGATCCTGGTTAGTCAAAATTGTAGTTAATCAGGAGTGAAATTCAAGTGCTTTGAGCGACCATGTGACCACAGTGCATTGAATTGAAAATTGGTGATTGCAATGAATTTGAAATATTTAAAACATGCACAGTAAATATGAAGTCTTTACATTTACATTAATGTACAATGTAAGTATGCAGTTACCACACTACAATAATTAAAGAACTAAGCACTTATTATTGCAGCAAATTTCCAAACCCACTTTGTATATACTTATAATTTCTCTTGTACACACTTGACAACATTAAATATGTTAAGTCACCTTTGCTAGGCATCTTATAGAGTTCAATAGAACCTTAATAAAACCCATGAAGGTACTGTTGCACACTCTAGAAAATATGTCTTCATTATCAATTAGTTTTTGTCATAGTAATTTAAAACCACGATAAATTAAACTTACTCAGGAAATTCCAGTACTTCTAATCCATCAGCATGAGTAGTGTGGTATGTTTTGGTCTCTGCATAAAAATATTTAATTCTACCCTCATTGTAAAAGTTCTCCTTGACATCTCCATTGTAATACATAAACTTGCTATATTTTCCATCTGCTGATATGTATTTGACATTGCCATTTGGAAACCTGAGTTCTTTAGAACCATCACTCTTCTTATATTCAGTTGGATTCAAACTGGTTTTAGTTAAACTAGTTCTACTAACAATAGGTTCTGGACTTACAGCCATTTGTGTACTTCCATATTGGCTATTATGAATTACTGTAGCAGATCTTAGTGAGGAGTGATTAAATGCTGAATTTGGTGATTTTGAATTCTTTTGGGATGGATTGCAGTCATAAGAATGATTTGAAATACTTTCAGAATTTGGCGATTTACTCAACATAGATATTGGAGACTTAGATCGGTCTTGACTAATGTTATAACTAGGAGATTTTGTTCTTGGTGAGTTAGATTTTCTAAACGAGCTTGAGTTGGGCTTTGTAATAAAAAAGTCTTTCACATTATCATTAAGCTGTGGTTTATCTGTTAAAATGTGATCATAATTGGAACTAGAACCGCTAGATTTGTTGTTGCTTTTAGGAGAGTTTGATTTGAATCTCTCCATGTACATTTTTTCTAAATAATTATCATCATCATTAGTTGCAGTTTCATCTTTAAAAGAATCATGAGATATATTATCATCATCAACATCTAAATTGTCATCATCAGATTCATTGTATGCTTCAATGTCCAAAAGTTTGATTTGATTAATTTGACTGGCTGTATCTCTTTGACTGAAATACTTAGCATATCTAGAAGTAACATTGAGATTTGGAACACTTTTTGCTCTTTTCAATGGTCTAATTGTTTCTTTAGTTCCTGGCTCAACTTTTCTTCTTCTACTCTGTCTTTCTATCTCATAAGCTTTATACTTTATGTTGTGATCCACATTCACTTCCGATCTAGCATCTTTAGAAGCCATGTTGCTAAGTTTTTTGTTTATTTCTTCAAGATACTTGATATTTGTCAGTCTTCGTGTAACTTCATTACTATGCTGAATACGCTTGTTCAGCTTTTTCAATTTTTCTACTTCATCTTGTAAGTCTTTTCTTTCTTTTTCCATAACCTTAATTTGATTACGAAGTCTAGCTATTGTAGATGTCGATTTTGCGTCTTTTATTCTTATTTCTTCTTTTAGATCACTTATCTCCTTCTTCAGGTTTGTAACCTCATCTTTATCTTTCTTATTAAGTCTTCCTCTCATTTCTTTTACATACCTATCATACATTTGTTTTTGTTTCAACAGTTTCTCTTTTTCTTCAGCTAAATAATACTCAGACAAAACTTTTTCTTCATTCAGCTTCTGTTCAAAAACTGATTTCTCTTCATAAAACTTTTGTCTATCCTGGTCAACTTCCTCGCGTAATTTCGCTAAATTTGCATTTTCCTTCCGAAATGTTTCTATTTCATCTTCTAATTCAGATAGTCTGTCTTTTAACAGTTCACTTGTAGCTATTAGCTTGGCATTCATTTCTGCCATCTCTGCTTTCATGACATCAGTTTCTTTCATAGTGACATCTATGTCAGTTTTTTTATCAACCTCCTTTTGATTTACCTGTATTTTGTTGGCCTTTGATTCAGAACCTTTTTTCTTTCTCTCTGGACATTCAGTGAAGTTTTGAGTAGAATTTGTGGTTTGTTCTACTGTTTCGCAAGAATAACATGATACAGATGAGTAACCATCACTACAACAATCTGTACAGTTGCTACAGCATGTTTCAGCATCACTATGAGAATTTTCATTCCTTTTCTTTTCTTTCAAGCCAGGGACTATGTGCATTAAGTTTGGATTCTCTGATAGACATTTTTGCATAACTAGTGGAGTGCTCTCACCAGAACATTCTAAATTGTTTCTTCTCAAAAAACGATTGAAGAATGAATTCTCCAAATTGAAACTTTCATTATTGACTTTGTTTTCAAGAAGTTCAAACATATGTTGCTCAGCAGACTCTCTGTCTTGTCGCAGTCTCATCATGGTGCCATTGCAACTAACATCTGACACATCACTTTTCGTTGGAGAACTAAAATTTTTATAATAGTCACTTTGTTTTAATTGTCTTAAGAAATCATTTTGTTCTTTGGTCAAGACAGAAGCCCATGTTTTACCATTTTTAGTAACTAGTGGATGTTTTTTTTTAGAAAATTGGATTTTTTGTACTGCTTGCAAAGGCTGCATTTTAGACGTGATGGGTTCATTTCGGTTATTTTTAATCTGAGTCCCGGACAATGTTTTTAATTTATCACATGTATTAGATGGAGTATTTTCTTGATAAGATTCTTTATATCCATTAATATGCTGGTTGTCTTTATGTTTCCTTGTTAAAGTATCAACTTTTAAGTCAGGTACTAGTAATTGATTTTCTGAGTCAGATGGGTTATGTTGTAATTTATTTCTCAGCTCTTTTATGTTTTGTTTTATAGGTGATTCAAAAGCTTTATTTTGTAAACTTTTTTTTCTCCATGGCAAAGATTTTGTACTTTGTATCACTAAGGCATTATTTTTGAGTCCAAATCTAGCAATACCCTCACCTCTCTTTAAGAAAGGCTTCTTACTTCTTTCATGCAACATACTTTTTAGTGCAGGTATTTTAGAGTTCGGAACACTTTTTTCTGATTGAAGTTTTTCAACCAAAAGAGACTCAAATTCTTTTTTAGGTGACAAAATAGGTATATCATCAAGGGATATTTGCTTTTTCAATATTTCATTAGAATTACTTAACACAGGCGAAATGACTGAACTTTTATTAGTGACATTTGGTGACGAATCCCTCACTGGTACGTATTCCCTTGAAGTCTCTTGAACTTTGGACGCTGCAGAGGCTTGGCTTCTGCTTGATAAAGGTGAACTCACAACAAATTCTGATTCTTGAGACAGGTTCAATACGGATACACCTTCGATTAAGTCACGTTCGTGCACTTTTTGAGAATCACTAGTGTTTAGTCGCGATGTACCTTCGTTAGAAATATCACTCGAAGATTGTAATATACTGCGAAAAGTGTTATAGCTAGTGCTATTGCTGAAGTGGCTGACAATTTCGGTGAAACTCGAGGAGGATTCGGAAGGTTCTTTGTATTGTAAACGCTGTTTTTGTAACTTCCCGCGTTGCATCAATTGTAGCTGTCGCAACACTTGCAACCGCTCCAATATTTGTGACGGTGAAAGACTTACATCATTTTCAGAGTAAACTTCATCCATATTAATTTTTTTATTGATATCACAATTCGATAAATAACATTAAAATAAAGTTGTAAAGTTTACGTTAACGCATCATTACGTCGTAAGTTTTAAATTTTGTGACAATTGACATACAGTGTGACCAGATTAAATTATATGAAAATCCTTAGTATTTTCGTAAAATTTAATCTGGTCACCTCAAAAATATAAAACTGAAATATACCTACTTCACCAGGCCAATATTCTAATAAAATACTGATTTCATAACACGTTTTATTCATTAATCATCATTACAATAAATCTAGGAATAGTCCATTGAAAAGTTACATTTGGGGTTGCGTTTGTCAGAGGACGCAATTTTATTTTTGAGATATGAAGGGGGGGTTAGTGTAAAGTTAAATCCATGTTTGTGGGGTTGCAACCCTTGTCCCACGGCTGCCATCTTGGAAAAAGAGGTTCAAATGGTTTTTACGGTTTTTCTGCATAACTATAGGTCTTACAAAAAAAAGTATTTAGCATTTTTTATTGCAAATAAAATTATCTACAACTTTTGCTCAGTAACTTTTAGTCGTACAATCATAAAAAAAAAGTTATAAGCGAAAATCCATAAAAGTTTGAGAAAAAAAACTTCTATTTGTCTATAAAACTTTTTTTCTAATCATTTCACAAAAAAATAATATCAGACAATTTTTATAGACGGTGTTTTAAGGAACAATTTTTATTACAAACATTTTTAAATTAATTTATTATTTAAGCTTATACAGCGCTGCGAAACTTTTCGTTTCTTCTTTTCGTTCTGAATTGAAGTGGCTTCCTATTCGTCAGTGCCGTCATCTGCGCGCCCTCACCACTCTGTATTCAATTCTCAACTCACCCACCTCTACTACATATCTTACTTCCATTCTCCAGTATCTTTGCTCTAATCATCACAGAAATCTCCGCTCTTCGAACAATCTTCTCCTATTATGTTCCAGTCATTCTTCATTGCTCTACCGCAGAAAATCAGGATGGCACCTAGTCGCCTATCATTTAAAACAAAGGTTCGTGCTCTCCTCTTCAGTAAACTAGCAGAATCATCCGAACAGTAGAAAAAATATGTTTATGTATCTATTATTAATATAACTATATCTATATATTCATGTATGTATCTATGTAAATATTTATTTATTTCTTTTTCGTTTATATATATTTATTTCTTCTGATATTACACTCATTCGTATGCTTCCCAATGCACCTACTTCATTATTTTCTACACCACGTTAAGGTAGACTGGCAGAGAATGCCTTTGGCATTATGTCCGCCTCTGTACATGTTGTGCATAAAGTATTAAATAAATAAATAAATAAATATTTTGTGCGTGCTTTTGATATGATGCAACAGTCTGTGATTTTCAGTATGAGCAAAATTTTGAAACTCTGCAAATTCTCTTTGACGCTTGCTACTTTGAGAAAAATAACCATTACCTTTACTTCTTTTACTATTTGTTCTAAATTTCGAGGTAGTATTTTGCTAGCATGACTAACACTTAATGCTGCAAAGTGACAAACACATTTAATGAAAAAGCACTTTGGATTCACTTTTAAAATTTTTCAAAAATGATATTTGCTAATATTCGAATGTGATTTTTGTTCAATACCCAAAGTGTTGAACAAACACACATCACATTCATATACGTCTTTAAGATCTAAACCTAATTCAGGTAGTTTTGATAACAAAGCATTAAATAAATGATCTGTGGTCATTCCACCTAAATCAAGAAATTTGGTTTGTCCCGTACATTTCGTTTCAGAGAAGTGTTACATTATTATCGCCAATACTTTGGCTGTGGCAACATCTGTGCTTTCGTCGATTACAATTGAATATACTGGTTTACATAAAGGAGATGCAGTACGTAGTATGTCTTTTATCATATATTTTTGAATTCGAAATAAAAGATTATTTAATTTCAGTTTAGTCCTATCTGTAACTTACACCTGGATTCATAAACAATGATATGAGGACTCACAGTGAGCCCGGACACATAGAGTCGGTAATTTCAATTGTTAAACAATACTTGAGCGATGGACAACGCTATGCGTTCATTAAAAGTAATGGAATTTGAGAAATAAAATACAATCACAGGACTGTAAATTAGCGCAGTAGCACTTTGACTATCACTAAAAACTGTTACAAAGTCTGTCCTCTCAGTTAATTCAGTATACAAACCTTTTACATTTACAATTTCTTTAGCAGCCTCACAAAGAGCAATGTATTCTGCTTCAACACTACTCAATGCAAAACATCGCTGTTTGCGAGCTTGCCAAGATACAGCAGCACCACCGAACATCAAGAAATAACCTGTGAAAGAACGACCATCAGGTCCATTGCCCCAATCAGCATCTGCATTAGCAACCAAGGGCTTGTGAAGTTGTGACACTTCTTATAACATAGTGACAGATCAATCGTTCCCTTCAGATACATAAAGCACCCATTTTAGTGCTCAGTGCTGCCATATGAGAAGAATTATTAAAATTATTGAACTGACTGAGCATGGTAACCGCATTTGAAATGTCTGGTCTAGTACTACATGTCAAGTACATAAGTGAACCAATAATCTCTTGGTATTCAGAATTTTCATTCTTCTCACCCGGTTTTAAATGAGTATTTGTTTCAACAGGAGTACTCACTGGCTTGCAGTCTTGCGTGCCATACTTATGTAAAATCTTCTCAATATAAAATCTTTGAGAAAGACAGATTTCAGCCTTTTTATAATCTCTTAGGATTCTCAGGCCTAAGCAATCCCTGGCTTCTCCGAGGTCTTATATTAATTTTAAATCCATTGCCAATATTTTGATTTACTTTCTCGACCTCATTAATTTTATTTGAAAATATATAAAAATCATCAACCTAAAGCGCAATAGCTATAAAGACATCTCCAGATTTCTTTGTATATACACATAAATCATACTTAGATCGTATAAATCCCAAATAAAATCCAATAAAATTAACCAAAAGTGGATTTCAAAAAAGTCTTCTCAATTACTTGTGGCCTTAAGGTTTTTGAAGTAAAAACTTTTTTAGGCACGTTGGGCACTTTTGATATGGCGAAAATGCACTCAACTCGCGTGTCATGCTCAGGTGACACATGCATTGATTGATGATGTCCTACGTCTGACAGTTTTTTTATAACACTAACATATTCTTCCCTCTTTCTATAAATACTTTCTCCCTCTTAAAAACCGGTGTAGTTTGAACATTCTATAAGAACTTATAGAATGTTCAAACTAGACCGATTTTTTCCTAGAAGTTCCTAGAACACAAAAATCAGCGTACGAGAGCCTACGAACAAGATCATGTTCATCAGAAAGATGCAATGAAACAGATCGGTAAATTAAAAAAAAAATGATCAGGTCCGACGTTTCGCGAAAAAGTTCTGAAATTAGGCGGTATTATAGTTTATTATCTACATAAATTTTAGTCATGGGCTCCCATACATATGTCGTATCTATGTCATACACAGATCTGTGTATTGTGATTAGGTATTTGACAGACAGACCTATCTGTCTGTCAAATACCTATTATAAAGACCTTAGCAACGTAAGTGGACCAATCACAGATCCTTGAGAAGTTTCTTATTTAGCTTAGCGTGGCTTTCACACTACCCAAAGTATTGTTTGTGAATATGGGTGTAAACCTTACTAGGAGGTCTAGACCACAAAGTTCTCCTAAAGCGCCTAGCTGTACGTCCGCTCAAGGCCTCTGTGCTGGACGTAGCATAACCACTATATCGTGTGCAGATCCAGCGGGCACGATTTTGGCAGTGGTGGGTGGGGGTGCTCGGTGGATGTAAAATTGGTCGTGCAAATCCAGCAAGTAATTAAGAATAATTATTGAGGTACGTCGAAACTATTCAACAAGTTTTTCGTCGGGAATCGTGCGAAGTTTGGCGGGACGTACAGCAAGATGGATCGTGAATAAAGGGCTTAACAATGGAGACCAAACAGTGAGCATTTACTGAGAGTTATTCTGTGATCTGTCAAAGTGACAAGGTAGGATAGCACGGTTTGATATTTCGGAGAAATACGCGACAGTTTTGACAGTCGACAGTTTTATGAAGTGCAAAAATGAGCTTTATGACACTCATTTAAAGCTCATTTTCGCACTTCGTCCAAGAAAGTTCCTGCCTGTCAAGAGGTTGACTGGCTCACGGCTATTATATCGTTGATAATCTTTTAAAAACTAGATTTAACGCCGGCTTTTGTTGGAACATTTAGCTATTTGTAAAATCTCAAAATAAACAAAAAATTGCTTTGGTATAAATATTATTTATGTGCATTTTAAAATAATGAGAAAATTTTTGGGCATTGTACTTTTAATTACACGTTTTTAAGGGTACAGTCTGTACCGGCCAGCCTTGCCCTTGAAAAGGATATAGGGGAATTGCGTTTCAGCGGCAACTTCAAGATTAAGTGGGTAACTGTTTCCTATGCGACTAGACATTCCCTACATAGCTCTCTAGGCTAGGCTAGGCTCTCTAGCCTAGCCTAGGCTCTCTGTCGCTAGATGGTGAGTAGACCCCGATTGAAGAACACCTGAACAAAACGGTTCCATTAACTATTCAGATATCGAGTTGGTAAAGACTGAGCAGTCTGCACGTTAAACGTGGCGAGGCTTCTGTCTGTTCTGTCTTTCTGCCAATCTGCCAGCAGCCAGGTAGGTTGGCACAACAACCGTTGTGTGCTTCACCAGCCTGTTTCCTTACCCACGAGCAAAGTTGGCTTAAAGGAAGTCGTAGCAATGTAGTTGGACCCACCACTGATGTTGTAGATTCTTTCTTCCAGATCATCGGTGGCATCGTTCCTATGTAAATTGCTATGCCTTTTGATCTATTGGAGGATTACCCAAAAATTGAGGCTGAACGCTCCAGCATTTGGTCAAATTCATAAACGAGATCGTAGTTCATTGTGTTGCCGTTCAGTGCTTTTAAAACGGAGATTCTATCTAACAGTATGCAGATGTTGTACTCCCTTATGACATGACCGTGGTGGCAAAATAGTCGCTGTTTATATAACGCAGGTGAATTAAAACACTAAGGAAGTTAACCTTATCTTGCAAATCTTTTATAGCCGTTTTTATGAATTTTTCCTTTTTCCAAAAATTGTTACTAACACAAAAAAACTGGTAGCTTTGGTAATGTACTGTTTGGTAAATCAGTTAATGTGAAACTTGTCACCCTGTCCGTGCATACTTAAATGTCAAAATTCTTGTCCATTTTTATTCAAAAAACATCTGGGTATCTTACCGTAAAACACAGTTCGCTTGCTATGTCTAAGAGAAGTGGTTTTCACAAAGCTCCTAAATTTAAGCCTGAAGTGAAGGTGATAAAAAATTTGAAACAACCTATAAACATGTCTTTTAGGAAAGAGAAAGTTGAAGTGTTGTCTGAACCTATCAAGTCTGCTGCAGATAAAAAGCTATACAAGTGAGTGTGTTATATTTACTATTTCAAACTACATAATGAATATTAATTTTTTTTTCCAATTACTCCCAAGTAAATTTTTTTTTTGTACTCGTAAAAATAATATAACCATTAAATTATTTTTTTGCTTTCAAAAGGACGATAAGACTGGAAAATGGCCTTACAGTTTTACTGATCTCGGACCCAAGTCGTCCTGCTACTGGTAACGAGACAAGCTCTAGTGAGGAAGAAAGTAGTGGGTCGGGTGAGACCACAGACCCTGAGAGTGACAGTGGAAAATCAGGCCAGTCTGCTGCAAGTGATCATCATGGGACCAAGAGAAGAAGTGAATTTGATGAGGAAAAATTGGTGAGTAGCTGTTTCCACTTCTTTTAAATATCTACTTTAAAGTTTATAGTTAAGAAATAATAATTTCATAAATAATTAATAATCCCATTTAATTTTTATTAAATAAATGTAACAACAGTACTATAACTAACATTGTGTTATCTTCAAAATATTGAAACAGAATTCTATATATATCATAATTTTTCTAGACTGGATTGGTACTGCATAAATTTAAAATGATTTCATTGTGTCAGTTTTTTTTTTAAATATATTTTCTACCTCACCTTAGGATTAAATCTTTCCTCTAAAGTAGTATTCAATTTCATTGCCTATGTTTCATATTTCGTCTTTAGATAACTGTTAAAGATTAAGATAAAAGCCAAGTTGTAGACTAGTGAGATTTAAATTTTTAAATAGTTTATTCCAGTTAATTTAATATTATATTCTAAAAATAATCTTAAATTATTAAAATCATTTAATATGTTCCTCTGTCTATCAGTATAATTAATTTACAGAGGCATACATGCCACCTTACATGTTATTCATTTGATTTTAGAAAAGATCCACCTAGATTGTCTACTGAAACTATGCATATTGTGTGTGTAGACAGAAGTCTATCAATGTTCTCAGTTTCTTAAGATTGTGCTTGAAAGTGTTCCCGAAAAACAGTAATATATGAGTGGTGAATGTATGGTTGATTTTAATGGTGTATGGAAGATGCTATTAATATTTATGAGGATATTCTCAAATTAGAACAAGCTTAGAATGTAACTCGATCCATACAGGAGTATGAAATTTTAATGAATTTAAAATGCATTACAATATTTATTAAATCTTCATTATTTTTAGGGGTTCTGTTCCGCAAAAGGAAGAAAAGCAACCCTTATAATATCACTTTGTTGTCCGTATTAGAAGTCGGCGGTCCCTCGAAGCTGTAAAAAATCAAGCTTCTAAGTCAATGCAATCAAAAGATACGGTCATTAAGCCTTAGATTTAAAAAAAATTAAACATTTCCCAGGTAAATCAAAACCTATAGGGTACTTCTTATTAACGTACAATTATGAAATTTGGTAAGAAACAAGGTCTTACAGCACAAGTAAAGGAAAAAACCGAAAGTCGTTAATTTGTTGTTATACCTATCACATAAAAAAAAAAAAATTGTGATTACAAACTTTTATTATGCGGTTGGAAAGTTGACTTCGTCGTAAATCAATGTATGGGAGAGTATTTTCTGAATTGCAAAATTAAGTTTATTTTACAGAAAATCTTCGAGAATTGATTCCCAAGATGGACGTATTATCCACATACAAGTTTGTTTGCTTACGAAACCCTCGGTGCGCGAGTCTCGCGAGACTCGCACTTGTCTGGTTTTTTATTTGAAGAGAGAGTTAGATATGTTTAACTTTCACCAAAAACAAATCCCTAGAACTTTTTGACCAAACTATATGTTTGGCAATGTGCAAGCATCACCCATGGCGTTTCAAGCATTAAACACCTCATTTGTCGTGTCGTTGTTTTGTTGTTGTGTTATTATTTGATTTTTATTATAATTAATTAATGACATCATTAGGCTAATAACTATTAGGTATCATTAGAGCCTTTCGGCTTCATTAACTGGATATTTGGCTGCATCTGGCAATATCAGATCAAAAGTCGTCTTTAATGCGTTGAATCGTCGAATCGTCGTTTGGATATTAGTTTTAGTTTACTCAGAAAGGCTTACGCTTACAGGCAGGCTCTCCTGTTTAGCACCAGTTTAGCAACTTCTAGTGTGGAAATTGAGACTTTTGAACAAAACTAAAATTCTTATCACCTCTACATTGCATCCATATCTAGTAAAATTACAATCGAAAATACTCACATACAAATACAATGTTTAGGTACCTAAATAACGCATGACTTAAGTTGTTCTTCTGATATCACAGAAGCACTCTCAATAGACAAACAAGCCTTTAACCGCAACAACATTTATTCATAGCCAAAATCAACATCAAAATAAGGAAACGGCTAATTAAAACGTACATATGGAGCATTGCACTTTATGGCTGCGAAACGTGAACGCTAATCCAAAGAGACAGAGACGGATTGGACCAACGAGGATGTTCTAGTGATAGTAAACGAAGAGAGACAGTTGTTGTAAACTATAGATAACACAAGGGGAAAATTGTTGGCCACTTGATAAAAACCGACAACTTCTTCAAAACAATATTGGAATGCAAAATAGAGGTAAAGAGAAGTCGAGAAGGCATAGAAGGAGATTTATACAACAAGTGAAGCAGAAAGTACGATTCGAGATTTATGAAGAGATCAAAAAGATCGTAAAGGATAGAGAGGAGTAGCGATTGCTCCACCGACAAGAAAAAGGTCTTAATTAATTTTAAGGAGAAGAAATATTAAAAACAAACATTCTTTTATCTGCGATGAGGGGTGCGAGTTTGTGATCTTTCTTAAAGGGGTACGTAGGAAAAACTAATTGGGAACCACTGTACCATATCATAAACGGTACAAGGTGCATAGTATATTTAAACTCGAGCAGAATTGGCGTAAGCTAAGGCGTACCCAGTACATTAATAAAATTAACAACTGGTAATGGGTGTGTAATAGCCAGAAAAAAGGATTTTTCTTTTATACATATACAACACCGGAATAAAATTGGAATAATATACACCCTTTCCTGCTCAGTTTCGAAGATAGACTTTTATGGTTACAATTAGATATATAACGGATAGTTGTTTAGTCGGATACCGGATATCCGGCCAACCTCCAATGGTAACCGTTTATCCTTACACGGGCCGTATGCTATTTTGCCACCGGTGTGGTATATTCGTAAAAAGAAGTAGCTTCGACCCTCCTGAGAAACAAAGTTACTACCACATTAGTATAATATATTTGTCGTTCACTGATAGTTAATGGAACTGAAAATTACTTAACATAAATACTTAGCATACAATTACCATATTAAATGAGAAGTAATTGAACAAATAATTTGGTAGCAACTGTGATTGACCTTCATTCGAGACCTTGGCGGCGCTGTTGTGTTTTATAATGATAGTCATTGGTGCATTCAAACCTATTGTGCTGAAGAAACACGTATTGCATCTATAACAATACCATTTCATTAAAATTTAACCTAATATTTGTTATCGGCACAGATAAAAGTCTTGGGTTAAGGCCAATCAGTACGGTCAAGTTTTTTATTAGATGAAGTTCTAATGTTTGGTTTTATGTACCTAGATATTCAAAATCCCATAACGAGTATAAAGCATATCGCACACCTAGATCTAAAGCGAGCTAACTCAAAAATTTAAATTTTTGAGAAAGGTTCGAGGCTACTTAATTTTAACAACACGCTACGATGACTGTAAACGGGATAACGGCTAGTCTAATGAATATACCGTATAATATTTACATTTCCCTTATATTTGTGTGAGAAGGCCTTCGGACACATTGACTCATAAATTCATAACTTATCTATGCATCTCGACTAAGTTCCTGGCTAATAAACTGTGAGTTAACTTCGATCCTTGAATTCATTTAGCAGCTCCTTCCTTTGATATTTATTTCGTTGTATCAAATCGTGTCAAGAGTATTCTATCAATTTATTCTGTGTCAAGTGCAGGTCGCAAATGGATAATCACATTTGTGACAGAAAGGATGTTTGACATAGTAGCAGCGGGTGGCGAGACGCGAGGCAATAAATACAGATAATTTGTATTGTCCTACAAGATGTATTAAGTCATGTACATTTATAATGATCATTATACTCGTGCACGTTCAGGCTGTGATGTATCCTCCTTTTGATGCAGTAAAAGAAGTCAGTATTTCCTTGTACTCTTGATCACGTAACGTAAGGCGTGTTACTTGCTCGTTCGCTCTCAAGATCAAATAAAAGCACACTAAAATACGTACGCTTATATGATTGCGAAAACTCACATAAATGTAAATTGTTATCCTTATACTTCATGACCCTAATTCTCTTCTAATTTTCAATTCTCCAATTAACCGGAGAGTTCGAGTTCCTTCTTTATACATCTGCCCACAGGTCAAGTTCTGTTTTGTTTTGACCATGCCAATCAGTCCGGTTATAGAGTTACCTCCCTCTATACTATAGCCATACCCTGAAAACTTTCAATACTAAAACTAAGGAATATATAAATTTATGATCTTCTCCCACTTAGACATGCTCATATCTCTTGGCCGCATCCTTCGAAGAAATTAATTACCACCTAGAGTCTCGAAAGTAGCTACAGAGGTTGGATATTTTAGTCGCCTCCTATTCCGATTCACCTATGAAGAATTTCATTTCTAAAAAATAAGTATTTTATAATTATGTATTTCCACGGGAATTAACACAATCACGAGAAGATATTACATACCTCTGAAATACATACGTTTTGACCAGGTTGCACTGGCCGTGGTCACAGGCTGACTCCCGCGAATTCCCGTGGAAATACATAATTATATCATGGAACGCGATAGTTTAAAATTTAACTGAACTCTGCTCTCACAAAAACCGTTACGGTTTAAGTGAGTAGCTTACATGTAACCTATAAACATGTCTTTTAGGAAAGAGAAAGTTGAAGTGTTGTCTGAACCTATCAATTCTGCTGCAGATAAAAAGCTATACAAGTGAGTGTGTTATATTTACTATTTCAAACTACATAATGAATATTAATTTTTTATTCCAATGGAACGCGATAGTTTAAAATTTAACTGAACTCTGCTCACACAAAAACCGTTACGGTTTAAGTGAGTAGCTTACATGTAGATAATGTTAGATATCTGGAATTATTTTGAACAATAAAAAAAAAATGCGAACGAGCTACAAACTGATGAAAAAGGAACAGAGATGGCATAATATAAACTTTATGACGCATTACCCGGAAGATATTGATATTAGGTTCGATTATAAAATTGTATGTTCTGCAACCGCAAGACTCTACTTTTTGGAGAACATAACATTTTTGGAGTTAAAATTGCATAGTAGTGATTTCCGAGTAAGTCTGGTGATAATCCAGTTAGTACTCAGTAAGAGCAATCCCGGACGGCGGCGGAGGAGATTGTATCGTGTAAAGTGACTTGCTAATTCTGATATGTATCGGAAATGTACGTACATAAAAAACGAAGTGGGAACAAAAACCATAGTTTATATAAAAAATGTTTACGTAGTTTTAGGAGTCACTTTGGCTGAGGCGTGACTATCATAACTAGCTGATTAAAATAAAAATCATTTTAAGTCAAATGGAACACTTGAAAATATACTTTTATTTTATCGCCTGGTTTATATTTTAATATCCCATATTTCATTTTAATGTTGTCGTTCGCTCTTAGTAACGGGGCCATAAAAATGCATTTTTCATTTTAAACATTTGCAAATGATACATGATGATAGGAAACAGATTATCTATACAAATAAATAAAATTGAAGCGTCTGTTTGTAGTCTTAATAACAGCTTTTTACGAAATGCATCTCAATGTTTACACGATACTTATACCAAACCAAAAAATCATTTTTTTTATTTTTTATCTGTCTATTTGTTCCGGCTAATCTCCAGAAGGGGTTTACCGATTTCCACGGGACTTTCACTGGCATATAGCTGCTGTTATAAGGAGGAACTAAGGTTACTTTTATTTTGAAAAATAATTATGGTTCCGCGCCAATAATATAAATATGTACACGCGAGGTAAGCTGCGCAGGGCACAGCTAGTATTATATTAAGTATACTAGCTGTGCCCGCGGCTTCGCCCGCGTGAAAATCAGTTTGTGACTTTAAGTTTGATTGCGGGAAAAGACTGCCTATGAGGCGGTAAACCTGCCCTTCCGACCTTAAAAGTGGGCATGAAGTTACCTTCCTTAATTTCTTAACTTATTTTATTCCTAAACGAATGTCCATCAAACTATTTTGTATCTGTTGTGGTAGTTCCTATAATAATATATTGGGAAGAATCACTTTGCTGGATGCACAGTACACACCGCACGCTTCATCTATCCATGTTTTGTATGGCACTTAGGGCAAATCTTACTCATTCCTGCAAATTTACAGTAGTTTGGATCGTAACTGAAAGCCGACCTGTTACTGTGAGCTAAAATTCAACTGCGCGCTGTAGATTAGGGTGTCCCGTCGATGTATGGGTTTTTTTTTTAGCTACGGTTATGCAAGAGGTGTCAAAAGTTGCGGTTTGACACACACATTACGATTATCATAAAATTTAATTAGATATCAATCATCTTGAGGCCTCTACCGGTCCTTGAAGTTATACAAATTCGTCATTTTCAGGGGTTCCTAACATAAACTATAAATCATACAAAACTTACGTTTAAATTGTTTTTATTAAATCAAAGAGAACAACAATGAGTGTGGTGAGAGAGAAAAATGAATAGGTCATTTTATACTTTAAAAACGAAACTGGTTTTTGTGGCCAAAGTAAGGCATTTCGGCGCGAGATTTCAGTTTATTCCTAATAAATCCATCCCGACCTGTGGTATCTGTTGCGCTTTGAGAAGCCTCTGTTACCAATTTTACACATCTTTCCACTGCCTGTGTGTGACAAGGGAAGTCTTCAATAAAGAGGCTTTGCTCTTTAGCCTTAATTAGTTCATCGTCGGAGACGTGTCGCAGGTCCGGTGGAGCTGATATTTCACAGTCTTGCCAAAATAGTGTATCTATGTATCTTGTGCTATGAAATTGATTTTCGGTGACTTAAATACTCTGAGACGACAAGCTTTTTTCTCTTCTCTAGCTTTTAATATCCTGGGAGATGCAAGCTCTCGAATATGGTCCCTATCGTCGAATAACATGGCAATAAGCAAGTTTTCTGGATGCGCGAAAAAAGCATTTCTTTCGATCACTGAATCAATAATACATCTTTGTCTATGAGGTAAAAATCGGGAGTATATAATCATTTTAAAAATATGCTTGGCTCTGTGTTTAAATGATGGGTTTTGCTTAATGAGAAACCAAACGGGAGCGTAAACTTTGACCACGTAGTTCACAACCAGTTCCAAATTATTTGACGGCGAAAAAGTACTTACGTAAAGTCTGACTATTCGATTGGCAGTAGTAAGCCATCTCGAATGTGCCATTTTTCCAGGTTGGCGGCTCGCTAGCTCGGGACAACAGGAACCAGCCATCACAGCATGGCACATTTCGTATAGATACTTTTGATCCGTGCTTAATTCCTTCACTATATTATCAGGTAATTCGAGCAAATTTCCAGTCACTGCACAGAAAGACACTAGAGGTTTACTTTCACAAACAGCTAGCTCTTTTCCAATAGGCCCTGAATATTCTTTTGGTCCAGATGTGCTTCCATCCAGAGACATAAACAAATGGCGAAGCGGTAATTCATTTACGTGAAGCATACAAACACACCATTGCAATGGTCTCTTCAAATAGATTTCTAGGTATTGAATGACACCTCCTTTCCAACCTGTATTCGTAGCAGTACCATCGCACCCCACACAGATCACCTCTTCCAAGTTAAACCCTTGATTTTCTAATAGAGATATGACAGAAGTGACGATCGCTTTGGCAGTCCCACGACTTGGCGTCGTGTGTCCCAAATAAATCGATCCCGGTTCTGTGAGAACTGAAATATGCTCTTCCAAGACTTCTCTGCGGTGGTACCTATTACCTATTTTCTCATTTACGAGTGTTTTATCCTTTCGTCCATCAAAGTAAATACTTTTAACTACAATAGCATCAATGTCTTGGATGGCCTTGGCCCGTGCTTTTGAAACAGCTCTATGAATTTTATTCTTATCAAGAACAAGACTTTGATCTTCGGAAGATACCAATCCTACGTCAACTAAGACCGCCGAAGCGACCGCAGCCGCAGATCGCGTTGATAGTCCATACCGATCACATACCTTAGCTACCGTTGGCAGCACCAGAGTATTCCGAGCCAATGAACTAAACGAAGTCTCATTAACAAGCACATCAGTATTTTGAGGAAGCTCTGTTGCAGGAGACTGTGATCGCCGTGGTCGAGGCAACGCGCGCAACGGAGCAGGATCGTTTCTTGTGATGTACTTAGTAAACATGCATCCATCAGCTCCAAATTTTCTTGTCTTTGATGTTTCTTTAAAAGTCTTGCCGTTTCTTTTGTATCTATACCGCTTATGGCCATTTTTCTATCACTTCTTTGGTCCAGTAAAAAGTCTCATTTATAGGAACTTTCTTAGGTTTTATGCAGGAACAAACATGAAACGAAGTGCACTTACAAGCAGCAATGTCGAAGAGTTTGTTCGACAATTCTAAAAAGCACTTTAGTTTGTTTTCGTAGCTATGTTGTTTTTTATTTTTGGGATATCTTATTATTGACAGGTATTTATCAAAATATGATTTCAGCAATTGGGTAACACGTTCTTTGGAAACGATGGGAATCGAGGTATTAGCCCAAATTACATTAAGTTTCTCAGAAACGATTGAAAAGACTTCAGTGTTGGAGGGATCTTTCCCATTCTTTTGTAGTTTTAGTTCGTTTTTTGTGAACAAAATAAATTGTATAACGTCGCTTATCTGGTACGACGGTAACTGGCGATCTTCAAGTTCTTTATATGGTCCCAATATAGCACAAGTAGTCTCACTTCGTCTTGAACCCATTATTATCTACTAATTTATCACAAGAAAGTACGGAGCGTCACTGTTTCAGAACTAGAAATGAGACGAACTGCCTCACAATTGAAGTAGAGAATTTGAGTAAAGCAAGTCAAAACATGAATTTCGCGAGTTCGAGCGAAACCTATTCTTAACTGGAAACAACCTGTCGTTACTTGGAAATCATAATTTATTATTCCACTATCATTGTGATTAGAAAATAAAATGAGAGTAATGTATAAAGAAAAAAAAAATTGTAAGTACTGAAGTGTTACTTGAGCGATTTTTCGAAAAATAAAAGAGGGCTCTACTGGCCCTCAAGATATTTTTATATATTTTTTTTATTATTTTTACGATAATCTACAAGTTATAACGCAACTTTTGAGGGGTCTTGTGTAGCGCAATCAGAAAAAAAATTTCGGGACACCCTACTGTAGATGTCGTCACTTGTTGTCCTTATCTTTGTACCCTGAGCCTCTATGGACGGGCGGCCGGTGCTTGATTCGCAACGCCCTAAAATGTTGTGCAGTGGAACGTTGTGACCGCTCAATACTCGATTTCCGGTATTCTCTCGTTTTCCATAAATTCATTTGCACTAATATTGTTTGCCATAATCATCCCCGATCATAATATTTACTTGCACTATTATCATTTATACTAATAACGTTTAGCATAACACTCAACTCAACTCAACAGTCATAACTTTTATTTGCCAAATGACTTTCTATAACAACATATATCATAATAATTAGTTTCCATAAGTAACACATCTCATAATCGACTCTTGACATAATCAAAATTTTATATAATTATGAAAATAATACATAATATTGTTAGGTCGAAATTAATTATCGTTAACACCCCGACTCAGTGCATTCCGACTCGGATAGGTTAGGTTAGAAGGCTAAGGCTAGGCATTAGGCCTTCGTGGTTTTTTTTTTTTAACCACCCAGAAGTAGGAGCCCCGCGAAGCGGGGCTCCGTCTAGCTTAGTTAGTAGACGCCATATGAGGTTTAGTTTTAAGTTTAATTGTGAATAAAAAATCTGTGTCGTATAATCATTTATTAATCAACATAATTCAAGTATAGGTAGATAATATAAAATGTTTATTTTCTTGAAAGCAACATTATTTTAAATTTAAATTGGAGGCCAAAGCTCTCAAAAACTCTTCTTCACTGTAATTATTTTTGTTCTTTATAATGTTGTTAATTCTTTGGTTTTTTTTTTATGTATATTCTAGTTTTCTTTTTTCTGTTTCTCCATTAAGAATCGACTCAATGTTCATCAATGAAATTTAAAGAAATTTATCTTTATTTATATTATGGTGAATAAAAGTTATGAAAAATGGCATTATTGAAAATGGATATGGATTTCAATTATTATGACACTTGATCGATTATGACCAATGGAATTAGTGAAAGTCACTTTATGTCATTTCACGATTATGGCAACTGAAGCGTTATTTCTAATGAAATTATGGCATATGAAATGATGGCATTTTAAATTATGGCAAACATTAGTAAACCCTCGATTTCCTCACGCGTTTTTGCGAGGTCCTAATATTTTGTGCAGGAAGACGCATTTGACTGTCCTACACGGGGAGTTCTATTTAGAAAGTTCTAACCTTCTTCTAGATATATTAGGTATCTATTGAAACCATTAAATTAGGTAAAATCAAGTGGTAAAGCGTTTACAGGTACGGTATATAGGTTATAGAAATACTAAATACTAAAAGATAAGAATTGAATAGGTTTTGATGTAACTAAAATTACATATATAGTAATGACGTAATAAGAATAGTAAAAGTACTCATTTTGAGAAGAACTTTTTAACATAAATGTTCATAAAAAGATTTTTTCTAAGTATTTACAGCTCTCAAAAGAACTTTTTAATTTGAAGAAATGTGCAAGTTGTCGTTCTAAAAAGAACTCTTTAACATAAATGTAGCTCTAAAAAGAACTATTTCAGATAGTTTTAGCTCACAAAAGAACTTTTTCAATCGAATGTTCAATTTTTCTTACGAAAAATCACTGTTTTGTTCTGGTGCGTTGCGTAAGGAGCAGACCGCGCGAGTGTGCTGTGCGAATACCTTATACATAGACGTCAACTCCCCGGGTGGTACGGGAGTACCACGATCACGGCGCAGGGACTCGGCAGCAGAACACGCGATCAAGCGTCACTCTGATTTTATACTATACAGGGTGTAAGCGGCACTGTACCGCATCCTGAAATAGTGTATTCAGACCATCATCATGAGTGGAAAATCATTGGAAATTTCTGCCGAAAATTCATAATTCTTCTTTTTTTCCCTTCTTTTTACTTAAAAGTGATATCACAATGAGTTAACAGAACATTTTACCGAAAAAAAATCAGTAATCAGTAGCTGCGTCGACGACTCCGTGCTCTAAAGGTCATTCACTGTACCGCACAGTACGCGTGTTGCGTTACACGGCGTAGTTCAAAATCAAACTATTGACTGTAAAAATCCTTCATCTCACAATTTTATGATGAACTGACTTTTACATTGTGATAAGTATCCAAAGAAAGACGTTTTTGTAAATTATTCGCGACGGTGATATTTACACGCTGTATTTATCTTTATATCTCCTCAACTACGCGTCCAAATAAGTTGCTGTAAATGACAAAGTTTATTTAAATAAGATTATCTTTATATTCTAACTTTTTGAAGTGAAAACTTCTTTAGGCACGTTGTGCACTTTTGGGTTGGGGAAAAAGCACTGAACTCTCATGACCGTCACGCTCAGATGCATATTTACAATAATAACAATAAATACGAGGGGTGATCCAAAAGTAATGAGAATGGGTACATTAAAATAACTATATACTTAAAAATAAAATTTATTTTTCTACATAGTCTCCTAATAGGTCAATACATTTAGTCCATCTCTTTTCTAAACCAACGATACCCTTCAAAAAAAAATCTTTATCTTGACTCTCCCAAAATGCCTCTACAGCGGCCATCACTTCGCCGTTATCCTCAAATTTCTGGCCCCGGAGGTGTTCCTTGAGCCGAGGAAACAAATAAAAGTCGCTGGGGGCTAGATCTGGAGAATAGGGTGGGTGTTCAAGCAGCTGGAAGCCAGCTTCTTGAATGGCAGCCATCGCAACTTCAGCTTTGTGTGCAGGTGCATTGTCTTGATGGAACAGAACTTTTGCGCGCAGTTTACCCCGTCTTTTTTCCTTGATGGCCTCTCGCATCTTTTGATTTGGTCAGCATAGTAGGAGCCTGTTATGGTAGCGCCCTTATCAAGGTATTCAACCATAATTATTCCCTCAGCATCCCAGAAAACAGACGCCATAACCTTGCCGGCAGAGCTTGAAACTTTGAATTTCTTGGGAGTCGGTGAAGATGGCCTTTTCCATGTCATTGACTGTTGTTTGGTTTCGGGATCAAAATGATGAAGCCACGTTTCGTCCATAGTCACAAATCGAGCCAAAAAAATATCTTGATCCGCCTGGAACATTTCAAGATTGGTCCTTGAAATGTCGAATCGTTTCTTCTTTTGTTCGTCGGTTAACATTCTCGGGACCCAACGTGCAGAGACCTTTCTCATGTTCATCTCGGTAGTTAAGATCCTTTGAATGCTACCAAATGAAATGCCTGTGTTCTCAGCTAAATGACGAATGGTCACTCTTCGGTCTGCCAAAACCAGATCTTGAACTTTTTTGACGTTTTCTTCAGTGAGGGAGGAGGACGGACGGCCTTCGCGGTGTTCGTTTTCCGTGGATGTTCTTCCCATCTTAAACTCCTTGCACCAGCGTGCAGTTGTAGAATATGGAGGAGCAGAGTCTCCCAATGTTTCCACCAAGTCAGTATGAATGTCTTTGGTGGACATTTTTTTCAAGCACAGGTATTTGATGACGCTTCGCACTTCATGTTTCTCCATTTTGATGTTATCACTCCGACTGCTAGTATTCAAATGAATGTATATTTTAAAAATGACGTCCTATTTATACCATTTTTTGTCAGGGAAGTTGTGAAGGATTAGGGAGTTGAAAAAATATTTTTTTAGAATTTTATTATTACTAGAAATATCCGTTTATCATTACTTTTTGATCACCCCTCGTATATGTACAGAACACGTTCTTGTGCAATTGTGGGATGGGGGAAAAAAGTATTGCACTCGCGTGACCGCGTGACACAGATACACATATACTGATGTGGGTTTATAAAACACGTCTGTCTCACTCGTGTTCTCCAGACGTAGAGTAGAGGTTCAGTGCAATAATAACGCACGTTTCTTTTAGTACAAAGGTGCTATAATTTTCGAATATTATTTATTTTAAAAACTGTACCTAATTTGGTTAGCTATATAGTTATCGTGCAATAAAGTCAATTTGATAGTGTGGAATAAGTAAAAAATTATATAAGTACTGTATCTCTCAGAAAAAAATACCTTAGGGAATTGAACACATTGAAATATAAAGTGTTGGAATAAATTCTTGCATATTACATTGAACTCTGCCCGTCTAATCATAAGGAGCATAATCTCAATTTTTAATTAAAATACATCGATACGACAGAATTTAGTAAGAAAACGTCAAATATTAAAATTGAGTTCCGTAGCATAAATATATATTTTATTATAATATAGTAGGTATTCAAAAGTTATTTTGTTTGTCTATTAAATGTAAACGTTTCTGATTGACAGACAACTCACTATTATTATTTTTACTATAAACCTTTTTCATTAATTTTTACTAGGTACCCAATTTTTAAGGGGTAGTAATTAATCGTATAACTATAAATCCCTTTTTTTCTTACAAAATATTCGAAAGTAGGACCAAAAATACTTAATTGCACACTAAATATATAATGAAATAATATATATATAATGAAATATATAATGAAATATAGAAAATAATGAAATAAAATGTAGTATACTGTTTAATAGATGAAGCAAACCTGATTTACTATCTGTTATAATAATCATTAGGGTTCCGTACCTCGAATGGAAAACGGAACCCTTATAGGATCACTTTGTTGTCCGTCCTTCCGTCCGTCTGTCTGTTTGTCAAGACCCTTTTTCTCAGAAACGCGTGGAGGTATCAAGCTGAAATGTACTATTATAATACTGTCCCTTTGCTTTACTGTCCCTTGAAGCTGTGAAAAATCAAACTTCTAAGCCAACGCAATCAAAAGATACAGCCGTTTCCGCAAATTTTCGACACTCGCACGGGACTCAAAACCTACAGGGTAATTCCCGTGAACTCAGAATCTTGAAATTTGGTACGAAGCAACGTCTTACAGTACAGATAAAGGGAAAAATTCGAAAACCGTAAATTTTTAGTTACAACATAATTATAATAAAAATATTTTACTGAACCCTCGGTGCGCGAGTCCGACACGCACTTGGCTGGTTTTATTTTTATTTGCGGACAACAAAAATCCATTGTGTTAGTATATTACATCGCACGTTTATATTATCTACGTACGTTTATTATTTTCTAAAAGTAAATCTAATAATTATTTGAGTCAAAATAAAATATGATACCTATCTACTTTATGGAAACTTATTATCTAATACATCGAGTGTTCAAAATATCTAATGTTTGTTACAAAAATTTGTGATTTTACAATAGGATTCGGTTCTGGCAATCGCCGGACGCTACCGCGGCACGCTCGCTTCGCTCGCTCGGCTCATGCGTTGTGGTCGCAGTTCTAACCTAACCTAAACCTAGCGGCTAGCCTATATGTATGCTCTGTAGAATAAAATTTGGTCGTGCATACATAACTACATTATTGTAAAGCAAGTTAGAAATTCCATTGTAAATTTTGATAATTTTGTGTGCAAGTCAGTATTTTTGCCATACAATTTTTTTTTTTTTAAGTAGTATCTGTTGTATAACCTATGTTACTCGCTGATAATATACCTTTCTATAGGTTAAAGAGTTTTTAAAATTGATCCAGTAGTTACGGAGCCACACGGGACAAAATTTGTGTGATGTACAAATAGTTGTCCCGACCCTGGGTGTTTTTGTGTCTCTTGTTTATACATTGGTGAAGCCCCTCGCAACACACAGGAATATTCCTAATGCAAGTTTTGTCTTAAAAAAACATTATACATTTATTGTAAACATTTTGCATTACAAAGATAATAATCATTATTTTGTGAATATGTGAAAATTTTATTACTAAATTAATAGGTACGTTGATAAAAATAATTTCTCTAATAAAATACTTCCTAAAGATAACAATCCAAAAATAATGTTTATTTTATCAAATCGGACTTGAACTTGAAGCGGAATGTGACACGTCGTTTTGAGTTTCTTCTGTCGGCAATCCCTTGACTGCCTATCTTTTTGTAAAGGTTAATATGCTATGCCTTATAATGACGATTGAAATTCACGTTTTAATTTTTATATTATTTTTGACAGAAAATGCGTTATTGTGCTTTATTTATAAGAGATGCATATTTTGCCTTCGTCTCCGTATTATTTTCATTCGTCGAATCTGCATCGCTTGAGGTGAACGCGCTTTCTTATCTCTGGCTTTGCTTTCATGTAGTAACGAGTTTAGATTCTTTCGCATAAGTTTTACGGTTGGTTGCCAGCTGACGCTAAGGTTGTATCTTCTTCTCGTTTAGATTTGTAGTCGCTGCTGTTGGCCTTAGAAGGGCTCTTCCGCCGCCATTGCGTTGACTGCAACCCCTGCTCCCACCCCTGTGGCAGGGGTTTGATATCAAAGTATCCTTCTTCTCCTGTTCCGCAGAAAAATATTTCATTTCCCTCCTACCCGACATATCTGCTGGACTTTTCCAGATCAGCCACATGTTGACGCTTTCACTAGATATACCTATGTGTTTCTATATGTACTATGGCAAAATTCAAACAGGAAACGATAGTATCCTCAAATGCTTGCAATTGAAGAAGAATCTAAGTCAGTAATCTTCCTGATACGATGCAAAGATTTCTATAAAAAAATATTATAGGCATATTATAAAGTTGATTCGATTTTTTAAATACCAGTAGAATGAAAGATACTGATCTTGAAACTAGCCAATATTAAAAAACGTAAATTTCATGGCATCTTGATATGTGAGTTGGTCTTTTTCAACTGACCGTAAAGTCTAGGTCGATTAGAGAGAGTCAGTTGATGTCGAAATTGCATCCATTTTTTTGCATGATTGACTACCTTCACAGTCTACTTCTTTTGTAGAGCAATACTATTATTTAACACTAGTTAAAAGACGTTCAAATGTGTAAATAATAATATAGGCCATTTTTAGGGTTCCGTACCTCGAAAGGAAAAAACGGAACCCTTATAGGATCACTTTGTTGTCCGTCCGTCCGAAGGTCTGTCTGTCTGTCAAGACCCTTTTCCTCAGGAATGCGTGGAGGTATCAAGCTGAAATTTATATCAAATACTCAAGTCTACTGTCCCTTAGAGCTGTGAAAAAATCAAACTTCTAAGCCAACGCAATCAAAAGATACAGCCGTTTATGCCGCAAATTTTTGACACTCGCAAGGGAATTGTGTTATTCGGCCAGTTGCTATAAATTTGTTATTTACCTTTTCTTATATTTTTATTATGTAAATTGTTTGTAGTAATTATATCAATATTTCTGTATCTTCTCCAACAAATTGTAAAGTGTCATCTTAAATTACAGCGGAGTCATGTTCTAGCGGGGTGAGTGCCCTGGTGATCTGAGCAACAGGCTCACGCCTAATTCAGACACCAGTCCTCTCACAGTTGCTGTTCTAATGTTATCTGTTGCTGTGATGTATATTAATATTGTATTAATGAGTGATTGTGAGAAGAAAATAAAATAAATAAATTAAAAAAATAATTAAAACCTACAGGTTACTTCCCATGAACTCGAGAATCTTGAAATTTGGTACGAAGCAACATCTTATAGCACAGATAAAGGAAAAATTGCGAAAACCGTAAATTTTTAGTTACATCATATAATAAAAATATTTTACGGAACCCTCGGTGCGCGAGTCCGACTCGCGCTTGGCCGGTTTTTTTTTTTACAGTTTGTCTATGTTCTAACTTATTTGATATTATGCATTTCTATTACTCAATCTTTTATAGTATGTTCCGTGAGGAACCTAGACGAGATTGAGAAAACACACTGTCTGTGCCTAACTATAAGTACTTTTATGCTATATGCACCGTATAGTAAGGACACCGAGCATACGTTATTAATATAGTTATTGGTAAACACACAATAATGTACATATATTATATGTCTGGTACACTGAAAGTTTTGCGTAATAAATTTACTGCTTTTCGAAGTATTCTCCATTACATTTCAAACACTTTTTCATTTGGTTAAACCATTTTTGAAAACACGAGAACCATTGGTCTAAGGGCATGTTTTCACGTGCTGGTTCAAAGCTATTGCGGTCTCTTCCGGCCCCATACCTCTCATCAAATCTATTTTTTTTGGGAAAATAAAGAAATCGCATGATGCCAGGTCTGAACTATGTGCGGGATAGTTCATTAGCTCTACCTTTCAGAATCCAAAAATGTCTTTGTCTTGTTCGTGGTGTGCGCCGGTGCATTGTCATGGTACAATAGGATGCGACTTTTTGGTCGTATTTCCCTAACTTTTTCAAAGACACTGGGCAAACAAATGGTGGTGTACCACTTAGCATTAATAGGGAATATGCATGTATTTTTTTTTTATCTTTTATTAACTTGTTCCATCATTCTACCCTAATAAAAAATATAAATAACCTCGGCAATGTTCAAATTAATTTTTAAAATAACATTGAAAACATCGATAAAATTTGATTTGTTTAAACGCCGCCATATTTCGCGGGCCTTGGATGACGTCAGATATCACGCTCAGTGTTTGTTTCATAAACTTAGTATACTTACTTGAAGTGTTACAGTAATTTTATACCGATTTTCAGTTGTAATTACTATGTATTGTAATATACGATGGATAAAGTTTAAAAAACATTTTATAAGTATTGCCTTGTTCCTAAGTGTAAAAACACTATAAGAAGTACACCCAATACAGTATTTTTTCCTGTACAAAATAATAATGTGAAATACGAAAACAATGGTGTAAATTAATAAGAAGAGATGAAGTATCTTCAATATCGTGTTTATATTGTTGTGAAGATCACTTTAATGTAAGCATATTACAATTTAATTGCTAGAATAGTGTGAATTAGTCAGCAGTAGGTCATTTATGTTGGTTTTAAATATCAAGCAGAAGGCAAATTGCTTGTCTACTTAAACTAAGTAACAAAAGTCCAACAAAACTTCATGAATATAACTAACTATACATATCTTACCTATCCTTTAGATTATAATATAACAAGTATTATAATAATTACCTTGCGGATTTCACTCCTTTGACCTCAGCAGACGTAAAATCTGGATTTGATGCAAAATAAGACTACATAGTCATCATGAATGCCTCTATTTTCGGTAGATTGTCCGATTGTTCTTTGACAAAACTACATTCAGTCATCGTCCTAGATAATTTCTAATATCACTAGAATGCCTAAATTGCACTAGCTAAGGACAAAAACCACAGAAACACCTATCTTTCTCCGTAACACTACGAATATAGGCGCCAATAAATGACAAGACGGGGAATTTGACGTCATGTTTTGTTTCGACCAATAGTGAAGCGTTTTGCAAAGTTGAATTTCGCTCCCTTATTTTGCATATTTTAATTAATATTTTTTGCAATTAAAGACGAACTAAATAAGAAAATAATTGTTTAGGCATAATATGTGGACAATAAAGATTCAAGGGAAAATTAATCAAGTAAATTAAAGTAAGTAAGTAAACAACATGCATATTCCCTATTGTCTTTTGTTCTTCAAGTGAGATCGTGCAGACAGGACCAGTCCGGGAGAAAAAAAACGCAATAATTTTTTTGCCTACGTTTCTCGCCTGCCTCAATTTTGTTGGTTTGCTGTCACCTTCGAACACCCATACAGAAGAATGTTGCTTTCTTTCAATCATGTAACAATATATCCATGTTTCATCTCCTGTCACACTGACATACACAGCATTTGAACGTCCGTGATCGTACCATAACAACATTTTTTTTCACCAATCAACATGTCCGTCCATCCGTTTTTGTTCTGGGGTGCGTTCATGAGGAATCCAGCGGCAACAAGGTTTTCTAACTTTTAAGTGTTGATGTAAGATTTTTGAATTGGGCTCATACCAATCCCCAAATGTCCTCGAATGTCCTCATAGGTGATACGCCGATTTTTTTCAATTAGTTGCCTCATAATATAATCATTTTGAAGACGAGCAGTGCAGTCTTGCAGAGTCAGTGAACTTTTAAAATCATAAATTAACCCCCCCCCTTAGATATTTTCACGTTAATTCCATTTTTGCTACGGATGACAAACTTCAACTTCTGATAAAAAACAATTCACACGCTATTTCCCGCCAATTTTTTTTTTTATCAATGATTGAGTTTCTTGTTTAGAAAGTATAACATTCGAAATTTAAACATAACAGCGCAGAACTTGCAGTGTGCCCTGTGTATATAGGGCATATAGTAACATACTAGCTAAGGAGGATGTAAACTTGTTAACCATCTACATTTTCCTGCCATTTTCTGACTAGAAATATACAATAAAGCCTGCATAACTTGACCTAGATTAAACACTTACTACTTATACTTTTTTGGTATTAGTATAGGGATATGTTTATGCATTTAGACTCATAGGCGATCCATTATGCGTTCAGATAGGCTGACTAGTTGAGCCAGCCTAGCTCCTTCCAGAAGCACAGAAGCCTCCTGGGGCGTTCGCAGGCTTTTAGGAGCGATCTCGCACCCGCGAGGATACTTGCCCATTGTGTGGCCACTCCCTCGCACTACAGGATAACGTGGGCAGCCGTTTCCTCCGCGTTCAGACATCCTCTGCATAGAGTACTGTCTGTCGCATTGATGGTGAATAGGTGCCGGTTTAGGGCCAAGTGGCCCGTAATGGTTCCTACAATTATTCTGATGATGAGTTGGTTTAGACTGAGCAGTCTTCAAGTTAAACGTGGTAAAGTCTCCGTCAGTACCAGTTTAGACTGCCCGCAGCCAGGTATGTCGGCACAGCAACCATTGTGTGCTTCACGAGTCCGTTGCCTTACTTATGAGCAAAGTTCATTAAAGGGAAGTGGCAGCAGTATAGTTGGACCTGTCACTGACGTTACAGATCCCTTCATTGCCAACTCATCGGCGGCTGTGTCGGCGAGTGAATCACTATGCCCTTTGATCCATTGAAGAATTACCCCATTGGCAGAGGCTAAACGCTCCAGCGTCTATTGGCATTCATAAATGAGACCAGAGTTCATGGTGTTGCCCTCCAGGGCCTTTAGGACGGCAATACTGTCTGTCAGTATATGGATTTTGTACTCCTTCCTACCTTTTGACATAACCGCGGTAGCGGCGTAGGTTATCGCAACACGCTTACATTGAAATATGGAGTTGTGTTGGCCTAGCGTCACTTATAGTTACTATCATAGCCTGATTATACGAAAAGTTGCATAAATTTGCCACTCAAGAGTCAAATGAATTAAAACCTCACGGTGTCTCCACATCAGAAGCTACCTAACTCCAGGTCGTGGCTATCACAATGTTGCCACAAAAAAAGGTGTTGCCGCTTCTGTTGACCAGGATACACCGCGTGGAGGTTTTCTAATTGTGTAGGCAAGTTTATTACGTGGCTGTTTGCAGGTGCTTATTATTATCGTTTAGGCAATTTGATGTTGTAATTTTATAAATTGTGTTATTTTTTATATTGACGGAAATTAATGGTTACGGTAACCGGTTGCACTTTAACAGGCAATTCAGAAGTATGTAATACCTATTAAGTACCTACGCGATCGCGTTAATTCCTGTGAACATAATTAGGTAGCTATATATCATGGAACGCGAAAGTTTGAAAGTTAGTATAGAATATATTATGTTTTGCTTTGTATGAAGACTTATCGAGATTAACTTTTAACAACATAATAATAAGGCCTATTAGAAATTGAATGATTAAACAAACATAACAATATTCTTGTGAAAGTTGTTGGGCAAGACGATTTATTGACTTTCATAATACATTTTTTGCGATGGCGTTCTCAACGACAAGATCTAAATTATTCGCAAAAGCGAAAGTCATGTTTCTATACCAATATTAGCTTAATTTTTGTACTCAATACCAAAATTTTATCTTTTCGTTTGTTGGCTGCTCGGTAGTTAAACACGCAAAAAAGAAAAACGATTGCCATTTGATTACTCTGATTAGTATAGTCTTATGTTAAATTGTCGTATTCTTTTTAAATTAAATATTATATTATTGATATTATTGCAAATTTCGTAAGTTTACTTAAGTTAGTACTAAAGAATACAATCTTTTACTTCGTGCCCTAATGAGAAATGCGCCTGGCGTTTTATGAGACACTTTATTACATTTCATCTCTCACTCAAACTCATCAGAAAAATGTTTTGATTTAAAGATTTAAAGTCTCTAGTAAAACGAGACATCGCAATCTTCATTTTGTTTTTGCAACTGACTTCAGTTACTAAACATGCAGACAACTCATTATCTCATGAAGTGTTTCTGGTTTAGTTTCATGATTTACGATTACAACATGCAGTTGTTTAGGTTTCCTGACCGGCCACACTCTGATATATCCATCTATCTCTCTATAAGTAGTTTTTCTAATCCTACAGTGTACTAGTTGGGGGGGCCATGACCTTTAGTGACAGTTAGAGAAAATAACTGCTATTGCACCGTATCTTTTGTCTATTTAAAATTTAATTTATCGAAAAAAATATCGACAACATTTTGCGAAATATAAAAACAGTTTTCCCTACGATAATACTTAGTTTGCATATATCTATGGAACTAACGCATATGCTTTCGACAGGGTCACACTCACATCAGACTCAGGCGAAATATTTTAAAATTTTTGAAGAACGCATGCGAGACATTATCTAAAAAGCGATGCAAGATATTCTTAACCCAGCTTACACTTGATACGGTACGATTTCAATACTTGTGACTTTGTTGATAGTATAGGGTTCCATTTTCTCTCAATTTGAATGCCAAATAGAGTATATCTTACTCTTTTACTGTTATAACTTAAACTATACGTTGGCACTTATTATGACATACAACTTTAGGAAATTTAACTTAGGGATTTGGGGCACTATACAAGTTCAATACATTTGGCCCTTTAAGATCAGGATTCAGTCAGGAAACAGTCGTTTTTTATTGTTCCGTTCCTAATATGGGAAAATGAACCCTTATAGGATGACTTTGTTGCCCGTCTGTTTGTCTGTCAAGACAATTTTTCTGAGGAACCCGTGTAGGCACCAAATTTAAATTAACATCAAATACCTAATTATGACTGCGATCCTTTATATAGCTGTAAAAAAATTATCCTTCTAAGTGAACGCAAGCAAAATATACGACCATTTAAGCTTAACATTTGACTAAATTTGAACATTTCCTATTTGGTATCATGAAATTTGGTAAGAATCATAGTCTCACAGCACAAGTTAAGAAAAAAACCGAAACATGTTATTTTTTTGTTATATCGCATAAAAATTACATTACATAAATATTTTTGTGATTACAAAAAATATTTATAAAAATATTGCGGTTGAAAAGTAAATCGATGTACTTATGGGGAAGAGTATTTTTAGAACTACAAAGTTAAGTTTATCCTTCTAAAAAAAAAAGGGCATACCTCTTCAACAATTGATTCCCAAAATGGACGTACTATCTACATACAAGTTGGATTGCTTACGGAACCCTCGGTGCGCGAAGCAGACATCAGACTCGCACACGTGTCCGACTTTTTATTTCTTGACGAAAGATCCGGTCCGGATGAAAGCAATTCCTTTATGTTTTATTCTGTACCCGTGAAAACATGTACCTATTCAAAATTGTATGATGATCGGTTGAGTTAAAGCGTGAAAATGTAACAAACCAAATAATAAACAAACAAACAGACTTAGTTTCACATTTATAATATTAGCTAGGAATTTAGGATACCTATACTTATAGGCATTCAGGCACTTGCTTTGCCAGACTAGCTGAATAAATGAAGATAGACTGGCTTTAAATGCGTTTTGTTTTATTCAGAGCAGTTTAAAAGACCATTGTGTCGATCATGCCATATTGGATAAAAATAGGTATTTAAAAAACTATATATATATATATATATATATATATATATATATATATATATATTTATAAACTTTTGGCACGAATAAAACTAGGTACCTACTCTAGAAACATGCCGAACATTACACTTACCTACATTATAATATAAATAAAGTCTTCAAAGATTTGTAAAGGTTGGTTGGTAGGTTTTTTTAATAAAAAAATTAGGCGTTTTAGTTAACGAACTAAGCTAAGATAACACATTTGCTATAGGGACTAAGAAGTTTTCTTATGGAAATTAATAAAAATATGTTTTTAACATAGTAAAATGTATCCCGTAGGTATTTAATGAAGAAGAGAAATATTTTTTCCAACATCTCGCTTGTCACGTAGTACATTGAGCGGCTCACCTATAAATAGACATCAGAATTATAATTTAATAGATCCTACTAAATATAAAATTTCCACGTAGAGTGAGAATACCATAATTCGTAGAGCTCTAGTAAGGAAACTAATAGTTCTTGAGGTTTACCTCCAATAATTAATTTGCTACGAAAACAATCTAATTTATAAATTTGTTTGTGTTTTATGCACTGCCGTGCCGTTCATGTGATCATCATGAAATTTAGCATATACGTTGCTTGGTAAACAGAGAAGGACATTTGGCATTTTTTTCAGAAATAAGTAGTATTCCCGAGGGATAGAAAAATTTCTTTCACGCGAGCGAAGCCGCCGGAAAAAAATAGTTACTAAGTAATAAAAATTGCCCAATATTCAATACTTAAAATGTAACTGAAATTAGAATAGGATTAAAAAAGCACGACTGCGGCATAGCGACCTAAAAAGATGAACTCATACCCGGTTTCTGAAAGGCTGATTAAAATATTGTGCTACTAACAGTGCTGTCAAGTTAACAATGGTGTCAAATCAATTCGAGTTCCTGAAATGTTGATCAATGAAAAACAATACAAATCTATGCTCAATTTCATTGAACATAAATTCGAATCCCATTTGACATAAGATTTTGCAATAAAATTGATCAAATCAAAGAGCGTAATCATGCTTTCAATAACTCACTATATAGCTTGACAAGAGATTTGTCATACCACCATTTAATTTTTACGTTGATCAGCCTTTCAGAAAACGAGCGTCAGTGTTTCGGTAATATGATGACGTAGGAACATAATAATACATTGCATTAAATATGACAAGTAATTGCAGTCGTTTCATTTTAACATGTTGAATTACTACTAGAACTCTATTGTTCGTAATTGTTTAACACTTTCTGTGAACTGCTGCCTGTAGTTATACGACTGAAATGTACTTTTAACCGACGAAAAAAAAAGGAGGTTCTCAATTCGACCGTATATATATATATTTTTTTTTTAATGTTTGTTCAGGCCTCTCTCCGTTATTTATGAACCGATTTTGATTACTCTTTTTTTGTTAGATAGGTATACCTCAAGAGGAGTCCCACGTCAAGGAAGTAAGGATCTGATGATGGGATCCTGGTAAAATTGAGAGAAACCCTCGAAAATTGTAGGAACGAATAGTGTTTCTGTTTACTTTTCATTACTTTATCATGTATTTGCGTTTAGAAATCATCACTTCATGTAGCTGTGCTGATGATGAAAAAAATCACAAAATAAAAATCTTTTTAGCAAAAAATGAAACCGACGAAAAGAACTAATAAAATCTTTTTAATAAAAAATTAAACCGACGAAAAGAACTAAAAAGCAAAAAATAAATAAACCTTAAGTCTTAAGTATTGAGCTTATTTACATAAACTATCTAATTTTATACAAACTTATTTTGAGTCGGCGCCAAACAAGAAACTGATTAATTATCAAAATTTTATTTGGCCCTACTCAAAATAAGTTTATATAAAATATGATAGTTTATGTAAATAAGCTCAATCCTTAAGACTTAAGGTTTATGAATTTTTTTGCTTTTTAGTACTTTTCGTCGGTTTAATTTTTTGTACATTTTTTTTTATTCTGTATTCGTTTCATGAAGCTCTTGCAGCCGTACTAATACTAGCAATAGCAAGTTGTATTGGATCCCCTGTGAAACAAACCTAGTTTGATATTTAGGGCTAGCATTGAGATCATTTGTTTCCAAAATTATCCGTTATCACTATTTATTATTTCAGTATTTCTTTTGTCTGCGCATAATGCATATAAGCGTATTGTTAATCCTACTAATATTATAAACGTGAGAGTTTGTGAGGATGTATGGATGTTTGTTACTCTTTCACGCAAAAGAAGCTAATACACATGTTTCCTATAGTATACCGTTCACTTTCCTTGTTCAGGCGGCGTGTGCACTGTGCGTCGGAGTGGGCAGTTACAGCGACCCATCAGATATACAGGGTCTGGCGCATTTCGTTGAGCACATGGTCTTCATGGGCAGCGAGAAGTTCCCTAAAGAGAATGAGTTCGATTCATTCGTAAAGGTAAGGTGGCCATCGCTTTATTCCCCTTATGTAGAAGTCATCCAGACAAAAGACAGCTGGGATAATAAAAGAGGATTTTCTATATTCTTCCCCGAGGCAAATTTTTGCTATTCAGTTTTCTGTTAAAAAACTATATATTGAGAAAACGATGTAGTATGGTACATTATTAAGATTTTCAGTTGTCGAATTTAACGATATGTTAATGAATTACCCACTTTACGGTACTTAGAAATTAAAGAGATCTACGCCCAACAACACCGCTTATTCGTGCCCAGCTTCTTGTTTTCCTTACTTATCTATTATTCAACACAAAATTCTCCCAGTAATGAGGACATGAATATACCACATTAGTATTCTGATGATTTCAAGTGTTCGCCACATAAACATAATATTCGTGACTGTACATAATACCTAACCACACAATTATACAAAAATAAAGCACAAAGTCGTCATAAATGGCATAAGCTTGACGTCAATATACTCCTTAGAGTTATTACAGAAACTGCATGTTTTGACAAAAGATGAACCTAGGTTGTGTGTTTCTTTTTACGAGCACTTAGCTCGGGGTTCTTAGAGGCAAAAAACAGGAAGTATTTTTCGTCCAACACATTGAGGTAATTCTCCTACCAGGCTAGGTGATCATGCAACGGTTGATGTTGAGATGTTGTCATGAACATGATACAAATTTCATCGTTCAGGATCAGTAGTCTCGTAGTAGTTCTGTTTGTTGTTGCTGGGTATGTTCAGATCTGGGAATAAATAAAAGTATACAATGATACATCTGTTTGCGATTTTTTCTGCAGCGTAGTTCTTAACAGCACGAAAGGATAAAGTTCTGGAAAATCTATTCTTTTAGTTGAAGAAACTGAATACTAGCTGTATTTTTGAAATAACCTTAACTCAAAGGCGGTTCATTAATAGTGTAGTGTAATATACAATATTATATGTAGGTATATATGTATATACCGTTCCCCAATGTACTAGTCAATATTACCAAACCAGATTCATAAACCTCTACCTAAGCTCTCAATTAGTTATACTCAAATATGTATATTTATATGGTATATTTGATAAATCTTTCTATATAGCATACATACTTAGTGTTAAGATGACCGCGTTGCAACTGAAATCAGTTCAATCATAATATAATATACCTAGAGTTCATTTTAAATCGTGAATTTTTCTTAAATCATATGACCCACTAGCTTAGGAACGGTACTTTTTTTCTGGACGAAAGGTACCCTATGATATTTTCTCTACCCCGGACAACGTGTATGACGTGCATCATCAAAAATGTGTTGTCAGAAAAGGACATGGGTACCTTTTATCCAGAAACGAAATTAGATACTGTTCCCGAGGGATAGATTGATGTAATAAATGTACATTAACGCGAGCGAAGCAGCGGACAATAGCTAGTTTATAATATATGTACGATTACTATTCGATATTGTTGATAGTATATTACATAAAATTCGTTTCATTCTTTAGAAGAAGGGCGGTTCAGACAACGCATCAACTGACTGCGAAGTGACGACGTTCTATTTCGAAATCCAAGAAAAGTATTTACCGCGTGCTATGGATATGTTCAGCCAGTTCTTTGTCAGTCCCCTCATGATGAAGGAGGCCATGCAGCGTGAAAGAGAGGCCATCGAGTCCGGTATGTGATTACTTTCTTCTTTCCTACCATCAAAGTAGTTTCTAAGTTAGAGAAAACGATGAATCTTTGTGTAATACAGGACATATCTTAGTACCAAACATCCTAATCCATACAGACTTTCAGCGTAAACACACCGCTTACAAACACGCTTACACACACACACACCCAAGTTCCATAAAAAATAACCATAAACAACGTGGTTAGCTCCTGTAATTATGATCAAGATGCGGTCTGCAGGCGTTTTCGGAGGCTTCTTCTTAGGGTATACCCGGGTCTCTAGTAATAGACCCATGTGACGTAATACCGTATGATTTTAGGTGGTTAAATTGTGACACGCCTCTTCACCGTTTAGGTTTCAACACGATAAAAATATAGCGCTAGAAGCGGTTGGTTACATTTTTATTTTATTGTTTATCTGTCTACTTATCCTAAAGTAATATTTAAGGGTTTATTTGACGTTTAACAGTGTTATGTTTAGTAATATAGAAAATGAGCATACCTACCTATATATAAAAGTATTACGTTCCTCTCTATAATATTTGTCGCACTTAAATGGTTGCTATTATTGCGTAGTAAGAAAACGCATAAGTTATTATAAAACCAATATGTATATACATAAAAGGTCGTAGATTAAGACTCGTGATGCCTGCTTTTAAAGAAAATATTCAAGATTTTACTTATGACTGTCCGTTGACAACAAAGCATTAAATAAGTTGTCTTTTGTTTCATTCAAACTTATTAACGTAGTTTGGTAAACGCCTTTTGTGTAGCATGACGTAAACAGATAGGTAGGTAGATACGTACGTGTTTAGATTGTTTATAATTATGTATATCTCATACTTTCACATGTCCTGAGGTTAATTAATTAAAAAAAAAATATATATGTCTAGATTCCTTAGCGTCTAGTCTGTATGTTTAGATGACGGTTACTAAATAAAATATCGTTCTTCTTTTAAAGCAAAATAATCTTCGAATTGCGCTCCAAAAAATATCAGTTGTTTAGACTAAACTCGTCGCTACCAAAACTGCCGCCAAGTCTAATGTTGCGGGTGGTCCCCATAATGTTAATTATTCTGCGCTACAGGGATATTAAGGTAGTTCGGGAATCAGTTTCAAGATTCCTTACACCCTCTAAACAAGTCGATAATAACATTATAAGTATGTATATTCTTTTAGGACGGCATATACAAGTAGCGGTTTCAGTAGTGTTCGTTAGGTTTTCCAGACGAAAGATTCAGGGCACTAGGTTAACATAATATTACGTATTGCGTGGTTTGCGGAATATTACCACATTTACATTCTCGATTATAATTGTAGTCGGTTAATCCCCATCTGAATATTTTCCTTGCTTCAGCCAGCGGTCTAATCTGAAAAACATCCACTTTGTGTAGTGTCTTGTACAATTTTTAGGACAGTTTTAAAGATGGTGGATACTATTAGTAACCCCTTTACATGACAAAGTCGTTTATTCCATACAACTACGGCTACTTAAATTTCGACAAGTACAAGAGACGGCTGTGCTCTAATTTCTTTAGAGAATTAAATTTATTCCATGTAAATTTGAACTTGCCATTGTAAGCGTTCTTACCGCCGCGCTCCCAGAAACGTGGCTGTCATATTTTGAAAGATATTTTTTTTAAAAGTAAAGATCAATTATTAAAATGTTCACTAATTTGCAATTTCTATGTCTCCTTTCGTACTTAAAGCATGCTAAAACGAACTATTTGTTAAGTAAAGACTAATAAGTTAGAGAATAGAATTCAATCAGAAGAAAACAGATTATATTTTTCGATAACAATTTTGTTCTTACGTATTTCGATTAAAAACTGCAACTCACGTGGTTAGGTCGTGTTAATGATTATAGTGAACACAATTTTCATGTGTTTCTATTTACATAAATATTTAGCATACAAATTTACAGTAATTTCCTGAAATATAAAATTAAAAGAACGAAATACTATTTATAGCTTATAGGATTCGCTGGTGACTTATGTAAGATCGAGTACACCTTCCGAGTCTTTGAATTAATACTCGGGCAAACCCGATATATCCCCTGCTCTTACTCGATTCCAAATTTTCTCCCATCATTCCCTACGCTGTCCGTTAAGTCTACAGTTAAAATGTATGCTAGGTCGTGCCCGCCATTTTGAAGAATCTAAACACAGCGAAGCCTCCTACCCCGTCGCCTTTTTTTCGATTTGTACCTACCCTCCATTAACCAGATGGATGGCGTTGGTGTGTGTGTAGATTGATCTGGATGATCTCGCTCAACTTATTCCACCAACATTTTATAATCTCGAAAATAAGTAGGTACAATTATATCATTCTGATATAAGTGTGTTACGAAATCTTTTTCCTGCTTGATGGTAAAACCTTGACTCATAGCCGTACACGCAGGCACTTATTTTTTTTCAAGTTAAAAGGAACTATGTTTTATTTTTAAACAGTATATAGATGCAAAGTATAAAAAGAGACGGGTATCCTTAGTATTTTAGAATCCATTAATTATAAAAATATATAGCGAAAAGTAACTGTGTTTTAGATAGACGAAAAGGAACAAAGAGGGTTTTGCATTATTTAAATAATGAAGGCATCGCATCACCTATGAATAAAAAATACTCCCACAAATGTTGTTATAAATGTGTAACGAATGTGTGTGGAATATATTAAGGGTATTTGAATTGTTTTTGAATTAAACTAATTTAATGGTGAGTAAATTGGATTAAACATTACTAACGAAGATGTATTAACAGGTCCACCCTTATTTATGTTAACACGTACAAACGTAACACCTACCCTACCCAATGCGCTGTACAAATATGTTTAATGAAGATTATTAGACATTCTAAGAACCACTTTGCAAGAAAAACTGCCCATTAACTTAGCTTGACTTTGAACTCGTGAGCGTTCACGATAGTTGACGTAAAACTGATCTCATATAAATAGACACACGACAAAATTAAAGAGGGGTCAGCTATTTAACACGTCGGATATTGCGAATGACACCTTGAGAAAAAGACTTTTGAAGCTAACGCCCTTTTCACTACACTCACACTTTGTGACTACACCTTCCTCATTTATTGTGGCATAAATTAGCTCACGGTGGAGGTAAGCTCTTATCGGAGGTAGGATACAGTAGAATTACGACAACAAAACTACGGCAAGCGTTACTAGCGTAGTATTAACTTGTTTTTCTGATAGTGACTAGGGTTGTCTGAACTTAATGGAAAAGGAAATACGATTCTACGATTGGCAAAACGCGAGTGATACGACTATCTTTCTGAGTGTTTTAAGCCGTCAGCACAGATATCGTTAGGGTTGTCTTCTTTTAAAGAATAATTAATCTGAATATTTAATTAATAGTAAGCTATGTACGTAACCATAAACCTAGGTTAGGTACTAACTAACTCGATAGACTAGATACGAAAGGATGACGCAAAGATGCGCGTGCCACAGAATCAAATTAATGTGAAACCACACGTACGACCCTGCCGGCACGCAATAACCAGCCCACTGAATTTGGCACGGCAAGTCGAGCCCGCTGCGTACTTCATACCTAAAGTTCGGAGTGGACCTGGCCTGTCATCGGTAATGTAATTTACCGTAATGGGACCGTGTGCTTGCTTACCAGATAGTCGTATTCACAAATCAAGTTTAAATCTAGACAAAGATTATTTTTATTAGAAGCAAAAATTCGTGTCACTACAACTACAAATTGTGGCTCAGAGTTTGTTACGAAACTATCACTTCTAGTGGTTAGCGTAATGGGCGAGTGATAACAATGCGGCAGGCACGAGGCTAACAATACTACGGTTACAGCACATAGCGATTAGCCGATCGTCGGCTGTAACGTGCAATTATGGCAGGTTAGCTGTGTTACATCAGGTCTTTATGACAACCGCGTTTCGTTGGCCCGTAAGAACACCTACTTTCGTAAGTTGAGATTTACAGGCATTAAATGTCTTTATTCAAAAGAGAGCTTCACAATAATATGTGTATAAGAGTTAAGAGGCCGTATACGAAATTTTGCCAATTTCGCTGATTTACGTGGTTTTACAGACGTGATTTTACAGTTAAAATACTATATTTCTATAAGTTTTTATGAACAACATAAAAGATCACTTTAATTTAGATCTAATGAGTGAACCACTTTTTTACTTTTATTAAAAATAATAATGCGAGATTTAGGTTGTTTTAAAACATTTTTTATTACCATATTTTTTAAATTTTTTGCAATTTTTTTTCAGAAAATGGGTTAACTTTGAACTGAAGTTTATTTCTGTTGTTGTAATTTTATGAATGCAAGTTCCACGCAGCCGAAATCAAAAGCAAAACTTTGTCCATTTTCTGTAAAATTTGACTAAGTTAAACATTTTTTTACTCAATTTTTTTATATTAAAATGGTAAAGAGTGTTTCATACATTGTATAGACGACTTTTACAGCAATACATTGTAATTTTTTCATACCGTTGGTACTTCAAAACAGTTCGTAAATATGTGATATTCTAAACCTCTTACGGCAAAATTTACAAAACAGTCACCGGTTTGAGGTCGATTAATCAAAATTGAATAATAAAAGTAAAAAAGTGGCTCATACATTAGATCTAAATTGAAATGATCTTTTATGTTGTTTATAAAAACTTATAGAAATATAGTATTTTAACTGTAAAATCACGTCTGTAAAACCACGTAAATCAGCGAAATTTGCAAAATTTCGTATACGGCCTCTTAAGGGTTATTAATATGTAAGTAGGTATGTAAGTGCGTTAGATGAGAAGCACCGTGAGACTTGCCACTTGACTTTTTTATTTACTAATTATTGTTTTAATGAACTTTATACATTTGTACTCGCATTCAAACATATTGACTCCATGCTACACTGCTTAACTTTTTTTAGTTCAAATATATTTTGCAATATTTTAGAATTTTAATGTAAAAAGGTAGTAGTACCGCTCAAATCGCCTACTAATTTCTTACAGAGGTGGAATATAACAGTAGGTATATTCTTGAACTTCGATGGTGACTTAGTATATAGTACTATAGTTTACTAGCTGTTGTCCGCGACTTCGTTACCATTCGAAATTTTGGTGAAAACCGTACATTTTCCTGGACAAAAAGTAGTCGTCTATGTGCTATTCCAGACTATAATCTACTTCTGTGACAAATTTTATGGAGATCCGTTCAGCCGTTTTTGCGTAATAGAGTAACACACATCCAACTGTCCATCCATCCTCGGAAACTTTTGCCTTTATATTATATATTAAGTAAGAATATTTTATTTCTAGAGTTCGCAATAGCATCCCCATCAGACTCGAACCGCAAAGACCAGTTGCTGTCCAGCTTGTTCCCGGAAAGTCATCCAGCGCGTACGTTCACGTGGGGTAACCTTCGCAGCCTACGTGATGACATTAATGACGATGAAAAGTTACATCAAGCTGCCCACGAATTCAGGAAACGTCATTACAGTGCGCATCGCATGACTGTTGCTGTTCAGGTATTTATTTGAACTTGGTTTTGTAAATACTGACCTCTTTGTTTGTGTTATTCCCGAGTTTTATAGTTTTTAAACTGTATTACTGTTATACTGCTAATAATATTATGCTCTCTTAGATTAAATGTCTATGTGTACTTATCGCGTGGGCGAACATGACAGCCTGCAAATAACTTAAAATACTGCAAATGTCTACGTCGGCGAAGTGCCAATAACTCCTAACTGACGAATTTACAGAAACTGATTGAATGAACTGAATGAACTGATTTAATATATTTATTTATTATGAATAATAATAACTTATGCGTTAATTAGGTTGCTGTATTAATGGATTTTACAATAGTGTAGTAATAATTCGGTTATAGTGAAGTGTGATAAGGAAAATGACACGTTAGTTTAGTTGGGAGTTATTTACATTTATATTTAATCATCGAAAAAAAATGTTGCTAAAAAAACTAAAAATAGACCTGGGAGATTTCAGTAAAACATGCGATGCTGAAAAACGCTGAAAAAGCGAATCTCTCGATTCAGTTTGGCGGTATTGCCCCTTCACCGTCGACATTTCGATTACCACGCATTTTTATTTTTGGATAAATAGTAAAAGAATGCGCTGATTAAGAATTTCGATACCCGCAGGCTAGACAAGTGTCGCGTCATTTTTTTTTAAACAATTTACCGAAAAATAAAGATTTTTTTTTACATTTCGTGTGATGTCTCGTTTCCAGTACGTTTTGTTCATATGTGTCTAAAGCATTTTTGTTCTCCATTAAATTACCTACAAAATGAGACCTGTTTAAAGTCAGTAAGTGCTTAACAGAAAATTAAGGTCAAAGTTTAAAAAAATCGTTTTTCCAACATTTAATAACTTTAAAAGAAACTTACGTAGAATGAGTCTTTTTTTTTCATTGGAAGAATTCAATGAAAAATAAAGACATCAAATTTCAATGAAAATTCTTATGCAGCACATTTTTTTACTATTTATCCAAAAATAACAATGCGTGGTAATCCAAAATTTATGTATTTTAGTTCCTTGACTGGGCTAATACTGCTTAGTTGCATATTTAATAGTTGAATAGTTCCACTATTCGATTGTAGGCATTTTAATAAGGAGGTTAGGAGACATTTATATTTGACAATGCAAATTACAGGTCTTGAAAAGAAACATGATTTGATAATTTAAATAAGAGGTGTTATCAAAAAACTAAAACGTGTTCGTGTTTGATTTTGTTATAATAACAAAACTGATTTTGCCCGTTCATTTATCACATAAACATTTATAAAAGATGATTGTACTAATTGTATAGTAAATATGGCTCACAAACGCAGTGATTGTTTTGAACGTACAATAAAGCAATCTTTGTCAATTGAGTCGCCCTTTTCATGTTTTTAAAAAACTTATTTGCTTCTATACAAGAAAAACAATTCAATATTTCGCAAAACACTGGCCACCTCATTAATTGATTCCAAGTTGAAATCGAAATTGGAATAAATCCTTTTTTGTAGTTTTTGTTTTTTTTTTGAAAACTTCCTATGGCATGTTGGACACTTTCAGTACGGGGAAAAAGCACTGAACTCTCGTGACGTTAGCTCAGATGACAGATGTGTCAGTTACCTTTTCAATTCTGACGTGCAGTCCTACGACTGACAGTTTTTTTTTTCTAGGCACGTATGGACTTGTCCGCTTTAGAACAACATGTAGTGAACACATTCGGGCACATTCCTACAAATAAACTGCCATCAGATGACTTTAGCGAGTATGCCTTCCAGCCTGACTCCGTGACAGAAGAGTTTCGCAGCATTTACTACGTCAAACCTGTGGGAGACACAACAGAGGTGAGATTAACTCGCTTATTTAGACACGATACTTATGTGATGGTATTAGTAAGTGACTCAGTCGTTTTGTGCCAGTATACCTACATTGTGGCAAGCTAACTCACAAACAATAGAAGGAAAAAATTGTATTAAGCGGATGTAGGTACCTGCGACATCAATTGCAGCGTTGTGGTCCGTAAATGTATATTGGTGCGTTTGAGTTGCTACCTTCAAAATTGTTTGCAATTTATTATTGTGGTTTATATTGTTTTATATTTGTGGACCTCATAGTATTCTTTTGAGATGGTAAACGATACATAAGTAACGATACTCGCATGTTCGTAACTTTAATGGATTTCCTTTAACAACGACGTACCAACTAAACGTGCTTTTGTAATCTTTGGCAGCTTAGCAAAATTGCAGTGCCGTCCAAAAGAATTTAGAAATTCCTTAAAGACTTTGTTTTTTTTCTTGGTTACTTTATGATACCTTCAATATAACTATCGATATATTCTAGATCCAGGTGCTACCTATATTAACCCACCAAACTTAAAAATTTAAACAAACAAAAAACAGGCAATATGGCTAATACCATAATACCTTCCACTTGCTGTAATAAAACACCATGAATCATTCAGGACTTTAATTGTCTGTTATTATGTACTACCAGTTAGTACCTACGTGTGCTTTTCTGTCTCATAGTGAATAATGTGTAACCTGACTATTAATCATCATTTATATATAATTGTCGTTAGGTAAAACTTTGACGTTAACATGCTAACTAATAATTTTATTTAGTTTTGCCGATATTTTGGGACAGGCATTTCTTGTTTAACAAAAAATTTCAAGCGTTATTCAATTTTAGATTTAAAAAGATGAGTATAAAAGTGTTAAAAATAGAGATTTACAAGACTTATGATATTTTCTCCATTATTTTCCAGGTCCATTTAACATGGTGCATGCGATCGTTACTGCAGGAGTACGAGTCAAAACCTCACCAATATATATCGTATTTACTAGGACACGAAGGCAAGGGCAGCTTGCTCTCATATCTAAGGAAAAAGTAAGTAATTAGAGCTGAGAATTGTGTGTTCAGTTTATATTTGCATCCCGAGATTACAGGCTGAGGCAAACAGCGGCCTGGGCGGGACGGCGACGGCGACGCGACGTTAGCAGTTGAATTGTACTAGCGCCAAATGCCGAGCGCGACGCGACTGTGCGACATCTTCTATATTAAGTAGTACATTACAACCTGCTCACGCCGCATCGCCGTCCCGCCACGTCCGCTGTAGGACTCAACCTTAAAGGGACTGAAGCGATATTTACGTATTTCACAAGCCAATGAATTACCACCTTTAGCGTTTAATTTTACTAAAGTTGATAAAATCACAAAAATATTAATAATGTATAGTAAATCATGCATTTTTTTAAATAAAAACTTCTTTAGGCACGTTGGACACTTTTGGTACGGGGAAAATGCACCGAACTCGCGTGACCGTCACGCTCAGATGACAGATTGTCAGTTATGTTTTCACTTTTGACGTGCAGTTCTACGACGTCCAGTTTTTTTTTGTTTGCAGAGTTTGGGCGTTAGGTATATACACAGGTAATTCTGAAAGTGGCATAGACTACACATCTATGTACAGCCTGTTCTCGACACAAGTCGTGCTCACTAAACAAGGACTGGACCACATTGACGAGGTACATATTAATAATTATTCTTAGTTTCTTTGAGTTTTACAAAAATCTTGAAGCCTCGGGTCTCCTACTAAAAAGCATGACTCATTGTCACGTTCCGTCTGAGCTGAGCGTGCAAGCGAGAGCGCGTAACTAGCGATAGAGAGATCGGCCTAGGCGTTCGGCTTGTGACGTGTAGGTTTCCTTATGACGTTATCACGTAAAATTATCGTCCGTAAACCGACTTTGCAGACAACCAATTATTTTTGTACATCTTGTCTCAAGATATACTAGATGTTTGTACGAAAATGAAAAACATTGCAGCATTTAAATCATTCTAAGCATTAAAGGGATATCGATTTAGTAAGTTGTTTTATTCATACAATTTGTTTACATCATCTGGTTTACATTTCAGGTGTTGGAAGCAATATTCTCCTATATAAATATGCTGAAACAAATTGGACCTACAGAAAGAATATATGATGAAATAAAGGTATTTGATAGTGTTTCATATTTATTTCGCAACTGTATATTAACAGTTAAGGCAAGAAATCTCTAATTTAGTGGTATGAAAAGTAATTGTCAACCACAGTTAGAAGAAAGAAAACATATTTTATTTCGGAAACATCCTATAACTTTTCAAATCACCGTATTAAAATGCCTTACGGTACCTCATACTATCCAAGGCGTCTTTGTGTAGAACCATCTGCTTCGGTGATTCAGTGGAAGTTGTAGGTACTCAGTGGTCCACAAGTAAAGTTTCTTTAACATCATTCTTACAGATAATAGAAGAGACTAGCTTCAGGTTCGAAGAAGAATCACAACCATCAGAGTATGTAGAAACACTTGCAGAAAATATGCACTTCTATCCGCCAGAACACTACATCACCGGTGATAGACTATATTATAAATATGACCCCAAGGTGAGTAAATTTGTGTTAGGTTTTAAAATAAAAAATAAATTATTTGATATTATGGTTTCGGGGATCTTAATAGCCACCTTAATTATTTTAAGCACTATTAATTATTATAATTACGTATTGCCATTTGATGTGGTGTTGCTTTTACGTTACGTTTAGTTAAATTTTCTCTTCTTTTTTCTTCAATAGCTTCTTTTAACTGCTTTACGATTGAAGTGTGCTATTCTCCGGTTAGATAGACCTTTAATCGATACAACTTTTACATGAAATCGATTAACAAAATTTCAATAATCGCCACCTTCATAGATACGACTATAAAACTTAAGTTTGAAATATCATGTTTTTATTATAGACGTCGATTTAATATGGGAGCTATTAATAGGAGCATTTGTTCATGTGTTTTTAACTGGTAGACTATAGACGTTACTTTGTGAACGAATCCCTCTGTAACGATTATCGGAGTAAAATTAAATAAGTGCAATAAATAAACAGCATTTTAAAAAGATCGTAAAGGTGAGAACCTTAAAGGCCGGCAACGCACTTGTGACTCTTGAGTTGCAGGTGCCCATGGGCAGCGGTACTCACTTACCATTGTGTGACCCGTCTGCTCGTTTGCTCCCTATACCATTAAAAAAAACGACACAGAATCAAAATTGGTTATTTAGTATAAATATTCAAGTCAATTGCATCGTTTGCAGGGTATAAAAGATTTATTGGATTGCATGCGTGCAGATAAAGTAAACATAATGATATTGTCCAACAAACATTCCACGCCCATAGTCTACGATTCCAAAGAGAAGTGGTTCGGCACTGAGTACAGGAAAATGGGTAAGTAGCATCATTTACTTACTGTTGATATCACTTAAATAATTGTACTAATATGATCTACTTCAATGAGGCCACATTACATGAAATATAGGGGATTAGCTTACTAGCCTTTAATATTTTCTTGTCATTCAGTGCAGATATTTCGATTATATAATCTATAGAATAGTGTTATATGTAAAAGTACTTGTTAAAATCTGAACAGAAAGTTACGTTAAGTTACTTCAAGTACTTTGTACCTTCGATATAATAACAGAATAATAATAATTGTAGTAAATGCTCACTCATTAAATACACTATTAATGATGACTGTTGCAAGTACGCAATAATGCGCAAATAAGTTTGAAATATAAGAAATAAAGTTACACATTATTACGAATTATTATGTTATTATGGAATGTTATCAGCATTGATTGCTTTAACAGAAATCCCAAGTAAGTGGCTTGACCGTTGGATAAACGCAGCCCCATATTCCAATTTCCACTTACCCGAGAAGAATATCTACCTCACTACCAACTTTGACCTGGTAACGCCCGACCATGTGTACAAGGAAGTCGCCGAAGAGCTTGGTGTGGACCTGATAACTAGTTCCGTGAAAGATATCCATAAGAAAGCTGAAGGTAGTAAAAAGAAAGTTAAGGAATTGAAGCATGGGGATTTAATTGCTACTGTAAATAATTTTAGGTAAGATTTTGATGAATTATCTTTTTTTGTTTTTGTATGTACGTTTGTAATGTTTTTACACAAAAACTACTGGACCGATGGCCATGAAACTTGGTATGTAGCTGAAGACCTGGAATACGGCATAGGCTAGTTTTTATCGCGACATTCCCACGGGAGCGGGACTTACGCGGGTGAAACCGTGAGGCGCTGCTAGTTAAATATAATTATGTACATAATGTGAAGAGAGCGCCATCTATTGAGCAAAGATATTCAATCTTTACGCAAGGATATTGTTCAAATTATTTGGATAGTTCAACTAATAGAAAAAAATTGTTTAATACGATTTTATTTACATAACCTACATCCTTCTTTGGGATAACCTATCTGAAATGTGTACCATAGTTACATATCTTGTATATTTCAGACTAGACCAACCGAACCTTCTCCGAAAGAATCGTCACATGGAGTTGTGGTACAAGCCAGACTTTAAGTTCCGCTTTCCCACAGCCTTACTGTATTTCTACTTCATCACGCCACTGAGTCTCAAGTCACCTAGAGAGTGAGTACATATTGACCTAGAACGTAACTGTTAAAGGGTGCACTATCATTGGTCGATAGGAATCCATTTCGGGGCGCAGGAGCGTTCGGATGTAGACGTGTCACATCCGCCGTTGTTGTGGCCGTCTGCTACAGTAAGTGGGACTGAAAAATAAAGTCTATTCGTCCTATACTTCCCCGCAGCCTGGATGGGGTTCGTTAGATAAACCAGGAAATTTGAGAGTACTAGTTTTGATAAAGGTACAAATTAAACATAAGACTTTGTTCTCCACAGGTCATGTTTACTTGATCTATGGACAGATGTGCTGCAACAAGGACTCAAGGTATGAATTTCATATACACTTTAACGATTCTGAAGCTTTAACACTAAAAATATAAAAATTGGAGAGCCAGGCGAATTGATATGTAGTACCTAGTTTATTGATAGAGTTACTTAGAAATACAAAATTTGTTCTAAAATTTATATTATAATGTAGCAATACAAATTTTAAAACAAATATTTGCCTGTTAAAAAGCAAGTGATGAATAATTCAAAGGACCTTTATTTATCACAAGTGTGACAGTCGGTTATTATACTATGCAATATTAACTAGTCTCTCGAAATGTTTAACTAACATCTACTGCATCGTATAATGTATTAAGACATGCTTTTCTAACCAACTTCATAAAGGAGGTTCCCAATTCGAAATTCTTTTGTGCATGTTACGCGATATCTTCCTCTTTCGATTTCAAGAAAAAAAAAAAATTAATTGACTGAGTTGGTTGTACCCAAGACGAGTTTTTAAGAACAATAATTATTTTTTAAAATTTAAATTTGAAGATTTCGAAGTCGGTGATTAATTAACACACGGCCCTCAATCAAGCAGCATTGAGATATTAACTATTTAACCTTATCTATAACTCCTTTCTATAACTTAACTTATAACTTTCACCTTTGCTTGCCTGGCTGAGAATAATAATCATACTGTTTAGTTACTTCGTTTCGTCATACGAGGGCGTTATTATGTTTTTTAGGAAGAAGTGTATCCAGCCAACATGGCAGACCTCTCTCACTCACTGTATGTCGGCGACAAAGGGCTCACTATGAAGGTCACGGGGTACAGTCAAAATCTTCATGTGAGTATATGAGAAACATCAGTAAGTAAGTAAAATATCGAATTTTTGTTAGATCCAGCGTTCAACGCATCGTTTGTACAGAAATAACTAGATTTAGGTTAAGTTAGAACTGCGACAACGGACCACAACCAAGTTCTATTGTAAAATCACAAATATTTGGACCAAACATTCGATATTTTGAACACTCGATGTATTGAGTGTACGATATATTGAACGTTCGATTTATTAATCTTTCGATGTTAAGAATGTTCTATTTATAGTTGTCGATTATTTGGCATTCGATTTGGCATAATGCACCCCTTTTTATTAATGAGAAACATAAATAGTCGAGTGCAATGAGGTTTATACCTCGGCACCCACCCAGCTGTAGTGAATGGATTTTATTGATTCTTTTTTGTTGAAATTCTAATGTTATATACTTAAAATATATCCATTTTGAATCTCGAGAATAATTTAAAATTATATAAAGTACACAAAATGACAACCTTGAAAAGTAGGTATTGTAGGTACCTGGTACAGGTAAAGGACACAGGCCTTACCCGTGTCCTTGGAGATTACGAATGGTAATTGTTTCTCTGCATCGAAAACAGTATTGTGTTTGTGTCCACGTAGAAAGTTATTTTGAATATTTTTATTGCCTTCAAAATATTTTTTATTAATATACTTCTTCCGAAGTGATGGATGAGCATATACAACTTTACACGTATTTAAGTATTGAAATAATCCATCGTTTTTCTTCGTGGCTTGCGTGTTTCAACGTTCTCAATTCTCTTTTAATTTCCACACAAGAACCTACATCACTAGTGCTATCCTAGTAGTAATTTTCCATTTATAACACCTAATTGCACTCGATTATTACTGTAGTTGACATAGGTACTCTTCTTATACTCTATGCACAATCCGTCATTTATGAAGTGGGGAAATAGCTACATGAAGACAAATATGATAAACCTCTACATACCGTGGTGTCCGAATGAATGAAATATGTAAATATATTTGGCAGTTGCTGGTGGAGCTCATAACTCGAGAGATGCACACGTCGACGCACAACCTGACGGACGCGATGTTCGAGGCGGTGCGCGAGGTGCGCGCGCGCACCTACCACAACGTGCTCATCAAACCGCACAAACTAGCCAAGTGAGTCACTTATTACTACCAATATTAGTACTGCCACATAATGCCGGTGAGTCATTGCTGTAAACCAATATTTTTGTCTGCTGTAGTGTTAATATATATACTCTCCAATCCTTAAAATTAGCGAGACGCGTACGTGACCAGTGTAAAGCTACGTTAGAGCTCATACTAAGATTTCAAACGTCCCCCCCCTCCCCTTCCCTCGTCCCCGCAATGTCTCGAGACTCGCACCAGCCACTACTCGATAATCACCGCGTGCCAAATTGTTATTATATTGTCTGCACTTTATACTGCGACAATATACGCCCCAACCTTTACTGAAAAGCTTTTGTTGGTTTGCTCGGATTTTGAAAGTACTTCTTATTAAGAAATCCTGCCAATTATAGCAAGCTCGGTAAAACACGAATGACACCTCTGCTCCAGAGCATTGAAATCCTGCCAATGATATCAGGGTCGTTAGAACGAGATTGACACCTCTGCTCTGATATTACTTTGTAGGTACCGTTTAGCATCAAAGCGATCGTATGTATGTTTAATAACTTACTAGTAAAAAAAATATGACAACTTAATTGCCAGAAATATATTAAAAACGAACCTACCATAACGATAGTTCCAGACTGTTAGCAAACAATCTCGAAATTACTTAAATAAGACTCTAGGGACGAGCTGAAAATATATTATTTCTTTAGCAATAAAATGTTTGTTATATATGATTTTTTTTTATCCAGGGACGTTCGTATGAACATCTTACTGAAACCGTACGTATCTCCCCGAGACAAGGCGTCCATTATACACGAACTGACCTTGACTGATCTTAAGCAATTCAGCGTTAAACTCCTCAGCACCATGTACTGCCAGGTTAGTGACGTAACCTATCACAAAAATTTCGTACGTTCCTTCATATATATAGAGCAAGGCCACGCTATAGCATGGATGTAAACTTTTATGCTGACATCCCAAGATTGGTCATTGGTCAACCCCTTAAATTTTATGTGAATTTTCCAGAAACTAGCCAATCTTGAACAATTATACAATTTAATCATTGTCCACTCTTGTCTTGCGCAAGAGATTTTTATAGGATACGTAATTTTTTCTTTTAATTTCTAGGGACGTAAAATGTTTTCGCATCCGTATCCGAAACGCAGAAAAATGTTAGATATTTAACGTCATCTAAAATCTATTATTCCATAATTTATACAGTCTAGTTAATTACTTATCTAAATGTTAACCTAGGTAAAATAGAAAATGGACCTTCTACAATAAATTAATGAAAAGAAAGCTGGAGCATGTTTCGATAACACTATAAAGATGATTTCTTTACATATCTCTAATTATATTATAACATGTCAGATCCTGATGCAAGGCAACCTGGCGTGGTACGAGGCAATCAAAATTTCGGACAATGTGCTCAGCAACATAAAATGGGATGGACTTAGCGAAGATGAGATACCTGAGGTAAGAGAATATATACTTATTTATATCCACAAATGCTCACAACAATCCTAACTAATCTTACTAATATTATAAAGACGAAAGTTTGTGAGGATGGATGGATGGATATTTAGTTATTATTATGTGGAGTTATGGAGTTTGTAACTTTTTCACGCAAAAACGGCTGAACGTATCTGGATGAAATTGGCACAGATATAGGTTATAATCTGGAAGTGTAGATTACTTTTTATCCCGGAAAATTGTACGGTTGCCGTGGGACAGACTTCACCAAGATTACCGCGTGAACAAAGTCGCCGGCAACAGCTAGTATTATAAATACCAAAGTGAGTTTGTTTGTTTGTGATGCTTTCACGCATTAACTACTCAAAAGACATCCTAAAATGTTGCATACTCGATGTCAGGGGCACAGAAAAGAACATAGGAGGGTACCTATCTTTCGTCCAGAAAAAAATGTTTGTTCCCGAGGGATAGAAAAATAACTTTGGCGCGAACGAAGCCACCAATGAAAAGACTCTACTGTGAGAATTATGTACCCCAAAAAATATTGCCATTTTAAAGTAGTCATCATTGTAGTAACTTTTAATTCCATGATAATATAATTAATATTAACGCCATGTTGCATTGGTTGCACTGGCAACCTGGTCGAACGTCAGGCATATCAAAGGTATGTAATAATACCTTTTAAATACGTTATCGCGTTAATTCCCGTTAACATTTTCTTATGGTATAGGTGGCAAACGAGCAGACGGGTCACCTGATGGTAAGTGTTTACCGCCGCCCATGGGCACATGCAACTTAAGAGTCACAAGTGCGTTGCCGACCTATAATGTGCGAGTAGGGGAAGAGGTGGAGAAGGGGGGAGAGGGAAGGGTTAAGGCCTCCGGTAACCTCACACACTCAGGAAAACGCAACGCAAGCTGTCTGACAGATTGAGCTTACTAACAATGGTCTGATTATTGAACGAGGAGGTGGATTGTGGAACTCTTCACTGGCTACTAGTAAGTAAACCCCTCGACTTTCGGCACATATGATTCGTGTTGATACGACTCTAACAGATTGGGCTTAGTGATGAAAAGGAGGAGGTTCTTTACTTTTTATTTCGGTTCACCATAATTTTTTTATATTTTACTTAAATATAATTTTTATCTATTTTGTAGGTAAAGGTAGTCCAGCTGCCATTAGGTGAGCGTAAGATCCGTGTCATGAGCTTTAATGAGCTGTCGACCAACAGCATCGTGACGAACTACTACCAGGGCGAGGCCACCTCGGCCCGAGACACCGCCACACTTGAAGTGCTCATGGTAATTATGTCACTATTTTTTGGGACAGGACTTATTAGATTATAGTTTAAGTTTCTATTTTATTACCAACTGGGTTACCAGGAAAGAAAGTTTTAAAAAGTCATCGTTTTGCATTTGTATCAAAAGAAATCATAAACTGCAAATAATATTTTTGAAGAAGTGTCGAACGCGCAGCTCGGCCTTTAATCATCGACTCCGCCGAGCGCCGACAGGTGGCGCTGGCATTCCGGATATGACGTAATTGCGACATATATATGGTTTTCGTTCTCATGTGCAGCAAACAGAGCGTCGCGCGCTCACTATATTATGTTATATTACTATCGCATCGCATGACATCGTTGTATTTTAAATGTAAGTAGCTATCAGAACACAGCAATTCACAGCAATAGCAACACAGAGAAAATCGCTAGATAAACAATAGGCAAATGTTTCGTAAGCTTAGTTAAAAATCCTCATCTTTAAACTAATAATATAAACTTTAGATTAGTATAGGCATAGATGGTTAGGCTACGTTTTGGTCAACGATGCAATATACATATCCTTATGAAGACAGTATATGTCACATATAATAACTTGGCAGCTACTGATGGAGGAGCCGGTGTTCGACTCGCTGCGTACGAAGGAGCAACTTGGCTACAGCGTGTTCAGCATGATGCGCTACACTTTCGGTGTGTTGGGCTTCTCCGTCACCGTCAACACTCAAGTCGACAAGTTCAGGTAGGTTCACCCATAATTTTACTTACAGACTGGCTAGATTCACTCCGCAGTGTAGGTATAAAGACGGCGGGGTCGACTAATCGTACCAAAATTCAGTGAGCTGCCGCGTGCCGGCCGGGCCGCACTTTCGTTCAATGCTCACTCACGAGCTACATTGAGCCATCCGTTCGTGTATAGACTATCGAGTTATTAGTATCTAGCGAAGGTTTATTTGTTCACAAAAATAATAGGCACATAACTTACTGGTAATTAAATATTCAGATTAATTAATAGTTTAAAAAAAAGAGTCGCTATTTATTTAACTTATTTGGAGGAGTGAGACTTCTGTACCTGTACTATTATGTATTCTGTGTTACGGGTATGAATGTAACCTCTGTTTTACACACATTGAATTGGTGTAGCTACGGTTGTATTATTATGCTTCTATAAATTACTGCCTACGAATTTAAATTCAATATCCTTATTTCATAAAACTGCTTAATAGTTATTTAAAATCGTTAAATAAAAAAAAATATAACTTAAAATTATTACGCTTGTTAGAAATTGTTATGCGTCACATGTTTTTTTGTTAAACCAGGCGACCCCACTATGAGATGCAGATGGTTCTGTCCCCTCTAGTTTAGAGAGGCGCGCGCGGAACACGTCGCGCCACCGTCTCAGGCCTGCTTCTGCTAGGGCGACAGATAGCCCCTTCCGTCACCCTCAGGCAAGCCCTCATGGAGGCCGGAGATCGTTTTGCACTCTCCGGCGCCTGGTGCGTCTTCTGCGGGACGGAAGAGTACTTGTTCTCTCCCGTTCCCTCTCCGCCGCTTCTTTGGCATCCATGACTACCTCACAGAATGAGGCGGCGGAATCCCACGCACTCTCGCTCTGGACCATGCACGTAATCATGGTCTCCAGCGAGAGATTACCCACACCGATGGCCGCCGTGAGGTCAGCGCGCTGATTCTCCCACGCAGAGCACTCCACCAAAGTGTGGAGAGCGGTGTCCTCGCGGCAGCCCCTGCAGTGGTGGCACACAGACGTTGGCTCCTGGCCTATGCGACACAGGTACTTCCCGAAGCAACCGTGTCCGGTGAGCACCTGCGTCATCCGGAAGGAGAGAGCGCCATGTCGCCTCTCCAGCCAATTCTCCATGACGGGCCTTACCGCCACAATAGTGGCGTGCCTCGCGCTCGGTCGCTCAAGTCGTTCTTTCCACTGAGCCATAAGCACCTGGCGAAGCTGAGACCGTTGCGCTTCGATATCACAGAGGGCAGGTCCGAGCTCCTGCTCTTGACCGTATTGAATCCTGGAATAGTGTATTCAGACCATCATTCTAAGTAGAAAATTATTAGAAATTTCTGTCGGAAAAATAGTAATTTATTTTTCCTTTTTTTTGCTTAAAAGTGATATCACAATAAAAACAGAACGTTTTACCGAAAAAAAAACAGTAAATACCCCATACGGCTGAAGGTCATTCGTACCGCACAGTAAGCGTTGTGTTACATTGCGTAGCGGAAAATCAAAATTGACTGTTAAATCCTTAATCTCGCATTTTTATGATGAACTGACTTTTGCATTGTGATAAGTATTCAAAGAAAGACGTTTTTGTTAGTTATTCGCGACGGTGATACGACGGTGATACTTACACGCTGTATATTATTTTAACTTCCATAGCTAAAATAAAGGAGGCTACACCTTTCAAATAATGTATTTGAGAAATAAATTTGATAAATATTTACACAACAGATATAATAATATACTCTTATTACCGCCCACCTGGATTTCTACAAAAGACTTTCGAGCTCACGATTTCTGTCACATTTCTTTTGTCATTCAAGTGTATCACACGTGGACATGCGGGTTGAAGCGTTCCTTAAGAAGTTCGCTCGCGATATGAAGCGGCTCAACGAGCGGACCCTCGCCGCCACCAAACACTCGCTCGTGCAACTCAAGCATACCACCGACTACGAGCTCAAGGAGGAGGTAAGAAATAATATTAATAACTTGTCACATCTCACACACGGACGTCTGATCCCAAACTAGGCAGAGCCTGTACCATGGTAACCAGACTGCTGATAACCCTACTTATATATTTCTAAATACATACATATTATAAATAAATTACACCCAGACACAGAACAAATGATCATGCTCATCGCCATATTATTTGTACTTTTTTGGCAATCGAACCCACGACCCCTGGCTTTGCAGTCAGGATCACTAACCACTAGACCATTAGTATCCTAACTAATGTGAATATGAGTTTAATTGTTTGTACGCTTTCACGCCCTAATTACTCATACGATAATCATGAAATTTTTGTGGTACAGAAAAAATACATAGGGTCGTGGTTTTCCTGAACCTTTCGTCCTGGAAAACTACTAATCCCGATGGATACCTGAATTGATGAATAAAATCTAGATTAACGTGAGCGAAACTGTGGACGAAACCTAGTCATCATCCTCCGCGCCTTTTCCCAACCAAGTTGGAGTCGGCTTTCAATCTAACTACGATACGGCCGAACTTTGATATTTTAGGTGAAGCGACTGCCATCAGACCTCCACAACCCAAGTACTAGGCGATATCGAAGTTCTGTAGTTAGACCAGGTTGTCGGACTTTTTAGGGCTCCAACTACCCGCAACGAATGCCACAGATGTTTGTATGGCACCCGGGACCGACGGTTTAACGTGCTCTCCGAGGGTCTCAATATGTTAAGATTGGTCAATCATCCTAGACTGACCTGGCTAGTATTACATAACTTTGTTATGTGTTAACATACTCGGTTACCACTTAGCCACGAGCCCCTCTATACCTTGTGGACGAAAGGCTAAAAACTCGCAACGCTTTTCCCTGACCCCTCTCCATAGAACCCTGGTGATCTTAGTAATTACTACTCGTTATTTTTAAAAACTTAATTTTCTTAACTAAAAAAAATAATTCTTTCCCAATCCTATTAAGGTATCTAGAACCTTTTTCAAAAAGAAACACATTGGTTACAGGTTGAAAGGAACTGGCGTGAAATTGTGAGCCGAGAATATCAATTCCACCGGCTGTTCCTGGAAGCCGAGGCGATAGAAAAGATCAAATTGTCCGACATCAGGAGTTGGGTAGAGAACCACTTCTCTACTGGCAACAAATTACAGTTTAGGAAATTGTCCGTACAGGTATGATGTCACTTCATAGTATCCAACATATTCCTTTATCCAAATTGTCTAACCTCAAACGAGTTACATTCTTACACATGTAGAAATTCTCTTTTCTATGTGGTAAAGATCCACACTGCAGACGAGACCCGAATCCGTAACAGCCATTAAACTATCAATGAGCTGCCTTAGATGCCAGGAATTACGAAACATAGAGAACCATTTCGACATTAGTAGTTGATGGTTTTGGCGGAATCATACTAATAATTTTGATCGTCCCGTCATGAGACTTCAGTTTTTCAAATTTGAAAAAAAATGAATATTGAAAGGTTTTTAATTTTTTGTTATAATTGTCTATCAAAGATTCTTTTACTACGTTATTGGACCCATTTACGGATATTTCCTTCAATAAATGAATTGATAAATTGTACCATATACATCTCGTTATGATAAATAATGTTTTGTATAAACATACAGGGTGTAAGAGTTCGAAGTTCAAAACCGTTGGAATTTTCTACGGGAAAATTCATTTTTGTTTATTTTAAATTGTTGTTTCAAAATTATGACATATAATTTAACTGAAAAAAATATATAAATACCCTATAACGCCAAAAAAATACAATGTTAGTTAACATTCAAACATTTCGCGGAATCAGTTGTCTCATTAGCGCGGAGCGTTTTATACGCTCGCCCGTCGTACAATGCCGCGGCGAGATTGCATCGGTAGCTATACATTGCGTAGCGCAAATGTAGTTAATCATTATAAATCCCTAATCTTGCATATTTATGATAAGCTGAAATAATTTATATTTTTGAAAATAATGAATAACATAAAATTTTTAGATAATGGGCCACAAAGGAGAGAACAACACTATTGCAAAGGAACAACCCAAAAACTATAGCCTCTTATACTTAGACGCGAGCGAGCCCATTGGGGACACTACAGAGAGCAATACAGACTTCATCGAAGACATTGACTTGTTCACACAGGACCTGCCCGTCATTCCCGTGCCTAAAGTTGACTTGGCACAATGTTGATGTACCTTACGGACACAGAATACCTAAACCTCGATACTAGCATTTGGTGTGAGAGTTCCGAGCCATCTGGACGCAGTGTTCTGTCAGGGACAGGAAAGCTGGTCTCCGTGTTCATACATACTAATTTATATTTTGTTAAGTGCAAGTGACAAATAGTGACTACACCATTAGTTTTGTACTTATTTAATAAGTATAATTTATGAATTGTTAGCATAAAATGCGCAATGTACTATGTGTCACCTGCCCTTACATCTGGTTGATCTGTTAGATCGATTTAGTGTGAAGTTATACGACGTGTAATGTATGCCATTCTTTCCCGCCTCTGACAGTATACTACTACGTGCAGCTAACAAAAAAAGAAAAGTTTGATAAGTATGTTTGAGTGCAGGAAACGCTAAGCTAAGGTTAATTTTATTAAATAGCGAAACGCCTTCTTTGTTTTTATCTGATATATTTCTCTTTTTTATTTAAAATTACTTCAAATTCTAACACACTTCCTAATTTAACAGATCTCCTACTTTTATTCTCATTGTTCCATAACAACAATATTACATAACATATCTGACCTCAAATGAACTCTACCACTAACCGATAATAAGTCTTGAGTGCTTGCTGATACTTATCATACTCTCGATGTGTTTCTACTACTCTGTACAGTAGTATTCTCGTAACTAATAATTTAATTCTTTAGGTTATTTAAGTATTTAAAATGAGTGTGTTCTTAATAAGACTTTATTTTTTATTTTGTATATAAAAATGTAATTCATACGTAATGACATAAAAATTAGAAAATATTATGACTATTGTAAATATATGTACTTAATATTTTATTTTTGTTAATACAACAGGATGTTGTAGCTACACAGGTAAACTACTATTGTTATTGCCATAAGTGGGATATTTTGAAAGAAGCAATTATTGTTAAATTGTTTGATGGAATTAAATTAAATAGACTCAATGTGATCTGTTCGATTTTTATTTATTTCAAACTAGCAACCCGCCCCAGCTTCGCACGAATACAAATTATACACCTAAACCTTCCTAATGAATGACTCTGTCATTAGTGAAAACCGCATGAAAATCCGTTCAGTAGTTTTTCAGTTTATCGCGAACAGACAGACAGACAGACGCGGCGGGTGACTTTGTTTTATAATATGTAGTGATGACTATTATAGCCCGTCTCCTGGACAGATTTTATTAGACTTGTTTTCGATCCAATTGTGCGGTAGCAGTAAAGTAGGGTTTAGTGCCAACTTTGACAGCATTTGAATCAGCGTTTTTATTATATTTAGACTGTAAACTTTATTTACAAGGTCAAAATTTCTACATGGAGCACCCGTTTCAACATATTGTATTGTGTTGCTAAGGTGAATACCTAATTTTTCACAGAAACTAGCACTAAACTATCAAAAGCTTTAGAGATATCGTAAAATACACCAATACCATCTTACGAATATTCGCAGGCACCACAGTTATGCTATTAAGGATATCTCTACAGTGGAGCGACCCTTAGGGACCACATTGTTTCTATCAAAGTAGTAAATATATTCGTTTGTAGTAGGAATGTTGCGAATATTCGCATCCGCATCCGCAATTGCGTAGCTTCCGCATCGATTTAAACATCTGCATCCGCATCATATTCATGCGGATGCAGATGTACCACAAGTCGTGACAAGAAAGAAAATAGGCGGAGCCGGTGACGTCTGCGTGCGCTATGCATGTGTGTATTGACCAATAGTAACTAAGATTTCGTTCGGTGACAAGATTCGACGCGTTTGTTATTGTGTATATATCATTTGTTTCTCGTAAATCAGTCATAACGTGTTTAGCTAGTTGCGCTTATCATATTTGCTGTCGTTTCGAGTGTTTTGTGAAATTGTGAATATACACTGATTATTTGAAAGTAAATCGAAAAACATTGTAATGTCACCACCAACGAAAAGTGACATTTGGAATTAATTTAAATCAAAGACTTAGGGTCTAGGTTTCTGTGGGATCGTTAACGTGAGCGGAGTGGCGGGCAGATGCTAGTCGACTTATACAATATCTTAAGATCAGCATCCGCATCCGCATCCGCGGATGTTAGCCTTCAAATATCCGCGTTCGCGGATGTGAAAAAATATGCATCCGCAACATCCCTGATTTGTAGTTCCTGCAATATAACCTTTTTAACAATTTTACTGATGATTTGTTAAACAACAAAACTACGTTCTGTAGGAATTTCTCCATAGTCGGGTATCGTCAAATCAAATGTTTTTATTTTTAAATGTAATAAAAATAAAAACACGTGAAAATAATAACGAATATTTTTTTTCTAATTCTCATTAAGACTTAATTTCATGAAGACCATGAAATAATTTATAGGCAAATACGGTACAGTGGCGTAACAATAGGGCAACAGAGCCGGTCCGGCCGGCCATGAGCAAAAGAGAAATCTAAAATTTATTACAAAATTTCAGAATATGAATTTATTAGAAATAAATTCATAAATATACACGAATTAAAAAAAAAATAACATTCAGAAAAATATATAGCTCAGTTTTATCAAAAGCCAAATTTTTTTGCTCTATGTATCGCTGGCTAGCATCCCTCGGGGAATCCCTTGTTTCTATTTTTTAGGTAAAAAGGCACTACACCTCCACTATTTAGACCTATTTTTTTTATTAAGAGAATAGGTTGTTGTAATGTTCGTTTTATCAAACCTGTAAAATTCAAACAGAGGTTAAATTAATTGTTGAAATTAGTTATCAAATTTGCAATATTTCTCGTTCTAGAAAATATTTCAGCTGATGAAAAAATTAAAAAGTTCCGTAAAATTGGTCTTTAAACGAGTGTCGTGGACAAGAATATGAATATAATAACCATGAAAGTCACATATGGTGAAGATCAAAAACTTTTCAAGTCGTTGAAAAGTCAACATGTTTAAGAGAACTTTCTGATTCATTAATAATAATGAATCATTGTCTTTTTTTTTATATATATTTTATAGGGGGAAAACGAGCAGACGGGTCACCTGATGGTAAGTGACTACTAAAAAATATAGAATCCAATTACACGAGACACTCGTGAGCTCAGGATTTTCACTGACGGCTCCAAAACAAGGTGTGGTATGGCACTGGCTCGGGGGTCTTCTCAGAGGACCTAAATATAAAAACAACAGCCACTCTAGGTACCCATAACACAGTATTCCAGGCCGAGTGTTTAGGTATCTCCATGGCTGCAGCAGCTGTCACTGCAAGGAAGGTAAAGGATCAATCGATACGGATACTATCCGACAGCATGGCAGTGTTACAAGCCCTCGTCGACACGGGCGGGAGTTCGGGCCTGATCTACGACTGCTACCAACGTCTTAATGAGGTATGCGAACTCAACAATGGATAAAGGGTCACAGCAGCTCTAGAGGCAACGATGCAGCAGATGATTTGGCTAGGAGGGCATCGGAGATCTGCGTCATGGGTCCGGAACCCATAGTGCCCCTCCCCTTCGGTCAGATTCGGACATTGGTAAGGATGCGTACTAGAGACCAACACAATTTGATATGGGCAAGCCATGAAGATTGCCGGCAGACGAGGGCGGCACTCCCCGCCGTCAACAGCCGGCTGTCAAAGATGCTACTCCGGCTGAACAAGCGTCAGCTAAGAGTGGCAACCGGAGCTATCACCGGGCATGGCTCGTTTAATAAACACCTTTCTGCTGTAGGTGCTACGGACAACCCACTGTGCAGAGCTTGCATGGAAGCAGAGGAAACAGCAACCCATGTACTTCTGGACTGCCAAGGGGTTGCAGAATACCGGGCTAAGTACCTTGGTTCGCCAGGGTCACTCTGCGAGATCGTCGGTAACGTGAAGGGGTACTGGGATTCTTCGGGGAGTTAGGGTGGCTCGAATAGCTTTTATTCCCACCAACGCAAAATACGCGCGTCGTCGTGGAGTTGCGGAAAACTGCCCGTGAAAACCTAACCTAACCTAAGTGACCGTCGCCCATGGACACCTGCAACTAAAGAGTCACAAGTGCCTTCTAAAGTGTCTTCTAACATATGTTTATCTTTATTCATTTTTCCTAGAAAATGCATATTCAGCTGTGGCTTCAATCAGCAAAAGAGAATCGGGCTTTCGTGCAGCTGGAAATTTTCCAATAAACCCAAACATATCCTCCAGAAGATGTCCTTGCATCTGAAATTCCATCTGTAACTGCTCCAACGGTGCAACTCATACGTCAACAATCTTTGACCCAATACCATCTATATCAACTTAGTATTACAGCCAGAGACAGCACTGCTGGAACCTCAAATTAATACAACTTCAAAGTCATCATCTCTGATCGATAAGTTGCTTCCAATGTAGACGATGCCAAGAGACTGTGTTCTGCAAGAAATTGAACTCCACCTCAGAGTCGGATATGAGCCTTTCTAAAATTTGCGGCGATGACGAAAAGGATGACGCAGAAGACAATGGTAATAATAGGGAATATGCATGTCTTTTTTTTTATCTTTTATTGACTTGTTCCATCATTCTACCCTAATAAAAATATAAATAACCTTGGCAATGTTCAAACTAATTTTTAAAATAACATTGAAAACATCGATAAAATTTGATCTGTTTGAACCACGGAGCAGTTTGAACGCCGCCATATTTCGCGGGCCTTGGATGACGTCACGTTCCACGCTCAGTGTTTGTTTCATAAACTTACTTGAAGTGTTACAGTAATTTTATACCGATTTCCAGTTGTAATTACTATTTATTGTAATTCGTAGACGATGGATAAAGTTAAAATACAATTTTATAGGTATTGCCTTGTCCCTAAGTGTAAAAACACTATAAGAAGTACACCCAATACAGTATTTTTTCCTGTACAAAATAATAATGTAAAATACGAAAACAATGGTGTATATTAATGATAAGAGATGAAGTATCTTCAATATCGTGTTTTTATTGTTGTGAAGATCACTTTAATGTAAGCATATTACAATTTAATTGCTAGTATAGTGTGAATTAGTCAGCAGTAATTTTTGTTTGTTTTAAATATCAAGCAGAAGGCAACTTGCTTGTCTAATTAAACTAGGTAACAAAAGTCCAATAAAACTTCATGAATATAACTGACTATACATATCTTACCTATCCTTTAGATTATAATATAACAAGTATTATAATAATTATCTTGCGGCTTTCACTCCTTTAACCTCAGCGGACGTAAAATCTGGATTTGATGCAAAATATATAGTCATCATGAAAGCACCTATTTTCGGTAGTTTGTCCGATTGTGCTTTGACAAAACTACATTCAGTCATTGTCCTAGATGATTTCTAATATCACTAGAATGCTTAAATTGCACTAGCTAAGACCAAAAACCACAGGTACACCTATCTTTCTCCGTAATACTACGAATATAGGCGCCGATAAATGACAAAACGTGGAATGTCACGTCATGTTTTGTTTCGACCAATGGTGAAGCGTTTTGCAAAGTTGAATTTCGCGCCCTTATTTTGCATAATTTAATTAATATTTTTTGCAATTAAACACGAAGTAAATAAGAAAATAATTGTTTAGGCATAATATCTGGACAATAAAGATTTAAGGGAAAATTAATCAAGTAAATTTAAACAACATGCATATTCCCTATTGCTTAATTTGCGATGAGTTTGGTCGCGACAACGAGATGTGGTATCGATGCACTTCGTGTGGACAGTGGGCACATCCTGACTGCACCGGATTTGATTTGCCAGAAGGTTATGTATGCGATAGCTGCTGAAGATGAGATGGTTCTCAATACTCCACGATGACCACTAAAATTAAAGTACTACCAAATTATAATTCCTTAACTGAAAAGACTAGTTTAATAAGCATAGTAAGTACAACTGTAGTTACAATAAAGTCTACTTTATTAACTTTGATTTTTTTCTTGATTCTTGCTTAAAAGTGACTCCATTACCCCCTTTTCCCCTATTCTTCTTTAATATGCACTACTAGATGTCTTTTAATCACGTCTGGAATTTGTCCCAAGTTTGGGTGCTCTTTGTGTCCGTTGTAAAGTCCCCTGAGACAGGAATCCTTCCTAGTGTGACAGTTTTGTTATAAAAAGACCAAACAAACAATATTATCGTCTACAGTCGTATAGGTAATCCGCTTCGATTGGTCATAATCGCCTATTATATTGGTAGTAAAAGATAAGAGCCAAATAATTTGTGTTCGTTTAATAAAGAATATAAATTATAAACTTCCTTATCGTAATGATAAGGAAGTTTATAATTTCTCTTATCTTAGTTTTTGATATAGTTATGGTGTTGTGATATATTTTATCTTATTTGTGACGTCTCAAGAGGGACAAACAGAAAACATTAATTAATCCCTAAGGAACAATTAAAACGAAAAAGTGCCCTGTTGCTTTTGATTGTATGTCACAATTATGCGGAGATAACTCTTGCTATTGGTCAATCACCACATCCACCACATACATCGGCATAAACCAAATACCCACGCCTACCGTATTTATTTACAAAATATGTGTTCCACAAACAAAATAAGCATATACTTAGCCATTTTCCTGTTTTATTGTACCTCGGGAATATCACTTTTTGGATAAAATATAACGGAGAAGGAATAAAATATTAATAAACTATTTGTATTCGGCCATCGAGATCCCTAACCACGGTTCCTTGTCTTCGCATATACCTCTGCAGTAATACGTAGTCCACTTCCAAGTTTTCTAGGTTCTCTCTGTGATCAGCTAACATCTGGAAAACATAGACTAGAATAAAGACTTGTAAAATAGTAGGAACTTATAGTAACTATACATTAGTATGAGTTTTTAGTTTACAATGAGTATCGTCAAGTTTTTTTTTGTTAACAGCGACCTTGCCGAAAATGCTGTGCTGACAAAATGCATGGAAAGGTTTGACAATATTCTCAGTCAACGTAGACCATAAATACTCAACTTTACGTCTAAGGCTCACGTAGTTGATGGGCACCGTGGTAATATTTGTATGTATAAATATATTATGAGTTTTCGCATAGGTCTGGGTGTTATTATGCATAATATTGTTATGTTATTATTATTTCTTTTTATTAAACTTTAAATCTATAAATTGCATTTTTAAATATAATTAAAACAAAACATATATTTAAAAACATAAAAAATAGTAGACCACCGACATCGGGTACAGGGACCAAGACACCGGTGGTTAGGACTCCAAAGACTGGAACCTCCTCACTATACGGGCCGTGTCGAGGAGAATTACTTTTTGCATCAGTCCCTTGATCTAGCAGTCTTTTTTTTTTTTGGTGCGTGTGGAAATCCCCTCGGGCCATCACCCCATGGGTGTTTTCGATGGGGTGGGGCGGTGTGTCGGAATCAAACCGACGAAAACCCCACAGTGTGCCGGATCTGGGAACAGCTTTCATTAAGACATCCGGAACCTCCCTTAGGGGCTGCCCGCAAAAGCGCGTCCACCACCTTCGGGTATAAACCTCTCAATTAGGCGACGTCCAGGCACACGCGGACGCCACCTCCTCGCGGGGGGCCACTATAGCGGGTGGAGGGGAAAACCCGTCCCGTTCACCCGCGGCCACACTCAGGGCGGCATGAGGAGTTGGTAAGCGCGCCTTCGCCGCCCGGTTCACCGGTGGCGAATTAGGTCCGAGTGAAGGTCGTCTATCCGGACCCGTTCCGCCGCCTTGTTCTGCGAGATAACGTCCTTACAGAAGGTCGCAACCGCGGTAAAATTCCTGTCGCTACCGGCCATGGAGCGTATAACGTCCGGTAGCGAGAGATCCTCTCCGATGACTGCAGTGAGGGACCGACGATGCGTCGCCCAGGCGGAGCAAACCGCCAGCGTGTGCTGAGCCGAGTCCTCACTGCAGTCGCAGTGACAGGTGACAGGTGGGACTCAGTTCCCTCCTAGCGACCGAGTGCAGGTACTTCCCGAAGCAGCCGTGCCCGGAAAGAACCTGCGTCAGTCGGAAGGAAAGGGTCCCATGCTGCCACCCTGCCCACTGGCCCACTGGCCGGCTGGAGCGCCTTGGCTATTAATCCATGAGCAGATATGACAATCGGAACAATGATAGCCGAATCGACATTCCACATATTGACAATCTCGTGAGACAAATCCAACTCGTCATGAGGAACAGCGATATCGATAATCATTGCGCGGCGCTCTTTATTATTATTATTATAAACGATAAGTACCGTATTCGCATCCGAACAGAAATTGTCGTTTTCATTTGCTGATGCAAATTTTGATGTGCTTGGTGGTGACCTGACCAGATAACTAAACTTTTTTAGAGGGTTTATTCCTCGAAGCTCAGACGAAAACGGAAGGTTTTTTTTCACGTTACCGGGCAGGAAAGTTACGGGTGGCCTAAACATACCCTAAGTGCCCGACCCTATGGCTGGTTTTATTCCTGGCAGTTGCGAGCAACGACCATTCCCCTAAATTACTGATCAGGGTTACAAGTTCTGCTAAACAGAGATCAAAGGAGAAAAACCACGTCCACTCCGAAAGAATCTAGGGGCCCACTTCCTCGCCGTTTCTTCGCTATATCTCTGCTTTATATTGTATTCCAAGAGAGACGCCTTATTTTATAAGTAAGTATTTAGTACATAATAGGTAGAAAATTATAACAATAATCTTCATTCTTTTCTAATTTTACTAACGAAATTAAAAATATTTCTTGCTGAATTCGAGCTTATGATCTATCGAGAAATGATGCATCGAGATTTTTGCCCTTGAAGGGCATTCGATTCATCGAGCTAATGTTCTATAGAAATTTTGATGCATCGGTATTACAAATTACCGAGTTCATGATCTGACGAGCTCAAGTAATTTGAGAAGAAGTTTTCCGGCTAATGATGTACGTTCGAGCAAATGGTACCCGATTTCGAGTAGGGAACCCCTTGAGCGGCTATAAAAGTAGGTACTATAAAATATCTTACCGAATAACCACCGCCACCGTCGCCAATGTAGTTCTGGGTCAGAACTTTGTACGTCTTGTCAGCGTCAAGTGGCAGGTATCGTGGCACGTCGCAGTCGGTACATCGAATGGTGGCCGTAACACGGGATCCGATCGGCATAGTTGCGTTAATAATCATGTGTAGACCTAATAGATACAAAAAAAAGTAAGTACCTACTGAGTTTCTTTTGTTAATGTTGCCATAAAATGACCTCTCGTGTTCATAACACAACACGTATTATGTATGTCCAGAAGGCTTTCCCCGTAAAAATTAAATCTGCAGTGGTAAAACTTACCCCCTATCTGTAACATGCGGCCGCTTGAGAAGGAGTCACTCCAAGAAACGCCGACGGCGAATTCCAGCGCTTCCTGGAGATATTGGCCCTTCAGGTCGTAGATTTGAATATAGTTCTCGAAGGGCACCGCCATCAGCAGACTTTCGGTGGTCACGTCTAAAAATAAAAGGAATAATGAAAATATCACAAACAGCTATGTAATACCAGGCTCTACAATGTATTTTTGTCATTTATACTGTAGCAAAAACCGTGTTTTCGAAGTGTCATTCGGTATGTAGCAGTACACCTACATAGTAAAACAGCGCACCTGACCTACCGACAAACAGCTGTTTTGTGATCGTACGTCGCGTGCGCCGATGATTTATACGGAGGGGGCGCGGCCGAGCGTTGCATCGACTATGACATTCCTCGGTACCAGACAGAGATAGTAAACGTCTCACTCTAACATCGTATGATCTTTTTCGAATTTTACCATATTTACTTTTATGTAAAAATCTATGTATAAAAGAACAAACGTAAGAATATATAGTTAGTCTGCCATTGCTGTTTCATTTGTGTACACCATACTCCTAAAGGTATAACCGAACCGAGTTATCGGCTTCTATAACCCAAGAGGGGCTTATATCCTGAAAAAATGGCATGACTTTTGGTTTATAGTCGGTAATGTATTTTTACTTCTTGTCGGCGTAGAGATGCCGGACGCTTACGGTTTTTTACCTTTGGCACCTGCTCTGAAAGCTGAAACTAATGCCGCTTTACCTTTGTTGTCAAAAACATGAAGCGTAGGTTATATCTTACTACCTTTTACAAGTTTAAAATACATATGTCATTTAAGCGCAATTACTAAAATCGAATTTCATAGTGAACTGTCAATTATACCTTACAACAATACCATCTTCAAGTTTATAATACAGATACCCAATTAGATACTAAACTGAAATGTCGGTTATAGCCTACTACCATTTATTATATTAATACAACTTGACGCTTACGCCGCATTACTTTTTAACTGATGCTTAAGCACATTTGTATCGTTTTTAACCGACGAAAAAAAAAGGAGGTTTTGTTTCGGTTTTGAGTCGGCGACAAATAATAAAATGATTAATTACCGACGTAGAGCCTACGTAGGTACATATAAAATTTTGATAATTAATCAGTTTGTTGTTTGGCGCCGACTCAAAATTAGTTTATATAAAATTTTATAGTTTATGTAAATAAGGTCAACACTTAAGACTTAAAGTTTATTTATTTTTTGCTTTTTAGTTCTTTTCGTCGGTTTCATTTTTTGTTAAAAAGATTTTTATGTTGTACTGAAGTCGCTTATTCCAAAATCAATCTGCCGCGTGCAGCATAAATAAAAATATGTACTAAGTGTGCAGTGACGGTGAAAGCATGCACGCTTGCGCGTAAATTAAAAACCATGTTATCGATAAGCTTACTTAATTACTACCTACACCCTACTCTAAATACTTATCGTCTGAAAGGTAACTTCCTAATCTCTTTACTTCGCTAAAAACAAAGAATAGTGAGGGCACAATGTAAACTTTATTTCCTACCTTAACGTATCTACCTACACACCTACTTACCAGATCTATTTAAAGTATTTACTCACAAAATCAGTCGATTTGATTTTGTATGACCTACCGAACGATCATAGATAACGAAATGTATGCAGTTACATACCTAAGTCTTATTTTAAAAGAGAACCACGTTGGTTGTGATTCTATTATTTTTAAAATGTGACGTTTAATCCACGTTATCATTTATCCAGATAACACCGCATGTTGGATGTTCTCGTTTTCCTCTTGGTATACCAATTAATGTAGCAATCAATGTAAGCAATCTTGATATGTGGCTGTATTACATTACCTTGTTTTCAACCCACTTATGGTGTCGTTAATGTCTCAGACCCTCATGATGTTTTTGCTAATCACCGTTTTTTATGCTCCATTACCCTTTGTCTTTGGCATAATGAAATGAATCGTCACTTTTCCTTCTTTACCCATTTAGATTATTCTTCAGTCATGTCACTTATGCCCTATTATCTCCTTGTATAAGAATATTAAATATAGCTTAATTAGTCTTCTATACTCTTCGCTTTTTTTCTGTTTAGAAGTATCTTACGACGAATTACATCGTAAGAAAAAAAAGATCAATTGATCTGAGCTACAAAAACCACATAAAACAACTACGAATCAAATAAATGAAAGTAATAATTAATGCTAATCTTCACGATGTGGCAATAAATAAAAAAGTTATGGCCATTTTTTAACAATTTCAAACTTTAAACTACTCTCCTGAACAATTTGATTTTGTGGCTTATACTCTTCAACCGTTGATATATATAATTTAATTTTGTACTTAGATATAGAGAGAATAACATAAGATAAAGAATAATAAATTCGAACTCGCAACCAATCAATCACAAGCTCAGACGCCTCAGTTACTAAGCTTTTGCCCTTTAATTTTTTTAATTCACTAAGGTGGACTTTGGTATTTTCATCAAGTACGACTTTGTATATAGATAGGAAACATACCTAATATATGTGTATATATTATAATGTAATAATATACTAAATACTTACTTCCAGGGTTAATTTGCACTCTGAGTCCGCCAGTGTTAACCAGGCAAACATCTACGTCATTCCATCCGGTGGTGATTGAGCGTGTTAACATAAGCTGTAAGAACATATTGAAAACAATTTATAAAACACCTATCTCTCTATTAAGGAATTCAAAGCGTAAGAAATTGTATTAGGTGGTCACAATTACAATGACGTTATGTTTGAAGGGAAGAGGACTAGATCTGGTCATTATAACCCCCCCCCCCTCGCTGGTAAGGATTCTAACGATATGATGCTCCTTTATTGGAGTAGAATCGAAGAATTTTTACACACTTCTTGTTTTAGTTGGAGGTTCACATCGATCCGATAGTCGGTATATTGATTGGAGTTCGTAACAGCAACCTTAATTCGTAATTACCTCTTCTAAAAAGCCGTCACAAACCCAGCTGCCGAGGTTGCACTCGCTATTTGAACACCACGACCTGTTTAGTGTGACCCGTGACACTCCGAGCACTTCCTTGCCCACCGCGTCCACCTGCTCTCGCCACGGTTCTAGTTCCATAAGCATTTTGGGATCTGCGCAATTGAAAATCATTGGTAAAAATGTATTTGGACTATTCCCACTCAATGCATTTATTTGTTCCCATGAATATATATATACCTACCCATATATTTAGATTGGTCTGGGTATTTTTAAATATAATATGTATCTATATATTTAGAAAATATAATGTATCTAAGTATATTCATCCGTGTTTTTGAACGAATAGTATAAGCCCTACTTAATTTGGGTCAAGATAACGATGAGTTATATGTAACAGATTATTAATATTACTTTAAGTAATAGGTAAGTCGCTTAATCTCCATCCTACAAAAAAGCGCACTTGTGATGATTAATTAGGCAGTATGGAAGACGAATTAAGTTAATATAATTAAGTGTGATGCTGCTAGGTACTGACCCTGAACGATAGAAGTACCCAGGTAGACTGGCAACCCTTCCCACTTTTCGACGATACCCTCGTCGTTAATAAAAAACTTGATGTTGCCCAGGTAACGCGTGTAGCACGACGCTTGTACTACTGGAATCTGATGAGAAACGAAATTTTATACAGTTTGGAAGTAACCGCACACACAGTACAGGCATGTGCTCAAAGGAAGTGCTAAGCAAGGTTCGGTATGAAGGCACTCGTTGTTCGATACAAACTTACAACGTGCCACAAAAAGTGTTCCATAACTATGCAAAGTTTTATGTAATAGATCGCCCCGATCTATTACATAAAACTTTGCCATCAACTTTTAAAAAGCCGTAAATGTGAATGAACATGATTAACAATTAAAATGTTTTCTATTTTATTTTAAAGAACAATAGGTACCTATGATATATTTTCAGATATTTTTGACTCCGTTTTTCATAAGTAGGTGGAATGTGTAAAGTTAAAGATTTTAAATCGTACGTATTTTTTTATTTTGGAATTTTCTATTCCGTTACTAAGAAAATCCATAAAAACTAATTACGTACTATTTAAAATCTGAAACTTTACAGGCTACACCTGCTTTTCTGAGAAACCGAGGCAAAAAAACCTGGAAATTCAAACGGTCATAACTTGTAAACGGATAGTTTTTTTCAAAAATTCTTATTATAACTGCATGCTATGCGTGGGTGGGAGAGCCATGCTTCGGCATGTATGGGCCGGCTAAACTCCGCCCGATACCACGGCCTCACAGAAAACCGGCAGTGAAACAATGGTTGCATTGCTTTTCGCCGTTTGCGTCTTCCCCCCTCTCCCCCTCTCCTCCCCTCTAATCCCTCTCTCCCATCTTCCCCTCTCTCCCACCCCACCTTAAAGGGCGGCAACGCACTTGCGTCTCTTGAGTTACAGGTGCCCATGGGCGGCGGTAGACATTTACCAGGTGACGAGTCTGTTCGTTTGCCCCCCTATACAATAAAAAAGTGCTTGATTCATGCTCTTTCAATGATTTAAGTAAGTAACTAACTTAACTTTTTAAATACTTACACCCTGTATATATTCAGTACTAAAACTCACGCTTCTAGTTAAAACCACCAACAGTTTAAGATCCAGCAGTTTGACACAGAAGATTTAAGTACGAGTAGATTAAAGTTATATGTTTTTCTGTGCCCATACAAAATACAATAAGTACATATAAACTGCTTTTTGCCTAGGCCTAAATATGAATTCGCAAAATTTTCAACCATTAATGTATATACCTTGTGTCCATTTGTTTGTTCTACAACCGTAGGGTAGGTGCCGAGTGGATTTGAACCATCAGGTGTGTCTCCATTAAAAAGTAAGGTGTGTGAATGCGCGCCCACTATTATGTCCACAGTTGGGGATACACGTGCGGCCAGCACCCTGTTTAAAAACAGTTTTCGAAAGTTATTCTCCCTTCCAGCTTATCTCCTATAGACCCCTTTCATGAATAATCCTACTCCATGTCTTATTTACAGCAGTACGTCATACATCCACCCTTGCAATTAAACAGTTTTATTTGATTCAAATTGGAATTCTGAATAAATGATTGGGGAGGCGCTCCATTTACATCAATAAATTGCCCAAAGGGCAATTCTTAAGGTACCTAAATAGGTTTCGTTCTTTCCTGAATCCAACAATATTATTGTAGAAAAAATATAAAATGCTCACAGGTAGACAACTATTTATTCGAGGGATAATTCTGAAACAACATAGTAATCGGAGAAAAACCAGGGTTTGTGAAGCCAGAAAACAGTTTCATACTTTATTTGTCCGAAGATTTGTTCTTCTGTGCACTTAGGCCCTTCTTAGGCGCGAAATAGACACAAATTATTTAACACAATCACACTTGATACAAGTCATAGTCACAGTAATTCTCACTAATATTCACTTGTACCATTCGCTATTCCTCGTACTTGTTAACTCGTAGTATCGCTTAACTCGAACTCCCCTTATATGGTTTTAAAAACGTCTTATAGAAAATTCGTGAAGATCTAGTATTATCTATCTGACTCGACTGCTGTTGTAACTTATAGAACTTAGTAAAACATTCTATTGACAGCCTATTACTCCTCTTATTCGCTAAAAGATGGCGCGGTGTGTCTCAACTTTGTTCCGCTACTCGTTAATAGATTTCGCCACCGTTTTAATTTAGCGACTGCAACATTATTACATGATAAAAATAAAAACCGGCCAAGTGCGAGTCGGACTCCGTACCATCCTACAAGATTTAATACTGTTTACTTTTTAAATACTTTATTAAAATGGTCAAGAATAACGATTCTATGTTAGTTTCCTAAACAGTCTTAGAATATCCGGCATGTTGCTTTTGATCTACTCAAACCTACATTTTTTCACACAAGATATTGCTTCCGAGACATTAAGTACTCACGGTACATTTAAATCCAAATTTAATAGGTAGGGGGAGACCCCAACAAATTAGTAAATTATGTTTAATGCGTCGACACTCACAAATCGCTGCTGTATCCAATATGTGACAAAACAATGATGATGTCTACACCTTGGTCTGTTAAGATGGCGGCCTCGCGATTGACAGCTTCCAACTCATCTTCAACTACTACTTTGCCAATGGGCGCCGAGAACTGGAACAAAACAGCATTTCCTATCATTCATTCACAAACTTTAAAGAGATTCCATGATTATTTGTTACACTTTGTTCATAAAGACTTTGGTGTTATTAAACTAACCATAAAAACTAACTTGACGAAGTTAGTTTTTATAGATTTTCTTAGTAACTGATGTTTTTTTATTGTTTTTGTAACTGCACGCTTCAGTCTGAGTCTGGTCTTTCAGTGATCACTTGTCAGATACACCCTGTATTTTTAAACTATTTTTAGGGTTCCTCCTAGGAACCCTTGGTAAGCGGGTTAGATTCGCAATTGGACGGTTTTTTTGACGGGGAGGAGTGGGAAGAGGGGAGGAGAGAGGGAGAGGGGAAGGACGGGAATAAGGGAGATGGAAGGGTTAGGGCCTCCGGTAACCTCACTTACGCGGCGAAAAGCAATCAACCATTGCTTCACTGCCGGTTTTCTGTGAGGCCGTGGTATCGAGCGTAGTCGAGCCGGCCCATACATGCCGAAGCATGGCTCTCCCACGTAAAGTTTTATTCTTACCTGTTGCAGCAGCACGCCGATGATGCCTATTTTTCTATCGTGTCGCTCGACAATGACGTGGTTCTTAATGTAGGGTGTCATGGATGGCTCGTCAGTGGTGTCCACATTAGCGGCAAGCATTGGTGCATCCAAACGTTCCAAGTAAGGCACCAGGCCTTCAACGCCATGGTCAAACTCGTGGTTTCCTAGCACCTGTTATTATTTACCGTATATTATTTTATAAATTATATGGATTGAAGCGGAATGCGAAATCAGATAATTAAAACTCTACTGGTCCTACTGGATTTCCCATGCGAGGTGAGACGAAAGGTCGGAGGTTTCTGTTCAAAAACAAGTTCTGGTGATGTTCAAAAAATTTTTTATAGTACATTTCACCCAGAGTTTAGTTTCAGAAAGAAAAAATGAGGTGCATTTACCCTTCCTTGTCTTTGCTTGCGAAACTGTTTTTAAATGGTTGTTGGACTTGACTAAACGCTTAAAAACCCATTTAAAGAGTAAGGTATTAGAAGTTTTACAACGTCTTAACTTTAGAAAAGAGAATTAAAAATTTCGTCAATCGTCATCGTCCAAAACATTGCTAAGATTTGGTTCGGGATAGGCGGGAACTTACAACTAAGTTATTGTATCAATACTAACATGAGCATCATGAGGGAGCAAATTCATGAAGTGCTGAGTGACGTTCCATCGCAAGAAGTTGTACCAGATTGTGCCTTGGAAACTATCTCCACCGTTGAGTAGCAATGAGTCAGGTTCCGCCTCAAACGCTTCCATAATCGCTGTGTACAACCTTGCGAAGCCTCCAACGCATGGAGCAACGGTCGGGTTGCATACTCCACCATTTGGGCTTACTTCGTCAAAGCTATATTGAAAAATATACATGTTTTTTTTTAAAAAGCTTAACGTAAAATTACTTGTACGTATAGTATAGTGTCATATTTGTCAAAACAAATAAATAAAATTGATGTGTCTATTGGTAAGGTTAAATTAGTCGTTTCTTTAAGCTCATATAGTTATTTGCACGATACTTATGCCTAAAAATCAGGTTTTAAAATTGTTGTCTGTCCGTCTGTCCGTTTGTTCCAACTATTCTCCAGATCGGGTTTACCGATTTCCACGGAACTTTCAATGGCAGATAGCTGATGTTATAAGGAGTAACTTAGACTACTTTTATTTAGGAAAATGAATTAGGGTTCCGCGCAAAATATTGAAATATGTAGACGCGACTGAAGCCGCACTATGAAATAAACTATGCTAGTATGAAATAAACTTGTGCAAGTATTCATGATGTTAACTTTTACGTTTTAAATGTACATACTTACATAATATAAGTATGTATATCTAGAACAAGTAGAAAGCAGGACCTAGTCGTGGTATAATTCATAAAGTATATACGATATGTTTATAGATTGTGTAATGGCAAACGAGCAGATGGGTCACCTGACGGTAACTCAAGTGTCACAAGTGCATTGCCGGTCTTTAAGGTGGGTGTAGGGGAAGGTTGGAAGAGGGGGAGAGGGGAGGGAAGGATTAGGGCCTCCAGTTAACGTTTCGATGGTTTATGAATTTCAACGGTAAGCGACACCTGATGGATAAGGTGCACCTAAACCTTTACTCTGCAATATTTGATTTAGATGGTTTAGATGGTAGTCTTTAAACTTATATCAGACCCTTAATTTCGGTATGTTCACCTTTTAAGGTTCTTCAAGATTAATGTAAACCTATAAGTAGATAATACGGAGGTATGATCTAAGATTTTTGACATTACTTTTGTCATTTGAAAAATATTTTGATGCTGTAGACTGGCAAAATCATCTTCAAACGATGGTGTCATATAATTAAAAGAAGAAAAAAAAATAATGACGTGGTTAGGTACATGTACAATTCTTTTGGATATCATAATATAATTTGGATACCTACTGGTTGATTAGTTGCCTAAACTGCACCTCCTACACAGGTACTTAAACATCAGTGAAATTATCTTATCGACAGTACGTTGCATTAAGCACTAAGCATATTGAAGTAATTGAGGGGATTATGTTTAATACGTGTTAGATATCGTCGCAAGAATGAAACAAAGATTAATGAGTATTTATTAATATAACCTGGGTTTTCTGAACTTTCCGTGTGGTTCAACAAAGTTGAGCTGCGTCCGCGCAAAACCAGTTGACTGTCTTTTTAGGGTTACGTATGGGTTTTTCAATAACATTCTTTTCTTAAACTATAGCATTGAACCCGTACCATGAAGACGGCAACACGTCTAGGGTTTATGTTGTTTATGACGCCTACAGGTGAAGTTGTGAACGGAATTGGTGTATATATACTACCACTATAGGTATCTGATTCAAGATTATCTTAGCTTGTAAACTTAAAAAAACATAAAGCTACAAAAAGTAGATAGGTACCTACATAAAAACTTAGTTAACATTTTTTGCTTGCGTACCTATATTTTTGTCTTCCGCTTTTCATGTAGATCCTAGGGTTATGGTGCTTACGGTGCTACTAACTTCTAAATACTTAAAAAAATTGTCAAATATAAAATGGGAAATTGTTTTGTATGAAAAAACACAAATTTACATGTATTTAAGTATTTTACAAATCTTTACAAGCAGGTAATTTTATTTTAGAATTTTTAAAATATTTTCTATAAACTTTGGGTAATTGACATTTAAAAAATAATTATATTATTTGAAACAATATGCTTGGTCCATGAAAATCCAAACTCGAAGAATGTCATACTCCTTATTTTACTGGTTCAAATTAATTGATAGTTCTTTGTGAGTTATCAACTTATCACATACGGGACCTTGGGCCTCTAAAAAAACTAAATATACTCACTGGGCATGGAAGTCATTGTAATGAATTATGTTGAGTTCAAAGAGTCCACTATCTTGAGCGAATACACTGCTCACTAAAAAAAGCAGGTACCACACCATCTTGCCAAACCCTGCTTCTGTATTGAACTACAGTAAAATTCTTATCCTATTGAATTCAACACATGAAATGAATGCTGAAATAAAACTTCAAGATTATTTGAGATAAACCGCTAAAATTATCGTTATTCCGCATTACCTTCGTTAGATAAAAAATATTAATACGGGGTGTGTATGCCAAAATTTTTTAGTTTATCGGTATGTAGATAAAAATAGCCTAAAAGCAAAATATTCACATACTACCGTATTAGTACTAAATCTAAAAAATATACGAAACGTTTCACGAACACTGGCGTGATTGTTACGTTGAAATGGAAACGCTCATTCTTTGTGAAGAAAAATGTCAAGAGTCGATCCATCACAGTTGAATGATCATTGGGGTTAAGTAACGTCTCAACTACAGATGCCATTCCTGCAGTTCAGACGCCCATTGTCGTATTGTAACAGCAATTGGTATGCTAAAATTGTTTTAACTCACCCTGTGTAAATTCTGTTAATATCGTCAATAAATTAATATTATCACACACTCCGTATCCTCCGTACACAATGTATGTGGAATTAGACTGAGGAACATATTCGTTATAGATAAATGCAGTTGATCATAATACCCGATATATATATATATATATATATATATATATATATATATATATATATATATAAATATATCAAAATTAGTTTGAGAAACCAGAAGCTAAATTAATAAATCACAAACTGTTTAGAAGTGCAATCTTGCTGATAATAGCCAAAATTAAGTAGGTACAACACTCACTTATTCATGCTAGTACTATGGCGATTAGTATACTTACCTATAGTATTAGGTACACGGTTACGTAATATAAATGCTTTAATTAAATGGATTAACGATCTTATATAGTTTGGTAAGAACAATGAGTAATAAAACCCAAGAAATGTGAAAATTTCCACAGTTTCAAATTTCATTAAAATGCATAAGAAACTTTAAAATAATATAGGGTCGTCCGTACCAATTATTGAACACAGCACCTAGGTATTGACACATTTATAGTAAAGTACCTAATTAATGAAACACGTAACACCTTAAAACAATATTTATTTATTCAAGGCTTTAGGCACAGAATCGGCATAGGTTGAAGGCATCAGTTTATGATTATAAACGAGGGTTTACCTTCAAGGAATCTCACGAAAATTTATAAGCTGCGTTTGGGGAGTCTGCTCCTGCGTTAGCAACAGTTACTTATTGCTTTCGTAAATTTAAACTTGGTCGAGATAACCTAAACGATGACCCCAGAACCGGCAACCTACTCCTGGAGTAACTCATGAAAGTGTCATCAGGTTAGAGTGGCTATTGCGGGAGAATAGGCACAGATTCACGCTAAACTTAAGATTGGATCATAGGCAGTTTCCACCATCCTGCATGAACTTAATTGATACCTCATTCTCTCACCGACGAGCACAAATCCCGTCGTGTTTATTGGTGCAAACTTAGATAAATGTTAGAAAAGTTCGAAGCAGGAATTGAATAAATTGCGTATCTGTTTTCCAAATTGACAGAGAGGCCTGCACCAGAACCTAATCCGTCGGTCGGTAGGTAAACCAGGTAGGTAGCAGGTGCAAATGGCTTGGGCCTGAAGGGCTTAGTGGCTCCTCGCACCTAACTTGCACTCTCTCTTACTATTGATGGTAATAAAATACTTATATTATAAAAAGTTGTTTAGGGTCTATCTATTTCAACCTAAACACGAAATGCACACCTAAGAAAAGAAGAATTTAACATGATATTGAAGTGTTCACTACTTATCAGCCTTTTTGCTATGTGGTAGCACATAGCAAAAAGGCTGATAAGTAGTGAACACTAACCAGTTATTATAATCATTATCAATTTCGTAGAATGGATGTGTTGATTCTGGTGTTTTTCCTAACCTGATGAAGTATAGTAAAGAAATACCTTTATTCAAGAAGGGTTGTACATCAATGTTGCCGGCTATTAGTAAAATTTTTGAAAAAGTTATTTTACAACAACTAGAAAGCCATTTTAATCTAAATAATCTATTTCACAAAGAACAATTTGGCTTTACAAAGGGTCGTTCAACAATTGATGCTGGTGCAACTCTTTTGAGACATATATTTAATGCATGGGAGAATTCGCAAGATGCGATAGGTGTATTTTGCGATCTCTCAAAAGCTTTTGACTGTGTAATTCAAATTCAAAAAATCTTTATTTCATAAAATTGACCATCAATTATTCGAAATCGTCGATTTAATAAATAATTATTATAATTAAAAATTATAGATCAACACACACAGAGTCACCGCAACAATAGTTTGCTTCGTCAAATGTAGAATATAACACGCTTTTTCTTAAACTTAAACATTATGGTGTTAATGGTATTGCTTTGGAACTAATTGTTTCCTACTTGAAGGATAGAATTCAACATGTAGATGTCAATGGTGCGAGGTCTTCTGGTTTACCGGTTACTATGGGCGTTTCTCAGGGCTCTATACTAGGTCCTCTACTTTTTCGCATATATATAAACGATTTACCTTAATATTTAAAAGATCTCTGTGATATAGTTCTATTTGCTGATGATACATCACTTATTTTTAAAGTCAAACAGTTTTTGACGATGTGAATAGGGCACTAAATGATGTATTATATTGGTTTTCAACTAACAATCTCCTACTAAATTCAAATAAAACAAAGTGTGTGAGATTTACTATGCCAAATGTAAAACAGCTAGGTACTAATTTAATTCTAAATAATGAAATTTTAAGTATCGTAGACTCAACAGTATTCTTAGGAATTACATTAGACAGTAAACTACAACGGGGAGCCCAGATAGACAGCCTTGCAAGTAGGCTTAGTTCGGCAGCTTATGCAGTTTGGAAGGTACGCCAGCTCAGTGATACGGACACAGCTAGGCTAGTTTATTTTAGCTACTTTCACAGCGTTACGTCCTATGGTATACTACTTTGGGGCAAGGCGGCTGATGTTGAAACGATTTTTATTCTGCAAAAACGAGCCATCCGCTCCATATACAATTTAGGTGCTAGAGTCTCTCTTCGAGAGTTGTTTATGGATATAGGTATTTTAACTGTTGCATCACAGTATATATTTGCAAATATTATGTTTGTTAGGCACAACATTAATAATTATAAGAAAAACAGTGATATACACAATATTAATACAAGAAACAAGTCTAAACTCGTTGGGACCTATCATCGCTTACATAAAGTATACAACTCGTTCGAAGGTCTTGGTATACGTTTTTATAATAAAATTCCTATACATGTAATCGACCTTCCTGTAGATAAATTCAATCGAACGGTAAAAAATCACCTTATTAGGAAATCCTTCTATACGATCAACGATTATCTAAACGACAAACAGTCTTGGGCTTAAGGTGTCATTAGGTATATACACACAAACTTCTTTGTCTTATAATTAAGCTAAATTATTAACAAACCATTGTCAGTTGAAAGTAATGCGTGACGATTATTATGGTAATTTGACTATTAGTGATTTTTATCAGTATCTCGACTATGGTTCGTCATGCTCACCAAAATGTCATTGCTTGCGGCGTCGTCATGGGGCGGGTCATTTCTTTCCCTCTGATATGGCGAAGGAGATGATGGCTGGTCCATGCGTCATACTCGTGAACGGGTGCTGCTTGGGGTGACTGGTCGGCCTAGTCAGCGATGCTTTAGCCTATACTATTATTTTGGTTCGATCAACTGCAACTCTAGCCTCTTAATCCAGTCACGAATTATTTTTAACAGTAGATTTTGCAACTGAATGAAGGTAGATGTGCACCTTGAATGATTTCTATGTTTAATAGGTTCAAACCTTCAACGGTATCACTGAGTGATTTTTATTTTTTAGTACGTTAGCTTTTGGAGCATTTCAATAAAATGAAATTCAGGTGGCATCAGCTTGCATCCTGTTTACCTCTCGTGTAACACTAACACTATTGTACCTGAAGATCTGACTTTTAAAAAGAGTGGCCATGAGTTTCTTTGCCAGTATTCTTCTCATAAGGACCTACGCATTTTGGATACTGGAAGTTATAGATCGACACAAGCAGGCAGTAGATTTTGGTGTTTTTCACCTAATTTACCTTGACAATCCAGTACATGCTGTGGCGTCTGTTTGAATTTGAATTTGAATGAATTTCCAGTTTTTTAAGCTAAAATACAGGGTAAGATAATATCTTACCCTGTATTTTAGCGATTATAATTATTACCTTTCATATATATTTCTTTAAAATAAGTCACATGTTATAGCCTCAAAATCTGAAAGTATTTTCAATAATTATGAATTATGGAAAGTGTCTGTGACTTTTATTTAATTTAAATCAAATGTAGTGTTCATTAACCACACGGCAAGCATTTTCTTATGTCTTCTGATTCTTAGGCCAATAATGTATGGCAGCTGAACATTGTACTTTGAGACAAACTCTTTGTTCGATGTTTTTATCAATTATGAAAATCGCAAAACACTCTTGAGATGACCTTACAAAATCGAGTAGGTACTGACAACAAACTTTAATGACAAATTGCTCAAACTTCCCACCAATATAGAAAATAGTTGTGCCACTTAACCACAAAAATAATTATTTGAATTGAATTTGGAATTAGAGTTAAATTATCAATTCCTGATAATTTTTTGACAGAATGTATGAAAACGTATAAATAAATATTTATAATATCAATACAACTGATTTTTATTAATAACTAGCTGCGCCCCGCGGTTTCAAACAAACAGTAGCCTGTGTTAATCCAGGTCTCCAGCTATCTACATACCAAGTTTCATCGTAAGTAATCGGTTCAGTAGTTTTTGCGTAAAAGAGGAACAAACATCCATAAATGCAAGAATCCTCACAAACTTTCACGTTTGGATTGTGCGATTATATGCTGCATGCGTCCCTACCCTGTGGATTGCTCCTATTAATAAAGCAGGCGTAAACGATGCAGATTAACTAAATAAAATTAGCTCTTGTTTGTCTCTAGTAGACTGTATCCCTGTCGCTTAACAAAATAATACATAATGGGTATACTTATTGTGCAAATTTTTTTCCGCAATCATTTATACGAAGTCACATTTTTGTGATTAATGATACATTTTTGTAATAACAACATTTATTTTCTGTTTTTTCAACAGTTCAGTTCAATTTATTAGTGGGCTAAAGCTTATCTAAAACTATTAGATTACGTTTATTGTATCATAGAGTCGTATAATCCCTATCTCTGACTGGACATAACAATTAGTGTAAAGATAAAGATAGGAGCCAGTCAAGTAGGTATAAGATGGGATAAAGAGAAAATGTTAATTAAAGTGTAAATTGTTTATTTATAGATCTTTGAATTAGGTTCATTGAGCACGAATAGAAAATAATTAAGAACTTATAAAAATGTCAAATAGTACATGATTAAAACGACTCGTGGTGTTCATTTTGTATCCCAACTGAGAACATTTCGCATGTACTGATACAATGTACGTCATCGTATCATATTCGATGTTAAGGTCGTATATAATTTCCTACTCTTTTTCGCCAGATTGTATGTTTTTTACTTTGAGAGGAGAGAATATTAGTAGACTATTTGTATGCGGCCATCGAGATCCTTCGCCACATTTTCTTGTCTTCGCATATATCTCTGCAGTAACACGTAATCCACTCCCAAATTTTCAACGTTCTCTCTGTGCTCAGCCAACATCTGTAAAATAGAGATGACTTGAACTCGTGAACGGTTGCTACACATAGGCGTATATAGAGGGGGGGGGTCGGGTGGGCCGTGCCCACCCCAGAATGGTCTGATGCCCACCCCAGGATGTTTGGGGACTGATTCGAAATTATAGACTGGATGCATACCGGGTGTTAGAGAAACGCTCCCGAAAACGAAGACAGATGATAGTACTAATGATACCTTTAAAGATAATAAAATTATGTTGACGAGAATCAACGTGACTTGCAACAGTAGTCAGTCAGCCTGTGACCTCGACCAGTGCAAGCTGGTCGAAACGTCAGGCGAATCAAAGGTACCTTTTAAATACGTGATCGCATAATTTTATTATCATATATTATATCATTTAAAAAAAAAAGAATACCTACCTTTTTTATTTATAAAATCGGCAAATTGGATTTGAATTACCCTTTTTTTCTTGGTAATTGTAATTGAGATTTGATATAATTAGATTACGAAAATTAGGGACTTCCGATCTTTCTTTAATAAAACACCGCATACCGATCAGCAATCTCTGGATAATGCAGAGGGGCCAGCAGCCCCAGTCCTAGTACCAAGTACGTATTATAACTCAAGTTTAATAAACAAGTTTTGCATTCAAAGATCATAAGTGACTTAGGTACGCTTCAGACTTGACCATGACAGCCCAGAACTGACTTACTCCGTACAAAATTCGAAGAAAAACTGCGGGCATTTAAGGCACAAAACTTTTTTTCTTAGTTTTATCATGCGATCAGTCCTTCCGACTATGAGCAGATGTGAAAGAGAGAGAAAGAGAGAGAGAGAGAGAAATATTTGTTTGATATTTTCCGGGTGGGGAAGTTTCTTATTAGAAACATCTTCTATATGGATAAAGCGGCTTATTTATTACTGGACAGCTAGTTGGTTTGGATGATTTTCCAGTCTAGCTTTTTTTTAAGAGAGGCTTTTACTTCCTCCTTTACAGGGGCCATATTTAGATGAGCATGAACTTCCGAGTTTCTAATGAATCAGGGCACGTTGCTGATTTGTTTTGGAATACAATTCTGGGCTCTTTGTATTTTATTTATATTGGAATCACACAGGTTCCCCACAATCGAATGCCATAGATCCAGACTGGTTTTATGACATACTTAAAAAGCAGCAGTTTGTTGTCGGTGGACACTTTTGAATTTCTTCCTAGAAGCCAATATAGTCCCAGGATCATCTGCGTAGGTTGCAATAGTAGCCCCAGGTGTTTGCGGTAAATCTCCTATAAATATGGTGTACAAAACTGGGACAAGTTCTGAGTCTTGTGGTACCCCATCAAGTATGTCGCAGAACCGTGATGTATATTCAGCCTCATTTACTTGAAAAATTATATCACTCAGATAAGATTCCAGAATTCGATCGATAGAATCCGTCAGAACCAACGATACTCAGGGACGATGATCACAGAGCTCCATTAATGCGCCATTACACTGAGGAGATACCCGAGATTGACCAATAGGAGATAGAGGCGGCTCTCATACAGCTGAAGAACAACAGAGCTCCAGGAGATAACAGAATTACTACTGAACTCCTAAAAGTAGGGACCCCGATCCTGAAAGAGTTAGCGACTCCCTTTAATTCTATCATCGAGTAGGGTTTAACACCTAGGGCATAGAGCGGGAGGGCGGTGGTATTGTTGTTCAAAAAAAGCGACAAGACCTTGTTGAAGAACTACAGACCTATCTCACTCCTGAGCCATGCCTACAATTTGTTCTCGAGAGTCGTCACAAATCGTCTCGCGAGAATGCTTGAAGAATTCCAGCCACCAGAACAGAACACCGGGTTTGGAAAAGGCTACAACACCGTAGACCACATTCATACTGTTCGGCAGATTGTGCAAAAGAGTGAAGAGTACAATCAGCCGCTGTGTATGGCTTTTGTGGACTACGAGAAAGCCTTCGACTCCATTGAGACCTGGGCAGTTTTGCAAAGATGTCGTGTCGACTGGCGATATATCGTGGTGCTGAAAAGCTTATACAACACCGCCACGATGACCGTACAGCTCCAAGACCAGAGGACCAATCCCATAAGTTTGCAGCGAGGCGTTAGACAGGGGGATGTAATATCCCCCAAACTATTCACCAACGCGCTTGAGAACGTATTCAAGACACTGGATTGGACTGGACGGGGAATTAATGTAAACGGGGAGCATATCTCGCACCTTTAGTTTGCCGATGACACCGTCTTAGTAACAAAGTCGCTGGAGCAGCTGGGTGAGATGCTGCACAGCCTAAATGAAGCATCTCGACGCGTCGGTCTTAGTGTGAACTTGGACAAAACCAAAGTTATGTTCAATGAACACGTCACACCCAGACCGATTGACTTCGAAGGGTCGACGCTCGAAGTTGTTCAAGAATATGTCTACCTTGGGCTTAGGTTATCCAGCTCAGTAGAAACAATTTCGAGAGAGAAGTCACCAGAATAGTCCAGAGTTAGGTTGGGCAACATTTGGCAAACTAAACCTCAAACCAAGGTCTTTCAGTGCGTTCTACCTGTAATGACCTATGATGCCGAGACGTGGACACTAGCGGTGAGACTAGTCCACAAACTAAAAGTCGTGCAGCGGACCATGCAGCGAGTAATGATTGGAGTCTCTTTGCAGGATAAAATTCGAAATGAGGTCATCCGACAAAGAACTAAAGTTATAGACATAGCTCGCAGAATAAGCACGCTTAAATGGCAATGGGCTGGTCACGTATGCCGAAGGACCGATGGCCGTTGGAGCAAGCGGATCTTAGAGTGGAGACCGCGAATCGGTAAACGGAAGGTAGGACGCCCTGCAGCCAGATGTACGTCGGTCCGACCTGAGGAAAGTAGCTAGAAGAGACTGGATGCGGAAGATGGAGGACCGGGTACTATGGCGCACATTGGGAGAGGCCTATGTCCAGCAGTGGACTAGAATAGGTAGAATAATTGATTGATTGATTGACTGTATATCCATTTTACAAAGCCTGGCTGTCACGCTGTACTTTACAAAAAAAAATGAAGATTCTCTTAATATAAAGCCTGGTCGTGAAATGGGCAGTTTAAGCACCACGAGATGGAACTGTCAGTATGAAAATTGTAGCGCTGTAATACATAATTATGATGCACTTAAAACGGCACTGGAAGAAGAAATAAGTTAAAATAATAATAATATCTCCACACATCTCACACACGGCCGTCTGATCCCAAACTAGGCAGAGCCTGTACTATGGTAACCAGACTGCTGATAAACATACTTATATATTTCTAAATACATACATATTATAGATAAATTAAACCCAGACACAGAACAAATGATCGTGCTCATCACACAATTATTTGTCCTGGGCGGGAATCGAACCCACGACCTCTAGCTTAGCAGTCAGGGTCACTAATCACTAGACCAACAGGCCAGTCAAAATAAAGACAAACATGTCGCGGAAGCCATAGGTTTACTAACTTCGATGTCAAAACCACAATTAATTATTTGTTCATACGTATTAGATTCGGTATAGAAGAGATAGAAGAGTTTGCACAAAAGCATCAACTTTGTCTGGAACCTACAACAAGTGAGCAAAAGAAAACATAATCGAGCCAGTGGCGGTGGAGGAAGCTGAGATAGAGACTTTTATATTTAATCTAAACCTGGTAAAGAAAATTGGATTGATTTGCCTAATTCACGGGCCAGCGAATATTGGAAATTGATCATTTAATAGTTAATATGAATAACAGGTTTGAAAGTATACCTTTAGCCCAATCGATCGATGTGATTTTGAATCTCAAGGCTTTTTGTTGATAATTATAAGGATATTCTCCAAATTAATGAGACTATTTTAAGAGCAGAATGTTTAATAATTAAAAACGTGTTAAAAGAAAAGGAGACTACATTAGAAGTATTGTATAACGTAAAACAATAATTGTGTCCAAATCTCTTTTAATTGATCCAAGCTGCAATAGTCGTTCCAGTCAGCTCAGCAGGATGTGAGTAGAGCTTTTCAACAATAAAGAAATAAGAATTAAGACGTGGCTGAGGTCTACTAAGGGAGAAGAGGGGTTCTCAAGTACTACCCTTCTTCACATAGATAATAAGTACGTCAAGGAAAACTTCACACCAGAAAAAGGTTTTAATATTTTTACTGAGAAGAAACGTAAATTATAATACTTTAATTTTAATAAAAAAAAATATTAAAATAAAAACATAGCTTATATTACGCTGGTCTTAATCAATGATGCTTAAAAGTCAAGTAAAATTACTTTAATGCGTTTGTTTGACGTCTTATACTGTACAGTGTGTATACGAAAATGGAACACTTACTTAAATCACTAATAGGGCAAGACTCTAACAAGCAGTTATAAAAAGAAAATTAAAAAAAAAACTATCCGTTTACAAGTTATGACCGTTTGAATTTATATTCTATATTTACCTCCGTTTCTCAAAAAGCAGGTAGAATGTGTAAAGTACAAGATTTTAAATCGTACATATTTTTTTATTTTGGATTTTTTTATTCCGTTACTAAGATAATCGTTAAACACTAATTTCGAAAACTTTTTATGGATTTTCTCAATAACTAAGTAAATATTTCAAAAATAAAAAAATACGAGTAAAAAGCAGAGTACGATTTAAAATATTTAACTTTATAAATTCCTCCTGGTTTAATGAGAAACGGAGGTACCTGGAAATTCAAACGGTCATAACTTGTAAACGGGAAGTTTTTTTTAAAAAAATATTTTCTGACTGCATGCTAGAGTCATGCCCTTTCAGTAATTTAACTAAGTGATCCATTGTCAGATACAACCTGTATACTTTGTGACTGTATCGCTTTTAAATTCATATAGCTATTCAAACATAAATTGTTACGTTAGAGCGACAAAGTTCATAAGAAGTGTAATGCTATTTATGAATTATGATGCTAATCGTGCTAACCAACTGAATTCGTCGTATCTCAGGTTAGGGGCCAGGCCCCCCCTGGACAAAATTCCTAAATACGCCAATGTTGCTACATGATGGCTAATTTGGTCGGGTGATAGACGGTTTGTGTCTTTTTTTAATCATCTGCTACTGGAACCTGAGTAGTTAACAATCTTTGTTAACATACTGTAATAATTATACGGAAATTATAAGTACAGATTCACGCATTAGAGTATTTATCTTAGGGCTAAATGAGCACGTGCTTGGAGCGGCAAATCGCTAGGGGCAGCAGTCTGGTCGATTGATAACTTCGATTTGACTTTACAAAACAAATATTATCGCCATATTTCATTTACAATATAATTATTACCTATTATAGTACTTTTAATGCACCAAGGGCAAATTATCGTGAATATATAGGCCAATATCACTGCGTTAAAAGCAAACAAACGGTTTCGTTTGTCTTTATAGACAAGGCCAGCGTCAGAGAAAAGTGTTCCGCGTTATTAATAAATGTTTGTTTCGTAAATAAATGTATCTTAACATCCAGTCTCATTTATCAGAATCCAGAAACGTTCAGTATGACCTAAGTAATATTAACAGGTAGTGACGAAAGCGAAATAGTTTTTATAGAAATAGAATAGGTACCTACTCATAATTCCTAATTATTCTAGTTTAAAAATCCTCAAATTCCCATAGCTATTAGTTCCTCAATAACAATAAATAAAACCAAACCAAAAACCAGACCAAACTTTCGTATAATGCAGCATGTTCACGGATAAGTGATGCTTCTTCTTCAAAAAGATAACATACGCCCAATACGCTAAAAATCCAAAACATTTAAGTCACTCGATCTGTATTCTTTTGTAAAAAGTTTGAATTCTTTTTCTACGCTGACGAAGTCGCTTCAGCCAGTTTCTAATAAGTCCCTAGTAAATATAGAAAAGGATTATAGCGTTCTTTCTGCAACATAAACAGTTGTACATATAGGTTTTTATCTTTAGATGGGTAGGTAGGTAACAATTGCTTGGCAGGTATACCTAGAGATTCTTATCGTTAATAAAGTTGGTACGTAGATCTTACCGTAAACCCTCCACGTCCGTCACCAATGTAGCTCCATGACACAACTTTATACGATTTGTTAAGATCAAGTGGTAGGTATCGAAGCCCTTCACAGTCGGTACATGGAACGGTGGCCATAACACGGGACCCAACCGGCTCAGATGCGTTTACAACTATGCGTAGCCCTGGCAGATACAAAATACCTTATTAAGAGACTATCTACACATATCCTGTTTAGAACTTCTTAACTTGCTATTTGTTATGCATTTTCACATAAATAAAATCTTATTAAAACTCTAAAATTCACAATAAAATAATTTGAAGATGAAGAGGAGGCACCATATTTGTACCTCGTGCAGTATCTAAACTTACCCCCTATCTGCAACATATGCTTGCTGCCGAAGGTGTGTCTCCAAGAAACGCCGACTGCAAACTCCAGCGCTTCTTGGAGATATTGACCCTTAACATCGTAGACTTGAAGAAGGTTTTCGTAGGGTAAGGCCATCAGGAGACTTTCGGTGGTCACGTCTACATAATATGACATAGAATTTAAATCCTTTTGATTTTAGACAATATTTTGATCAAACGCATTACTTTCCAACTCTTGAGATATAAGTTAGTAGCTTAAAATATAAGAGCATGTTTTTCTCGATTATCTTTTTTTTTTTTATTCATGTTTGTCTTAATATCAAACTTAATGATAAAAGTTTATTATTTAACTATTTATGTTTGTCTCAAGTCAGTCTTATTTATCTTACTAGTAACATTTAAAATTTAACAAATACACTAACTTCCAGGGTCAATTTGCATTCTGAGCCCACCAATGCTAATTAGGCAAACGTATACATCATTACGGCCGGTAGTTGGGCGCATAAACAGGAGCTGAAACAACACATAGGTGCCTATAATTGCAGTAACTTTGTATGTTTGAAGGGAGGAAGACATACAAATCTGGTTAATTATTCGCCAATTTTAATGCAATAATGTAAAACAAACGTAGCTAATCCTTTTATTTCAGTGGAACGTGGATACTTAAGCGGGTACTACACTTTCGAGAGACACGGTGACGATTACATCTGAGTCGAACCGATCTATACAATCTCTTTGACATCAACCGATCATATTGAATGAAGAAGAAGTACGGGTGTTTGTCAACACATTAATCAAGTCCTTTCCCACATTAAAGTTCCAAGATTCCTTCTTTATAGAAAAGAAAAATTGTGCTTAGAGTTCACTTAGATTGATGATGGACGATGAATAGTCAGGTTCGTACCATAACGTACGAGACAACAACTAATGTGATTGTTACGAGCCGAGGTTCGGAATTAGAAAGGTACACAAATTTATTACCAAAATAGACACAACTTATTTTAATAATTCGCATATAACACAATTACTACAAGTCGCAGATACATCTCTCAATTGTACTTTGCACTTATCGCACTTCTTCACTTGCTGATCTCAAAACTAGAACTCATTTAATACTGCCATGCAATTGCCTTATATACTCCAAACGTTATTTCATAGAGAGTTCGTGATATTTTCCCTCTGGAATTTTCTAATACATTGTGGGACATTCTATAAATAGACTATTAGTTCCGTTTATTGTCAAAAGATGTAATCTATGACTTACTATACTCGACAATAGATGGTGCCAGCAAGTCAATTCTTGCTTCCGTAACATTATTACTAAATAACAAGGTACATTAACCACTTCACTAATTCACTAAAACTCTTTTCCTGTACTCACTAAATCTCTGCTTTAGGTACTAGGCAACTTGTGTGAGTACCTCGTTTAAGAAGCCGTCGCAGACCCAGTTGCCCAGATTGCACTCGCCTAACCAGCAAGCCGTCCTGTTTAGAGTAACTCGTGAAACGCCCAGCACCTCCTTACCCATCGCGTCCACCTGCTGGCGCCACGGTTCCAGTTCTTTCAGCATATTAGGATCTGCACAATATAAAAACAGGTGACATTGGTATTAATATTTAAAAAAGTAGGTACTTTCCGTCTTTCTTCATCAGGTGATAGGTTTTGGATTAGTATGACCACAGTGTGACGGACGGACGATGTAACTGAAAGTGGGTATCAGTTGTATCCCCCACGACCTTAAAACCATTTGCTAAATAAAAGGCTTCACTTACTCTATTACGTAATCCGTGCTTGCCCTAACTGTTCCGTTAGCAGTTAATAACAGCTGGAGAAATTGTTTTTGTGCGTCGAGAACAAAAGGTTGTGACGGCTCCTGCGAGAAATTTTCTTTAGCCTATATGTATATGTTCTTTTCTTGATTTCGGCTATCGAAAACTTACGTGACCCCGTAGTGGTAAGTCCGCCAATTGTATTAGTTGCATATTATCGCTTTATTCCTACTCTTTGTAATGTTTTTGGTGTACAATGAAGAGGTATATTATTATTATTAAATCAGTTTTGGTACTAGTAGGTCCTTACCTTGTACAATAGAAGCATTTAGGTAGACAGGCAATCCTTCCCATCTTTCGACAAGACCCTGGTCGTTGATGAAAAACTTAATGTTGCCCAGGAAACGTGTGTAGCACGATGCTTGTACCACTAGAATCTGAAGAATGTTTGGTAACTATAATTTAAAAAGAGTGGCCGTCAACTTTCTTGCGAACTTATTCAACACTCCTTTCTCAGCGCCGACTACGTTGTAGAGGTATTCATAACAAGTTCTTATAGAAAATTTTTAACTTCCAGACCCTCCTACTTAGTCAGTAGTTTGTATACCTTACATACCTATGTCTGAAAGTGTCAATAAGGACGAGATTAATCGATTTATCGCTCATCACTAGGGGTTATACAATCGTGAACAGTACATACCCGATGTCCATTCACTTGCTGCACAACTGTAGGGTACTTGCCGTGTGGTGTTTCCCCATTAGGTGTTTCTCCATTATAAAGCAGAGTGTTTGTGTGCCCGCCCACTATTATGTCCACAGTTGGAGAAACACGCGCAGCGAGAGCCCTGTTTATAAACAGATACTAAATCAAACATTTGATATTTAACGCAACTCTCGAATTATCGACTTGGTTCACACGGTGACTCGACGTTTGATTGGCAAACCCAAGTTACTCACGTGAGTCAGAAGGTCACTAGCACTCTGCGAACTTTATACAGACTATAGAATTTCCTACCTACCATAACCCAAAACTATGCTTATATAGTTTAATAATTGACTATGGTAAAGTGTGTTATTTCAACCTGAATTCAGATCTGCTTAATAAGCTAGACCGCCTTCTCAATAACTGCATTCGATTCATTTTCAATCTTCGCAAGTATGACAATGTGTCTGCTTTACGTTCCCAATTAAATTAGCTTCCTATTCGCCGCAATCTGCGAGTTCTGACTTCTCTCTTTTCTTTTCTCAATTCTCCATCTTCCCCTTCTCACCTAGCACCCTACTTTCGGTTCTTGTGCCAAAACACAACCGAAATCTTCAATCTAAATACTTTACTTAAAATCATTATATCGAAATAATCTACTTCTCCTATTTCCCCTCAACTCTTTGTTCTTCTGTCATTCAGTTCTTTTCTGGAATGCGCTCCCGTTTTATATTTAAGAAAAAAGTCCGCGATCTCCTGCACAACGAGTTATCAGAATAAGTACACAACCCCGTACTGCGATATTCATAGTTTATGTATACTAATATATGTATATTATGTATCTATGTACTTAGGTAAGTAAGTGTGTATTCCGTGTATTATATACAGGGTGTATTCGAAAATAGAACACTTACACGTGCAGTGTTCTCAGAAGGCAGCATTGCCATGTTTAAAGGCAATGATAATTCTCTGTGCAAGAAGAAGGCCCGCCTTTTGGTCATGAGAAGTGTCGATCAGTCGCCTATCTAGTTCAAGTAGTTAAAACGGCTCAAAAACATAATTACTGATAAAATTATTGTATTTACGCCATTTGAGGCTTTCTGCTGTCGCAGAAGCAGCGCCAGCACCACCAGTTGTGCTTTATGAGAAACAGAGTTAAAAATACCTGGAAATTCAAACAGTCATAACTAGCGTCATGCTAGAGCATGCTAGAGTCATGCCCTTTCAGTGACTTAAGTCAGTGTTCTATTTTCAAATACCCTCTGTATATGTACCTACATCACCCCAAGGTTGGCTGGTAGAGAATGCCCTGGTATTAAGTCCGCGTTTGTACACATGTGCATGAAGTTTTAAATAAATAAATAAATTATCCAATTCACATTTTCTCCTTTAATCGTCGCAATGAATCTTTCAAAACTAATATCTCGCGTTGATATTCTTGTGCAATACCTGTAATTAGGTAGTATGATGATAATACTACGCTCGAGAAAAAAATAACATAATAAATACAACTATATTTTTAAGGTAAGATCGTAAAATGTACTAAATGCTTAAAGCATTGACGCTCACAAATCGCTGTTGAATCCAATATGTGACAGCACAATGATGATGTCCACACCTTGCTCGGTTAAGATGGCGGCCTCGCGGTTGACAGCTTCCAATTCATCCTCAATTACCAATTGACCTTTGGATGCGGTGAACTGGAAATAATATAGAAGTTTACCTGTTCTACTTGGAGTTTTTCTACTAACTTTGATTGTCTTTGTCGGCATTGCAAACCTGTTAAGCGTACATGTATACGATTAAACCATTTACATGCCACTAATTATCTCGCGATCATCGGAAAATTTGATATTACAATCATTATATTCGACAAACTTTTAACAATTCGGCTGTGTACCTACTGTATAATCAGTGGTATAAGCAACGTCACAAAATAGATAGACTAAGTATATAAAACGTGTATAGGTACCTAATATACATAAAAGGTTAGGTACCCAATGTTTTTTTATTGATCCATGTATTTATTACGTCGAAGTCAAACGCCACGAGAAACCTATTCTACCTCTATAAGCATACGAAATACACTATCCTGTGTTTTTACCTTTCGCAGCAGTACGCCGATAATGCCGATTTTTCTTCCATGTCGTTTGACTATGGTGTGTTTCTTAATAAAGGGCGACATAGATGGCTCGCCAGTGGTATTTACATTAGCGCCAAGCATTGGCGCCCTCAAATGTTCCACATAAGGCAACAGGCCTTCCACGCCGTGGTCAAACTCGTGATTGCCGAGCACCTGCGTATAATTAGTTAGTATGGATTATTTTTAATTTAATGTAAGACTAGGGACTCATTAAAATCTTTATTTTAAGTTATTCCTCTTTACGAAATTCCTTCTTAAAGGTTCCATTCAATATTTATCTCCTTTGGAAATGAATTTTCAATGTGCAATGATAGGGAAAAGGTACTTTTATAACGGTCAACGGTTGGCTGTGCATTGTCGTCAGCCTTTGACATAGTTTTCTTTGGTTGGAATTTTAATCACTATTTAACCTTATTGCACCAGATGTTACAGTTCCACCTGTCACGTCATCAATCGTCCACGTGTTTTATTATTGTGTTTATAAAAACAAAAATGTTATCCTCCCGCATACCTAGTTAATGTTTCCTCTGAGTAAAAGGGCTACTAATACATACGATTGTTCGTGGAGAGGGTGGCGACACGTGGAGGGATATTATTATGGCGGGCGGGGGAGACATTTCAAGTTTAATTTATGGTGCCCTTGCCTGGTGATACTACGTTTAACTTGACGCATACATTAGCGGAAATATAACAACTGCTGTTGCATCAGGCGGTGCGAATATCAAGATGCGTTTTTCGTTTAGGACTTTTAGTAAATGTAACAACATTCTCAGATGGCTCAAAGAAGATTGTCCAGGCTGTTAGTTATTAGAGTATCGTAAAATATGATCCACCATACGTCTGTGATATAGACAAGACCTCCGTGTGTTCGCGCTTCTGTTTTATTACAGTACTAAGTAGTAACCTGTTACGCGCCCCGGCTTCGCACGGGTAGCAGAGATTTGCACAAAATCTTAACCAATTATACACCTAAACCTTTCTCATGAAACACTCTGTCTATTAGTGAAAACCGCATGAAAATCCGTTCAGTAGTTTTTTAGTTTATCGCGAACAGACCGATAGACAGACACGGCGGGGGACTTCATTTTATATTATGTAGTGAGTGAGTGAGTAATCGCTTTCGGTGGTTTGGTAACCTGAAAAGTTGATTTCGGTGAAACTATGTTATTCAATATGCACTAGATTTGTTATAACGAGTTTAATAATACAAATTCTGTTTACTTTTGACAATATCTAGGATTTAGCTTCTAATTTTGATTTCCGTGATACTGATTTCGGTGTTTTCGGTGGGGTTTTTTCTTGTTATATCTACCACGTGAGAGCCTTCTCCATTTCTACGCACATATAAAATTTAGATAATTAATCAGTTTGCTTTTTGGCGCGGACTCAAAATCAGTTTACCTATACAATTTTTTATAGTTTATGTTAATAAATTCAATACTCGAGACTCAAAAGGATTCTTTATTTTTTGCTTATTAGTTAAATTAAAAAGTACCAAAAACCATTTAAGATAGAAATATCATTTAATTACATTTAATTTCGGTAATTAGAATATTGATTTCAGACTTTCAGTGGACACCAATTTTTTAAATGAAGTAACTTTGTAAATAACCGACCGGCGCGAATGATTTTTTTTAATTTAAGAAAATTGTGCCACTGGAGTCAACCAAATAACGATGCGGCTGAGAATGACCGAAATACATCACAAATACTTCGTGATACCCAAGTGTAGGTAATTTAAACTTTACATTTAGACACGATGGCGATAATTCTTTCTCTTGTTAGACCGTTGATTAGACGCAGTATTTTATTGATACGTACATGGGCATCGTGAGGTAGCAAATTCATGAAGTGTTGAGTGACGTTCCATCGATAGAAGTTATACCAGATTGTGCCTTGGAAGCTATCTCCACCGTTGAGTAGCAATGCGTCGGGCTCTGCCTTAAACGCTTCCATAACAGCTGTGTACAATCTTGCGAAGCCCCCAATACACGGGGCAACTTTCGGGTTGCACACTGCACCAGTTGGGCTCACTTCATCAAACCTGTAATTCGGAAACGTTATAAGTAATGTTTTTTAACAAAGCTTTATATTGCAAGTGTAGCAGATTTGTTGTTGTAGATTTTTTTCATTTATTACTTATCACGTTAAATAAAGTTTAAAGATAATTCCACACGACGACCAATTCAAAATATAACAGTACCAAGATCTTATTTGATTTGGGTCTTATCCGATAGCTTTTCAGTTTTTTAAGATGCTTTTTACGCCTCGAGGAGGAGGATTAGAAGGGAAACACGCATGCTGATACAGAGTTTCAAACCTTTATAGTGCCGCAAAGGAAAAAGGTGTTGAACATACCTACTCGTACCTCTGTACGGAATAGAATAGAATAGATAGGTAAACGTCTACGGCTTATAAATTTTATCTTATTTTCTTTGCCTCTGCTGGTCTCATAGTGATGGCAAGAACACGGCTGGTCACATATTTGCCCTCAAGTTTGTCTCTAATGAGAATTATTTACTGCTCTTTCTGTTGACAAGCTTGAATGGATACTCCATCTCGGTAGATGCTCAGCCTCAGCTCAGCTCAACACTAGAATCACCTCTGTCAACATAACACGTATGGCACTACAAGTCAGCAGATGGCTGCGAAATTATAAAACCCGTTAGCTCAGGAACTATATTTTTGTCCCCTGTTTTGCAATCAAGCACGCAGTATGATATACTGCATCATCATCGCCTATGTAAGTTTGTAACTCCTGGGTTGTTCGCGCGATCCTGTATAGATCTACCTATAAGTGGTGACAATGTGTCCTACTCTTTTGAAACCTGTTTGATAGTTTACCTACACAAGATCTTCTTTGACGCAATAGGGGTTAAAAATGCCCGTAGGCATTTCAAAACACAGTCATATCGAACCTTAAGACTTACATTATTTTATGACTGCGCTAAATTGGTATAGGATCAACTATTCTACGATACTTCTATTGCACGTACAAATAAAGAGATGTATGTATGTATGTGCTTACATTTGTGTTATCCTATGGCGTATTTGCTCATACAGAATGACCTAATCGCTAGGAACGTTAAGGTAGGTACATATGTTTCCCGGGGTGCTGTCTAGAAAACCTCCACGTGGTGCACCCTGGAAACGTTGGCGATGACGCTGCCTTTTTTTTCCTCAGTTTTTGAGGACGGCGTCATCGCCAACGGCTAATATTCTAGTATGAAGAGGAGGCCATCTTTCTTCGGCCACTTGGTTGAGGCTTGGCCCAACAGAGCACATCTGTCTGTTGGCTCTTCGCTCTTCGGAGCTATGAGGATGAAAACCTCGGTAAAAAATGACGAAGGAGGGACCCTTGCGAGGGTCGGCGTTTCTTCTCTGCTGTCTTCAGTGGAGAAGGAGGGCGGGCTCGGCGTGCACTTACACTGTCACCGAGCAGGCATGGGAAGATTTAGTTTCCTTGCCACCGTCGGCATATCGTAATCCCGAAAGGAGTCGTGGTCATGTTTCGCGACTCCGATCGGGGACGAGGGTCTTGGCTTAGCCGCCCGGACCGCAAGGAAGAAAACCTCTCTAAAAAATCACCCCGAATTCCGTGTTCTGGTGCGTGACCAGGGGATGCATGGCTGATGGGTAGTTCAGTCGCAAGCGCACTCCCAGTCGGGGGACCTGCGGACCCCTCGGTTGGGTAAAAAACCTTCGCTTGCCCGGGCATTGGGGATCTCTGCCCGGGTCGACCTTTATTTCTCCCCGTCTCGTGGGTTTAGCTATGGAATACTTAAATCAATTTAATAAACAAACAAATGAAGAAAAAAAGACGGAGAAAGTAGAAAGTAAGAAGGAGAAGAACGAAAAGAAGGCGATCACCTCGTCTAAAAAAGGCGAGGTTTCACTGGAGACGCCTATCTCGAAGGAGCTCCCAGCAGTCAACTCGACTCTTGGGAGCAAAAGACATTCGGAACGTCTGCGTTCCAGATCGGTCCTCTCATCTGATGGAAATTCCGGTGCCATGGCAGAGAACCAAGAGTTGATGGAAGTGGAGGTCTGCCTTACCGACTGTCGTAAACGCGGACGCTCCTTAGATCAGGACAGCGACACGTCCCAGGAGATGCTTCCTCCCAAAGTGGCTAGTAGCCATAGAGGGAGGTCGCGCACGCCGGTCTCGACTCCGTCGGGCTCCACCTTCTCTGGGAGGGAGGCCTATGTCCGAGTTAGAGCGGAGGGCGAGAACATGGCGGAGGAGGAGATTGCAGATCTCCTGCTAAAAATTCAAGCGCCGGTGGTAGGGGGTTCTGACCCCGTAACACCATCGACCATGCAGGAGAGAGCGAACGCGGCGGTGGCCGTTATCCACAAAGTGGCCACCAAGTCCACAAACCTTAAGGGTTCCTTTGTTAGGGCCCTTAAGGACTCCTCTTCCGCCATCTCTGGGGTCGTCGAGACCCTCATTGGGGACGTGGCGCGCCTCCAGGCCGCAAACGATGTGTTGACGGGGCAGGTCACTGAGTTAAGCGCTCAGTTCGCCCAATTTCGGGCACAGGCGAATTGCTCTGAGCAGCCAAACCCGGTTGTCCGGCAGCCTGCCCCCTCCCCATCCCCTGTTCCGGATGCCCACTTGCGTCAAGTTATTGACGCAGTGTGGCGCATGATGGACGGGCGCCTCGCGGGCCTGGAGGCAAGGCTGCCTCCGGCACCTATCGTTCGGCCACCACTTGCCGCGGCCAAGGCTAACGCTGCAACGGTCCCGACACCGCTTCCCGTCTCGGGTGGCCGCGTGACTGTGACGTATGCCGCGGTGACGTCAGCACCGGCGCCTGCAGATGCACCGGCTGGTCGACCGGTTAAGGCTGCGTCAAGAGTGGCTGCACGAAGGGCCGGGCAAGCGCCGAAGTCAAACGAAAAAGTGGCAGCAGAGTTCCCTCCGCTTCCCACTCCGGCACCGAGGGCGACGACTGTGGCTGCTTCTCCCTCTTGTGGGCCCGTGCCTGGTCCGTCTACATCGGCCCCCTCCACGTCCACTCCCACTAACGACGGGTGGAAAAAAGTCGAGGGAGGCGGGAAGCGGTCCCGCAACCGGAATAGGAAGGCTGCCGGAAGTGCGCCATCTCCGCCGCAGGCACCGTCCGTGGCAGTGGCTGCCACCGGGAAGCCCCGGAAACTGGTGACACCCAAAACGGCGGCTGTGGTGGTTTCCGTGTCACCAACGGCGACCGACAGCGGGCTATCCTACGCAGCCGTATTTAAGAAGGCCCGGGATAGTCTCGCCGGTGAATTCGGTGGAGTAGGTGTTAGGATGCGCCTCGCCCAGACGGGAGCTCGAGTCCTCGAGTTCCCTGGGGCTGAAGGCGCAAAGACGGCGGACACCTTTGCCGAGAAGATGCGGGAGATTTTCGCAGCCACGGATGGTATGAAGATCGCCAGGCCCATCAAGTGCGCAGAGTTGCGCATTTCGGGCCTGGACGATTCAGTCACGGTCGAGGATGTCCGCGTTGCAATTCGGGAGAAGACAGTATGCAGCGCGGACAACATCAGGATCGGCACCATCCGCCCCGGTCCAGGGGGCCTTGGCGCGGTGTGGGCCAGTTGTCCCGTGGCGTCGGCCAAAACTTTGAGCGACGCTGGAAAGATCCTCGTCGGTTTCGTGAACGCCAGAGTCACACTCCTGGCGGCGAGACCGATGAGGTGTTTTAAATGCCTCGCTACGGGGCACACCCGCGTCAAGTGCGCCAGTTGTTTTGACTGCAGTGGACTATGTTTCCGCTGCGGTCGACCGGGGCACAAGGCGGCGGAATGCTCCGCCTCCCCTCACTGCCCAGCGTGTGCGGCGGGAAATCATCCTGCCAACCATCAGATGGGGCAGGGTGGCTGCAAGCCGCCCCGCACTTCTCGTCAAACTTCGGGGGCCAGCCAATCGACCCAGGCTGCCTCCGACGTCAGTCCTGCGTCGTCGTCGTCGCCCATGGAGGAGGTTGTAGAGACAGTTCAGTAATGGACCAAGTCTCCAACCTCCTTGTCCAGACGAACCTGAACCACTCTGCCGGTGCGCAGGATCTTTTCCTGCAAACCATGGCGGAGTGGTCGATAGGTGTCGCCGTAGCCGCGGAGCCCTATTACGTTCCTCCCCGTCCAAATTGGCTGGGTGACTGGGACGGCTCCGTGGCAGTCGTCGGTTCCAAGGCGGCTCATTCCCCGCCCTTGTCGCTAAGAGACAAGGGTACTGGATATGTTGCTGCCGACTGGGGGGGTATCACCATATATGGTGTGTACTTCTCCCCCAACCGGAGTCTGAGCGACTTCGAGGTCTTCCTCAATAGCCTGGAGACCTCGATCCGGCGACTAGCGTCTGGGCACGTCCTAGTGCTGGGGGACTTCAACGCCAAGTCCGTTGCGTGGGGTTCCCCCAGGACGGACGCACGGGGTGATGCCGTAGAGGAGTGGGCGGCATCGGTGGGCCTCTGTCTCCTAAACAGAGGCTCCACCAACATGTGCGTGCGACAGCAGGGGGGGTCGATAGTGGACCTTTCGTTCGCTACCCCAGCTCTCGCCGCGCGAGTAAGGAACTGGCGTGTCCTGGAAGAGGTTGAGACGCTCTCGGATCACCTGTATATCCGATTTGAGCTCTCCCGGACCCAGGACCCCAGAAGGGGTCACACGGCGCGGCGTTCTTCCCGCTTCCCGCGGTGGGCTGTTACGAAGATGGACAGGGACCTACTAGAGGAGGCAGCCATCATCTACTCTTGGCTGTCTCCACAGCCTCTGACTGAGGAGGTAGACATGGGGGCAGGCCGCTTTCGTGATGCGATTACGCAGATTTGCGATGCGGCCATGCCCCGCGTCCGAGGTCGTCGGCCTCCAAGGAAGGAGGTCTACTGGTGGTCCCAGGAGTTGGCGGACCTCCGTGCGGCCTGTACCCGTGCCCGGAGGTCCTACACCCGCAGCCGGCGTCGTCACCGCGAGGAGGGTGAAGAGGACCAGCTTCATGAGGAGTACCGAGAGGCGCGGAAAACTCTGAAGCTGGCCATTAGCCGCGCCAAAGAGGAGAAGAGAAAGGAGATGCTGGAGGGTCTCGATGTGACCCCTGGGGTCGCCCATATCGCGCGGTGCAACGAAAGCTCCGCGCGTCGGGCCCCCCCCCTTACGGAGACTCTTCAGCCCAGCTTCCTGCAGGAAGTGGTTGAGGGCCTTTTCCCGCAACGGGTGGAACACACACCCCCGTCGATGGCCCTGTTGGCCGGACACGACGGGGAGGTCGAAAGTGAGGACGTTCCGCCCGTCACAGAGGCGGAGGTAGGGGCGGCTGTTCTACGGATCCGTTCCAAGAACACCGCCCCCGGGCCAGACGGGATTCCTGCCCGAGCTTTCGCCCTCGCCCTCGACCACATGTCGGACCGCCTCAGGGAAGTGTTTGACGCTTGCTTGGCGTCCGGATGCTTCCCTGACTGCTGGAAGAGCGGGAAGCTGGTGCTTTTAACGAAGCCGGGACGGCCTACCGACTCGGTCGCAGCCTACAGGCCCATCGTGTTGCTGGACGAGGCGGGTAAATTGTTTGAGAGGGTCCTCTCTGCCCGTATCGTTCGGCACCTTGGCGAGGTCGGCCCCGATTTGTCGGACGCCCAATTCGGTTTTCGAGCGGGGCGTTCGACGGTCGGTGCTGTGTTGCGCCTGAGGGCTGTGACCGAAGACGTAGTGAGCTGTGGCGGCGTGCTGTTGGCGGTGTCTTTGGACATCGCCAACGCATTCAATAGTCTACCATTCAGCTGCATCAGGGAAGCACTCCTCTATCATGGGGTGCCACAGTACCTGAGGCGGCTAGTGGCAGACTATTTAGAGGAGCGTAGATGACCGTCATGGACGAGGACCGAGATAGAGATTTGAGTAGTCGGCCCATGTCGTGCGGTGTTCCGCAGGGGTCTGTCCTTGGACCACTCCTGTGGAACATGGGGTACGACTGGGCCCTTTGAGGTGACTTCCCCCCTGGGCTGGGCGTAATCTGTTACGCTGATGACACGTTGGTCACAGCCCGGGGGGTGAACTTTCAGGAGGCGGCGCGCTTGGCTACCAGGGGAGTCTCTCTGGTGGTCGGGCGCATCGAGGCGCTAGGTTTGCGGGTGGCCCTGGATAAGACGGAGGCCCTTTTATTTCATGGGCCCCGTCGTGGTCCACCCCCTGGCGCCAATTTGGGCGGACCCAGCGTCGCTACGAGGTGGCTGTACACGGGGGTTGTCCGGTCAATGGCACTGTACGGTGCACCGGTGTGGGCGGGAGCTCTGACCGCCCAGAATAGGGCGCGCCTCTGGCGCCCGCAGAGGGTTATGGCGGTTAGAGCCATACGTGGATACCGCATCGTGTCGACCGAGGCGGCATGCGCGTTGGCCGGGACTCCCCCGTGGGATTTGGAGGCGGAAGTGCTCGCCGAAGTATATCGGCGAACGGCTGAGTTCCGGGCGGGAAGCGGCAGTCGGCCCCCGCCCGAAGAGGTACGCGAATGGCGTGAGGCCGCTCGTCAAGCCACCATGGCTCGTTGGTCGTCCCGGCTGGAGGCTCCACGTGCTGGCTTTGCCGCCGTGGAGGCGCTCCAGCCGGTCATCGTCGAGTGGGCAGGGCGGCAGTACGGGACCCTTTCCTTCCGACTGACGCAGGTTCTTTCCGGGCACGGCTGCTTCGGGAAGTACCTGCACTCGGTCGCTAGGAGGGAACTGAGTCCCGCCTGTCACCACTGCGACTGCAGTGAGTTCTCTGCACAGCACACGCTGGCGGTTTGTTCCGCCTGGGCGACGCAGCGTCGGGCCCTCACTGCAGTCATCGGAGGGGATCTCTCGCTACCGGCCGTCATAAGCTCCATGGCTGGTAGCGACAGTAATTTTACCGCGGTCGCGACCTTCTGTGAGGACGTCATCTCGCAGAAGGAGGCGGCGGAAAGGGTCCGGGAGGACGATCTCCACTCGGACCTAATTCGCCGCCGGCGAACCGGGCGGCGGAGGCGCGCTTACCAGCGCCTCATGCCGCCCTGAGTGTGGCCGCGGGTGGTCGGGACGGGTTTTCCCCTCCACCCGCTATAGTGGCCCCCCGCGAGGAGGCGGCGTCCGCTTGTGCCTGGACGTCGCCTAATTGAGAGGTTTTTACCCGAAGGTGGTGCCCGCGCTTTGCGGGCAGGCGCTAGGAGGGTTCCGGATGTCTTAACAAAAGCTGTTCCCGGATCCCTCCTACTTAAGGCGGAGTACGGCACACCGTGTGGTTTTAGTCGGTTCGATTCCGACACACCACCCCACCGAAAACCCCGGTGGGATGACGGCCCGAGGGGGTTTCCACACACACAAAAAAAAAAAAAAAGGTACATATGTTTGTCTATATTTTAGTTATGGAAATATAGGTAGGTACATATTTAGATTACGTTCTGTAGATGACGTAATGTTGTAGACATACAATAATGCTCTATGACCTGCCATGTTTCTTTGCTCTACGTATCTACACCATGTCAGAAATTTATTAGCCTACTGCCGCAAATCAAATTTTTCGTTATTTTAACAACACTGGCAAAGTTCATCATCGTTTGTGCATTAGCGCTGCTAATGTTCCTGATGTTTTTCTTTTAATAATAAAAGAAGTATATTTACTTTTTTCTTAAATTTAAGAGATTGCGAAAGTTATCGGTAGTCCGGTCAAAATAAACATTCAAGGGTACCATAATTCGCACGGAAAAAAAATTAAATCTTGTATAACTCGGAAATAACCAAGTTTAGGATATCGTATCGGGACTAATTTAGCTCCAAATGTTCTCTAATTTAACCCCTGTATTTCCTGTCACCTTGCCACCTAAATAAATACATAAAATAAGTGTAGTATTATACAGTCAGTGCTTCATTGAATCTGTATTAACTACGTAGGTATATAATGGTATAGAGTTCATTGTCCCAGCTGACACACTTAATCTAAGCATCGAACAATAGGGCCTCATTATTGTATGGAAGTACTTAGAAGGTTAATTAATTTTATTTTTTAATATCAACCAATTCTACTGATCGTGTAATATCTACTCAACAAAATGCAAACCAAGCTGTAACAGCAAAATTTTGTTAAATTGATGTCATATCGTAATGTGTTACGCCATTAATCATGGACATGGTTTTCACTTCCGCGGACGCGGATATTTGAAGGCTAACATCCGCGGATGCGGGTCTTAGGAGATTTTATAAAAACCAGCATCTGCCCGCCACTCCGCTCACGCTAACGATGCCTTGGAGGTAAGAGGTAACTGCTTTACTCGATTCTGCTGTTTTATGATAGTGGTATTGATCGTAATAAATGGCCATAACTTGTTTGAAATCGAGATTATTCTTAAGGGAGTGGTCCATGGGAAAAGACGAAATTGATTCGGTTTCAATCTTAGTAAGATACACAAAGTAGCTCCACAATTTCAGAATAATACCCTTAAACCATCCAAAAAAAGTATTGGGATCTTCCGTGTATAGATCCCATACGATGCAGTTAAGCTTGCATCCATAAACCTTGGTATGCCTAATAGAACACAACACTACTTTACTGAGGAAAAAGTCTGCTTCGGCTATTAGCTGAAAGTCATATAGAGTACCTACTGTCTTCACTTCTGTGTGTGAATATTAGCATAGCGGCCTTTGACTTTGTACATACGTCATTTTTGTACATGGTATAATAATATATATAGAATCTCTTAGCCTTAACAGAGATATTGATGGAATACCCAAGAACCCGAAGCGAATACCATAATGCACCTAAAATAGGTGGACCGCCGGTGCTGCCACAATGAGTCCCTCACGGTCCACCCAGGTTGGCATGCGGGCTTCAACTCCAAATGTTTAAAAACACCCGTGTGTGTTTAAACATCGCCCAGTTTTTTATGTTTAAGCATTAACCAGAAAGGTTGATTTCCGTATATCAACCCTTCGCAGGAGGCTCTACTGTAGGTGTAGGTCGTAAAAACGTTTGCTGCACTCGCGAGTTCGCGACCACTCTAAAGTACGATTCACACCGAACGGGCCGCGTCGGAGTGCGTCAGACCGAATCTGAACGACTTAGAATTTTAATTTATTTATTATTTACTTAAGCACGTGCGGATAGTGCTATAAAATAATGATATTTCATATTTGAAATATAGGCACAAGTAGTTCTTTAATATGTGTGTGCCTCTACAGAAAAGATACTAGAAATCTTGATTTTTGTGAAAGCATTTTCTTTGTATGAATTTTTTATATATTTCTTTACCCATTTCTTGGTCTCAAATTAAAAGACACAAGGGTGAAAGGGTGCCTTATAAAAAATCAATAATTTAACAATCACATAGTTATCTACTCACCGGGCATGAAAGTCATTGTAGTGAATAATGTTGAGCTTAAATAGTCCACTATCTTGAGCACATACACTGCTCACTAATAAAATCACGTACCACACCATCAAGTTCTGCATATTAAACATATACTGAAATAAACCGTCAAGATTATTCGTGATAGGCCTTATAAATTATCAATATTTATAGCCAAGGGTCAAGGTTAAGATAAATAGCTTAGTTATTTTTACAAATAATAACATATTTGTAGATTAAAATTGACCTAAGCGGTTTTCGCGGGTAGAATTTTTTTTAAGCGATGTAATGCACGGAGGGTACTAGTAACCCCCTGAGGGTTACTGGTACCCTCCGTGCATTACACAGGTTTGTAACCTGATCGCGCCAGTTCAATGTATAGTCAAGATGTAGACCCTGGTCTTTCACCAAAGTACCATTAAAAGTTGTTACTTTTAATGAAAACCAAGACACTGGTCATGCAAACTCTCATATTCAAAATAATCGACTCAAAATCTAATATATAAAATTCTCGTGTCGCGGTGTTTGTAGTTAAACTCCTCCGAAATGGCTTGACCGATTCTCATGAAATTTTGTGTGCATATTGGGTAGGTCTGAGAATCGGACAACATCTATTTTTCATCCCCCTAAATGTTAAGGGTAGTCCACCCCTAAATTATTTTTTTAATTTTTAGATAAATTTTTATTTTTTTATGATACAGCATTAGAAAATACATACAACCCTGAATTTGAAACCTCTACGATCAACCCCTGTTTTTTAAAAGCGATATTATTATTTTTACTTTCAGTAGTACAATTTTTTTAAAGTATTTAACCCAGTGAAAGTGAGAAAGTGCGATTGTTATAATCGATTGTAATAATCGATTGCCGTCAAGTCGATCTCAAATTTTTTTTTTTATGGAATAGGGGGTTAACGAGCAGACGGACCTGATGGTACGTGACTACCGCCGCCCATGGGCACATGCAACTCGAGAGTCACAAGTGCCTTGCCGGCCTATACGAGAGGAGGGGAGATGGAGAGATAGGGGGGAAGATAGAGAGAGAGAAGAGTTAGGGATACCGGTAACCTCACTCGCTTGGCGAAGTACAACGAAGCATTGCTTCACTGCCGGTTTTCTGCGAGGCCATGATATGGGAATGTTCTTTGTTTAAATATGTCTTGTGTGCGTCAAATGTTTGTGCAAAATAAAAGGATTTTCTTTCTTTCTTTCATTTTCTATATCACTCCTTTCTAGCCGCCCATACGTGCCAAAGCATGGCTCTCCCACTGTTAAACTTTAAATATGTCCGTTAAGTTAATGAAGTACTTTGAATTAAGAAAATTAATGGTTTGTGTTTTGTTATTTTTATAGGCCGTCAATAGACCACAGAGCTCCGTTCTTCTTTCAGTCATAGACCCCATCCCCACAGTAATTTAGTTATTTTTTATTTGACTACCAATATATTCATTAGAAATAATTAATATGGCAAAACAACGTGTCGGCATACGTTGTTTTGCCATATTAATTATTTCAGTCGGTAAGCTAGTAAGTATATATAAAATTAGATAGTTTATGTAAATAAGCTCAATACTTTAGACTTAAGGTTTATTTATTTTTTGCTTTTTAGTTCTTTTTGTCGGTTTAGTTCTCAGTTCTCGCCGGGAAATCTCTTTGATATCTTCTGTCGACTGAAAACGGTACCTCGAAGTGGTAATTTAAGTTTTGAAAAGAGAACAAAGTCAGCCGGAGCCAGATCCGGTGATTACGGTGGTTGTTCGATGGTATTTGTTGAGTTTTTGGTCAAAAATTCGTTTACAATGAAGGCCTTGTGCGATGTCGCGTTGTCGTGGTGTAACATCCAAGATTTTTCTTGCCACAAATTTGGCCTTTTTCGACGAATTTGCTCTCTCAAACGCCGCATAACGCTTAAATAATATACTTTATTTACAGTCCGACCTTCTGGCAAGAACTCCGAGTGCACCACACCTCGATAGTCAAAGAAAGCAGTCAACATGACCTTGACTTTTGATCGACTTTGTCGTGGTTTTTTCGGTTTCGGTTCAGTTGGAAGTCTTCATTCCGAAGCTTGTTGACCAGTTTGCTTGTCAAACTCGTAAACCCATGTCTCATCACCAGTAACAATGCGTTTAACGAATACGAAAAGGTCGGAATTGACTCGTTCTAGCATGTCTTCAGTAATTTTTACGCGATTTAGTTTTTGAAGAAAATTCTGATCTTTCGGGACTAGTCGAGTGGCAACGTGTTACATGCCCAAGCGACCATTTAAAATGGTATGAATCGATTTGTGGGACACAGAAAGTTCAGCGGCTACCTCTCTGAAACTTGAATGAGGACTTTCAGTCACAATTTCCTTCACTATAGCGGTGTTAACTTCAGTTGAAGACGTTAATGGCCGACCAGAGCGAGGCAAATCTTCCAACAAATCTCGGCCGCTTTTGTATGCACTGTATTACTCATATAGCGACTCTGAACGTGAACTTCCAGTGCAAAATTTGAGACAAAAAACTCTTTGTTCGATGTTTTTATCCATTATAAAAATAGCAAAACACTCTTGAGATTAGCTTACAAAATCGAGTACTGAAAACAAACTAAATTACATAATAGGGGGGCCCATTAAATGATTTCTGGATTTATTCCAGCGCGGCAGATTATTATAAGGGGGATACATTGTACCCTAGTAAGTACCTCCTCCATATATAAGCCCTCTATCTAGAGCCGGGCGTTTAGGGCAGTTAATCAGAATAGTAAAAAAATTCGATCATGCGACATTGTCGAGCGCGTCAGATTCAGATAAGGTGGGTTAATTACATACTAACAAGTGTACGTTTTGATAAGGCAGTGGGTGGGTTACAAACTTGCAAAAAAATCGTCACCTTGACATTCTCGAGCGTGTTTGAATTTTTTTTTTATTTTGAGGGAAATAATTCAAGGATTACAGGAAACATATAATGTGCCCATTTTCCACAAGCCGAAGTTACAAAAAACGTAAAGAAAGTTTAGTGCATGCAGCTGCAGTGAAGCATGTATTTCCCACTCCACGCCTCTCTTTCTCTTTCACATTCTCTCTATCTCTCACTCTCTCACACCATCCCCACACTATACTCTGTCCATTCGTTAATGTTCTTTTTGAAACTTGCCGGAGAACGTGAAGGCGCTTGCGTGCAAAACGATTTCGATTATTTACTTACTTCGTCTTGTTCTACGAGATTGTTTGCGGATGATAAATTACTCTTATTTAGACTAAAACGCATGAGTACAAACTTTGAAGACGTAAATGATGCTATTTCCAAAGTGGTTCGTTGGTTTAACGTCATCAACTTACTTCTTAATGGAGAAAAGACTAAATGTATCCAATGCACTACTCCAAACGTTAAAGAGGTGGAAAACACTATAATGGTTAAAGAAGACGAGTTGAAACTAGTTGATACCACGAAATTCTTATTAATTAAAATAAATAAATATAATCGAATAGACTCAGCTCAGCAGCATAAGTGTAGGAAACAGTCTCAAAACCACTGATATAAACTATGAAAATCACTAACTAACAGCAACTGCCAAGTTGTTCGTACCTCTGTTTGCACTCAAGTCGATCGTTCTAAACATATTCCTACCCTTTTATAATCCCACAATTTGTTAATATTTATCTCATCGACCAATAGTATTGCGTTACCGGTATAACCAGTCAAAATAATATCCATTAACTTATTTTCATTAAATAGTGAACTGTGTTATCATCTATTATAGTTTGGCCCTATTTTTAATAAAATAAATAAGAGTTTTTGATGTGGCGACAACATACGCAGTTAGAAAAATTCGTGAACTGACTGATCTTGAAACAGTCAGATTAGTCCAAAGGCGTAGGTTAGAACTGGTATGACCCAATCATTATAGGCCGCACCTTATTACCACCTGACAAAAGACTTTTGAATACCTTTTTCAGGCGGCTAAAGAAGCGCTCCTGTAACGATTGCTTCATAGACAATTCATTTACACCTAACGACTGTGACATACCTAGATACTTGTAAGTTTCGATGGCGGAAAAACATCTAAGGTGTGTGGAATCTGAGAGTAAAAAGAGGCAGGATTGTGGAATCTGAAGGGATGGGCTCTTCAGATTCCACAATCCTGCCACTTTTTACATGCATGACTGCACATTTATCTACACCAAATTCCATCCTGATACCTTTACTAAAGTTTTCAGTTACCTCTAGTAATTTTATCCATTGGAAATTGTTGCAGGCAAACAGTTTCAAATCATCCATGAAAAGGAGGTGGGATATAACCTGACCTTCATTCCGTAAACGGTAGCCTAGTCCTGAACTCTCCAGCAAAGTGCTGAGAGGATTCAAAGGTAAGCAAAGCCCATAAACTTTAGTATATTTAGTTTATGGCAAAACCACAAGGGATTCAAACTGTCACCCTGAAACATGGGCGGATCCAGCAGCCTGCCTTAGGGGGGTGGAAAACAAAAAAATTGCTGATGGTTAAAAAAGTTACTGATTAAAAATTTATAAATTGTACAATCGACATGTTTAATATAGCATAAATTAAGTACACAGTTTTTTGAATTAACATTATTTTACAAAGTTGATTCTAATCTACTCTTTTGTGTTCTTGCGAATCTATCTATCTATAATGTCATCAATATTTACATCTATGTCAAAATGTACCTTTAACAAAGTAAGTCCAATAAGTCATTCTTCCTTCATTGTTGTACGAAGCCATGTTTTGACCCTTTTTAAGGATAAAAAAGTTTTTTCTGCACTTGCCCCACTCAAAGGTAAAGTGATGAAATTCGTAACAATACGTGTAAGCGTGGAAATACTCATTTTTCATTGCTCCTTGAGAAGAATCATATTTTTCCTATTCCCACTTCAGCTCCCACATCTTTAATCCGGTATTATTGAATTTTTTTAAAACACTTTCATTGCGTTTAAAATAATTCGAATATTTTTTAGTTATTTTATTTTTAGATAAATAGTAAAAAAAAACGCTGATTAAGAATTTCGATACCCGCAGTCTGGACAATTAGGGCGTCACGTTTTTTTACAAATTTAACGAAAAAAAAACCTTTTTACATTTCATGTGATATTTCGTTTCTAGTACGTTTTTCGTCATATGTGCCTAAAGTTTTTTGTTCTTTTTTTTATTTTATTTTTTATTTATTTATTAGGTCTACCAACAGTTGTTTACATTAATACACGACATACATAAAATTAACAGAAAAAACTTCAGACAATGTAACAACTACTTAAAGGTAAACACATCATGCAACAAATTAATGGAGGACACTTAAGTACTAAACATATAAAAAAATACAAATAAAACCATTACATAAACAATTTAGATATTATTAAAACTAAAAATAAAAACAAGAAATATTTAGAACTGAAAACAAAGAAAGAGAAAAAAACATAAAAGATAGGAAAACAGCAGTAATATTTATGTTATAAGTGCGTAGGCAATCCAAAGTTTTTCTTTTTTGAATAGCCACTGAGTCAACATGCAGATCAATTATGTCACTGATACTGTTGACAATCTTACATACTGTTAGATATAGGGAATTAGCCCCTAAAACCATCCTTCTCAAAGGTGGACAGAGAGGAGTGATTGAACCACGAGGAAGTCTAGAAGGAGCATTAAATCTAAATAAAACCAATAGACGTGTGCAGACAACTTGGTGTTGAAGTATTTTAGATGCAAACATAGCATCATTTAACTTTGCGCGACACTCAAGGGTTTGCATTCTAAAATGTACTAGCCTGCCACTATAAGAAGGTACCTTTTTGGTGATTCCATTTCTGAAAGCTAGGTGCCAGACAAAACGCCTCTGAATTCTCTCGAAACGCAAGGCATGTACTGCGAAATGAGGACGCCATATAATACTACAGTATTCTAGGGTGCTACGTATCAAGCTGTTGTAAAGCAACATTTTTGTGCGGTTGTTGCAAAAGGTTTTACTATTTCGCAGCACAAACCCCAACATCTTGGAAGCTTTCTTAATTATTTCATCTAAATGAGGCGTGAAAGTTAACTTTCTGTCAAACAATACTTCAAGATCCTTTACAGTTTCTACCGCAGATATTTTGTCTCCTTCTATGTGGTAACTGTGGTTTAATAAATGGAGCTTACGCGTAAACGTTATGTGATGACATTTGTTAACATTCAGAAGCATCCTGTTACTTTTGCACCATGACACAAGTCTATTTATGTCATCTTGTAGCTGCCCAGCATCTTCATCGCATTTTATTATCTTCACAAACTTGAGATCATCTGCATACACAAAGACCTCGGAAAAGTGAAAAGACTCTGCAATGCCGTTTATGAAGAAGTTAAAGAGGATTGGGCCTAGATGCGAGCCTTGAGGAAGGCCTGAAGAAATGGGTATAAAATTAGACTCATAGCCATTAAGCACTACTGAGAAAGCTCTTTTTTTCAAGTACGATGACAGCCAATCCAGTGAGGATCCCATTATGCCATAGGCCTGTAATTTTGAGATAAGGACACTGTGGGGTACCCTGTCGAATGCTTTTGAAAAATCTGTGTAGATAACATCGGCTTGATGGCCCGAGTCCACTGCACTTATCAACAGCTCCGTAAAAGGGACTAGATTTGAAGTCGTGGATCGATGTGCTACAAAACCATGTTGATGATCGCATAAGTAACGCTTCAAGTGATATTGTATATGGGGACATATCATAACTTCGAATATCTTAGCGAACACAGACTGTACTGTTCTTCATTAAGTAACCGATAAAATGAGACCAGAAATGAGCTTGACTGGGCTCTATCGTCTTCAAACTCCTTTGCAGTAGCCAGTATTGCATATTTCTTGATAAAGACAATCAAATAATTTTTTTGCTTGAACTCGCTTCTTGTCTAATAGTTTTAAAGTATTTTTGAGCAGATCTTGAGCAGACTTCAGATCGATTTCGGTCTTTTGGAAGAAATGACTTAACGGCAAAGTGCAAGACAGCAAATCGGATAAACAGACAATAGAAACTAAAAATGCACTATTACAAAAAGACAGTTTTAAACTTTCAGCTGTGCAACTATCTGTCCACTATGATATACAGTCAAAGGTTTCAACTATTTTTGGAAGCAAAGATCTGAACTGCATGACTCCATTATGTCTTTCAATCCACCTTGTCTCGCACATCCCAGAAAGTTCGCACCCCATTATATTGTTTGAAGCACTACAACGCTTTGCTGAAGCTATAAAAAAGAAATTGTTTTTTTCATCACACCTATTGCGTTTCTTACGACATTATTTCCATTTCATACTACTTTGACTCTCTATAAGCTACCAAAACTTTAAATCTACAAGGGACTTTGGAATATATTGGACGCAATTTTCCGTCTTTTAAGTTTTTTTTTAAATTATTGTTTGACGTGATATCAAATAGTAAAGTAATAGTTTATGTTGTTGGCAAATTGGCAACACTGGAAAAAACTGATGAACTTACGAAGAGATAGGTAAATGTCAAAATATGTGAATGTGATATCATAATTTTTATTAGCTCGAGTCATTTACTGCAAATAACATATCTTAAAAGTATTAAGCGACCATGGCAACGCCTAGTGATACTTCGGAGCACAACGGCAAATCCAGGCGTCCTGCAGGTAAGACACATTTCATAGGAAATGGCCTTGTGTTGTTATCGATTATTGTAGTGAGTAGTTAGCGAATTGTTTTTCTTACAGAATCTGCGTTCAAGCAGCAACGTTTGCCCGCTTGGCAGCCTATTCTTACTGCTGGCACTGTCCTGCCGACTTTCTTCGTCATAGGGATAGCATTCATACCTGTTGGGATAGGTCTGCTCTACTTTTCAGACGAGGTACGCCTTGCGTGTGACCAAGAAGTCACACCTATTTAATGATCACTTAGCTAATTAATACATGGTGCAGTGGTCAAACTAGTCAATTATATTATTATTACTATTCAAAAATTTCTTCACTTATTCCAATAATTCAATTGCAATGTACACAGCACTGTTAAAAATCTGGAATCAATATTCTTGCTGTCATCAATTTTTTGCATATCTATTTTAAGTATCATTGGCCCCAATAAATTTTTTAAAAGATTGTCTTTAAACAATCAAAGGTATACTAAAAAAAAAAAACTGGCAAAAAAATATATTAATGTTTATGGACTAGTTTTGTGATTCAAGTATTTATCAAAAATTGATATCAATTGTTTTTTATACTAAGTTTTTATACGTATTAAGGTTTAAAAAGTCTATCTATATTTATCTACTATCTTGTAAATAACTTAGCTAGCCTCCTTTAGTCTGCATTTTTATCCAAGCAGTTCTTGGTAGCTTAGCAATTGGGGCGGAAAAACCACAAAGATAGTTAAATGATTCTTATTGGTTTAATTTATAAATTCCATTAATTAAAAAGCAACATAATTCTCAAATGCATGTAAGGCCTGTTGTAATATTTTGTCGGTTTTAGAAATCTGAACATAGGTGTGACAAAATATGATTCCTACTTAAGACATATAATTAAAAATATAAATAAACATTCATATGAAACACATGAAAATGCTGTAATTGCATCATGTAACATTTTCAGGTCAAAGAACATGTTATAGACTATACACACTGCATGAAAGAAAATGATAATATCACATGTGCTAATTTCATCAAGCACACTATGGAGCCATGCACATGCCGCCTTGAATTCAACCTGACAGAAGACTACAAAAAAGATGTCTACTTTTATTATGGACTTAGTAACTACTACCAAAATCATAGACGATACGTTAAGTCCAGGTAATTGCACATTAACAGTATGACTAAATATATAAATAACATTGAAGGGGCCCATGACAAATAGTAGTAGTGAATTTAAATCTCTGCATTCTGGAAAGTCTGTCAAGTGATTGGCCAAAATCTTTCATACTGAGACTAGCCCTCAGTGCTCATTTGCTGTTTATTCACTTTTTGTTAGAAAAGGGATACCTCAGGGGTGGTCTCATATAAATGATAAAATAATGTCACCCTAAGACTAACTAAAACTTGAAAAAAACCATCAAAGCTGTACAATGTGATTAAACGGATGAAACACACTAAGAGTTGAAAAGTAACTAATAAAAGTTCATAATGGTATGATTTAGATGCTTTGAAAGTGCTTGTATTTTTTTAAAGACAAGAAGAGAAAGGGAAGTGTTTTGCATTTGATCTTTACCATGAACACTTCGAAGCTTTTTGTATATATAAGTGTTAAAACTGGGACGTTTTGGGAACGTAGAGTGATGAACACATTATCTGGCTTGGTATGTCAGTCATTCAGGTATCCCTTAGGATCATTATAGGTTTTGGTGCGGAAAGGTATGTCATTTTCTGTACCTCTGACATTGTATATTTAAACAAAATTTCATGATGATTGGTCGAGTAGTAAAGGTGTGAATGCTTTACAAACAAACTCACTTTTGCATTTATAATTGTTACTAGTGGACTATAGTGGGCTCGTGGCTAAGTCGTAAACTACTCAGTTACGACTTAGCACATTGCCACATTGCACGGTTAAGTTCAACCTGGTCTAACTACAGAACTTCGATATCGCCTAGTACTTGGGTTGTGGAGGTCTGATGGCAGTTGCTTCATGTAAAATATCGAAGTTCGGCCGTTCCGTAGTTAGACTTGAAAGCTCGAAAGAAAAAAAAAGTGAACCTGGCATTCATTGTCCTGTATATACTTAAATAATCTTGATGACAGCTCTACCTACCAGTTTCATCTATATGTAAGATCCCATAAGAACAAACAGAAAACATAAGTCAGTCAAGCCACACAAGAATTTTGTATGCAATGATAAGAGTTATATCAAAAGTTTTGCCAATGTGTGTGCATATTTGTTGATGTGTTGAGTGCTGTGCGTTTGATAACTTCCTGGGATAATTATAACATATTTGTATTTTAGTAATTCCCTGAAATGTTTCAAGCTAGGTTAGCTAGGGACCATGACATGTCAAAAACAATAACTCTGATTCTGATTTTTTTATAGAGATGACAATCAACTTCTGGGTCGTCTGTCATTGAACCCATCGACTGACTGCGAACCATTCGCTTATGCTGAGGAGGACGGCAAAATGAAGCCTGTAGCACCATGTGGCGCGATCGCAAACTCATTATTTAATGGTAAAGTAAATAAGTCCCAAAAATGCTGAACAAAAATTAAATAAAAAATTGATATTATATAACATTTTGTATTACATAACATTAACAGTAAGATTATATATCTTACTGTTAATGCTATGTAATAGAAAATGTAAAATCAATATACTATTTAAAAACCAGATACATTGGAAGTGAAGTCTGCAGACGGGCAGTACTCTGTACCGGTCCTCAATACTGGCATCGCCTGGAACTCCGACAAAGAAATTAAATTCAGAAATCCACCTGGAGAGCTCAGTACAGGTAGTTTCTCAATATCTATTTTAATTAATAGTGATTTCTTTTTAAATTATTTGTTTAAAATCGATTTACCTATGCAATTTTTTACTAAGATGTTTTCATCATGTTGACCTAAAGTTGATTCCCTTGTAAAGTTGATTGGTATAAAATTTAAATTATTATTTCACAGCATTCGCAAATTTCACGAAGCCTTCTAACTGGCGCAAATTTGTTTGGGAGTTGGATCTTACCAATAAAGAAAACAATGGCTTCCAGGTAATATTTATTTGCAATTATAAAGAAGTTGATGTTTAAGTCTAATTATGAACTGTCTTAGGGTTTTTTTTTTTGTTAGCTTTCTACTGGCTAGTAGGGTCACAGAAGCATAGGAAGTATAATGCTTAAAGGAATAATCGCCTTACCATCACTCGCGTTATCAACTTCCCATGAGTATCATGAAGCTCCATCCAAATCTGGTAGTTTCTACCAGATTTGGATACTGTAATCTGAGAAAGCAGTAGTCCCATTTGAAACAATGTTCTTGCGTTGTATAGTTAATAGATGAAAATACAGGTAACATTACGTCCAAAAGGGGCGAAGCAGTAACGACAAACATCAACCTAGTAAACTGTAGGGAACATAGACATACACTTGTAGCTGTAGACAAAATATAAACAACAAACACGGATGACGCAATGGTTTAAGTGGTCACCTCGCCACTACGCCGCGCGAGTGTTGTGGGTTCAAACCCCATACGGGACAAAAATTTGTGTGATTCACAAATAGTCGTCTCGGGACAACTATTTTTGGATCACACAAATTTTTATCTGTTCTGAGTGTTCTTTGCGTCCGTTGTTTGAATGTTTGTGAAGCCCTCTGCGACATAAGAATATTCCTAATCCGGGAGTTGTCTTTGAAACAAAAAAAAAACTACCTTCACTTAATATAATCATAAAATATTTTGAGAACTAGACAGTCAATAACAATGATGTGAGGGTATATTTTTGTTTATTGTTCTACTGAATTATAGAACGAAGACCTAATAGTGTGGATGAGGACTGCCGCGCTGCCATCATTCCGCAAGCTGTACCGACGCGTCAACCACGAAAAGGATGGCTTTCGAGACGGCCTCGTCAAAGGGAGCTACACACTTGTCGTGAATTATAGTGAGTACTAAAGTCTCATTATGTCCCTAGTAAGGAGCGTCTTCATTTGAACATCGGTCCTAAAGGATGGTACTGCTGCTTTGGAAGGCTTTTATTATTATTATTACATCATGATCATCCGCTACTGAATATATGTTAGTTCTTAACTATACATTAAATATGTCTGTATCTGTAATCTATATCTATATATATAAATAAAAATGAATTGGTAAGCGCAAAACCAGAGAACAACTGGGCCAATTCGACAATTTTTTCAATTAAATTTTTTTTTATGTCCGAATATGGTTCTTATGAATAGAAAAGTTTGAATTTTTTTTGGAAAAACGTGAAAACAGAATTTTTCTAATCGGGCCTGCTACACACTTGATTTGGCAAAACGAGGTCTGTTTGATAGAAAATTAAGGAAATAATAAAAAAGAGTATTGTTTTTTCCTACTTTACATGGAGACAGTCTGTGCTTTCCGATATGGAAGAATGAATATTCGATTCTATCAAACACCATGTTTTTTTTGTATTTTTATAGGGCATTAATACAGTATCCAGTAAAACATTGGATATTTAATACTTTTAGTGCCACCCCAATTCACACCATATACTGTACGATGCCAACAAGTTGAACGCGCGAACGGGTTGATAAACTTAAATAGTTTTATGAATTTTCTAAGCTGCTCCGACTAGCTTTTAGTAGTTTAAAAATAAAATGGCGCATTTTGCAATTAAGGCTAAAAAAATATTATGATTGTTAATAATTTCAAACATTTAAAACCGATCTAGCTGAAATTTATAGCACTTTTTAGTATCATCACAAGCTACAATTTCAGAAAGTTTCAGACTTGTACGTATGTTCCTTTCAAAGTTATTAAATGTAAAAAAAACGCTCTTTTTTAACTTTGAGTTTCATTTGCTGTTAAACAAAAGCATTTAGTGACTTTGAACAGGTCTCATTTTGTAGACAAAATTTAATGTAGAACAAAAATGCTTTGGGCACAAATGACGAAAAACGTAGTGAAAACGAGATATCACACAAAGTGTAAAAGTCTTTTTTTCATTAAATTGTTAAAAAAAAAATGACGCCCACTTGTCTGACTGCGGGTATCGAAATTCTTAATCAGCGCATTTTTTTACTATTTATCCAAATGCGTGGTAATCCAAAATTACGGTATTTTAGCTCCTTGACTGGGCTACATGATCATTCGTTAGTCATAGAATTCGGTTCTGGCAGTTGTGGTCGCAGTTCTAACCTAACCTAAATCAAGCCCTTTCTGTTCAATGACCCTACCCTTTTTTTTTTTTTTTTTTGGTGACGAGGTGGAAGATCCTCATGGATGTCCTCCGCCCTTGGGGGGGCGAAGGGGTCTGTCGGACTCTTACCGACTAAAAACCACCCCGGTGTTCCGCTACTTGCCTATGATCGGGGGAGCGAGTATCGCGATTGCATTCTTCCGCAACCCCCGATAGGCATTGACCCGTCTCACCCTAGACGGATCCCGTCACCCGGTGCGACTATCACCCGTCGGCCGCACTCCTCTGAGAGCGCACGCGGAACACTGCGCGCTGCCTCTCGGGCCTGTATCTGTTCGGACGACGACTTCCCCTTTTCTATAGCAGACAAACATAGTAATGATCTGACATTACTAGTAGATATTCTTGTTAACCCCTACAGGAAAAGCCAAGCTGAAGGCTTGTGTAAAACCCACTCCTAAGGTCTACGTCGGTAGTTAATTGGTTGGGTTTGAACCTATTTGATCGTAAGAGAGTTACTCATCATGCTTCTTAAGCTTTATTAATCTTGTGAACTATATATATTGTAGTGATGAGACCTCTCGCACAGCCTGCATACTCCTTCGATTGAAATAATAACTCTTTGAAATGCGAGAGGCCTGGACTGGTGGCACTAAACTCGAATTTAGAACATGTTCGAGTATTTTATGAATAATAAATGTAGAACAGAAGACAGTCGCGGAGAGGACAGAAGACGCATAGTGCGTTTGCCTGCTCTTTTAATTTTCCTTCTCTAGATAGAACCTATCGAACCTGGTTATATATATATTTATGTGCACGTCTTTAGCTCTGTGCACTAAATATTATTTTTATTTTCAGACTATCCTGTAATCGATTTCGACGGTAAAAAATCCTTTGCAATATCGACAACATCGCTGCTCGGCGGTAAGAACCCGTTCTTAGGCGTGGCGTACGTCGTGGTCGGCACGCTGTGCCTGCTGCTGGGCATCGTGCTACTCGTCATACACGTGAAGTGCTCTAAGAGGTACAATTGCTGATACTTTGACTACATAGCTTGCTTATGTGTGCTATTGCATTATTAATAAAGCATAACATGGCTTGGCTTGTCATCCGTTTTTTTAAAACCTCCAGAAAGGTGTTATCATATTTTATGGTCGGATATTGGTTTATAGTAGACCCAATGAATCACGTCACGTCATTCATTGGGTCTACTAAAATAGGACCCTAAACGATACGTCGTAAAGCGCTAACAATTTAAAACAAATTCATGATTTTAATAATACAAGTATCGTATTTTGAAATTTACAAATTGAATTTGAAAATTTTGGATGCATAAAAACTAGACAAATTAGATAATATGTATGACAAATGAGTTTATTTTCTCATTGGACAAACCCGATCCTGCTATAAACTTCTTTCTGTAAATGCATTGTTTTTGACAAGAATATTCAAAACGCATTATTTTAAAATAAGCTTGGTGACTAACATAGTAACAGATGTATAATGCACGTTGTAACATCAGATACGCACACCCCATGCCCCAATCCTACTTCCTAGAAGAGCCGCATGCCTCCAACAATGTCGCTGTCTCTTCGTAAGTCCACACATTTTTATTTACTTTTTTATAGTATTTTTTTTTCTTAAATCCATGAATCATCCATCTGTGTCCGTAATTTTTTTTAACGTACTTGAGTTTATTTGAAAAATAATGTATTTTTTATTCACGTCATTTCATCATCATCATCAATGTAATGGACTTTTATTCGTTTTTTAGTAATATTGGTATTTCATAAAGACTTTATACTTGTCTTGTAGCCAAACAAACTGGGGTCCTGGGTATGATGCTCGGATTTTTCAACGAGTCTCACCGGCAGCGCCCAATGGTTTACGTTAAAATGTTATAAATACATTAAGCGGTGTAAAAAGTAAGAATTAGGATCAGGATTACAGGAAATTTTTAGCGTTTTGTGCGAGTTATCTATTAAGTAGTTAAGTTTCTGTCCCACTAACTAAATGGTGCCGAGTTAATTCGCTGTATGTCGCCACAAACAAAAACAATACTGTTGCGTGACTTTTTAATGTCTATCCCGAGACTGGTCGGGCCTAGACATTTATAAAAAATGATATTTCATGATATTGTCTAGCCTCGGGCCAAATTTATAAATCTAAGCACCATTATCCTACCCTTAGTTTTGCATTTTGCGCTGTTATATAATTTTTAATACTATTTCGTTTTCAGTACGACCGAGATGATAAACGTGAACCCCCGCACGCCATACTCTTAGACAAGATGTTACATCAGTTCCGCCACGATGAAAAAAGAACAATAGTGAATTAACATTTTTTTTTTAATAAGAAAGTTCAATTATTTATGGATGTAGATGCCCATGATTTAATTACGAAATGGAATATCGAGAACAGAATGTAAATTCCTTGATTTTTTTTATACTATTGTTTAACAATGACAGAATGAAACGGATTATAAAAGAATAACTCTTAAAAGAAGTGTTCTATTATATTCGTTGGATGCAAGCATTTGACGTCAGAAGTATTTGGGAGAGAATGATGTTGTTAAAAATAGACAGAATACACCCTTTCAAACGCAATGTAACTATTCATTAAAACTTTTTCAAAATTTTGACGAAAACCGCCTCCAACTTGTAATAAGAGTTGATTCCAAAACATACGACGACAAATAGGCTGAGAACTTTGCAGAGATGCGCCTCTGCCGGTTAGCTCGTGCTCTCTACAGTGATTAATATCTTAATAACAGGTCCACAATCATTTTCCTGAATGGTAATAAATGATAATTTTTTTAGTTTTTAAATATTTTTGTGTTACATTTGCACTAACAAATGTACCCAAACATTTAAGAAGGTCACTATAAGTACTGTAAAATGAAACGTTAGACATTTATATCACGTTAACTCAAAAGAGTCATTTGGAATTTTAGTTTATGGAATAGAATGTGATGACGTCACTGAACAGTACAATTTTGTTTTTTTATGAGTCAAATGATATTGATGCCAATATAAATTAAAGCGCTGTCATGACCATTGCATGTGTGGCCATTGTAGAAAGATTCCTACCTAATTGTTTTTATCGATATTTAGTCCATTAATTTTATTTTGATAGGTACATAGTCACAATTAATTGTAACCAACACTTATTAAAGTGTTGGTTATATTTAGTACATCAAACTTGTGTAATAACTGTCCGTCTGTGTCACTGAAGAAGAGGAATAGACGTTTGTCTTCCAACTCACCTGATGGAAAGTGACGATGAAGACGAAGATGGTACACGCCTATCCAAGAGAAACCTATTCACTACTCGTGAACGTTTCCTGATTACAAATGTCTCGAAAAAAGTGTGTGTGTGTGTGTACTTATGTACGCACGTAAGAAGTTATACTTCTTTGGCGCTAGTTAAATAAAGTTTATTTAAATATCATAATGAATAATACATACCGTCAACTAACCTCAGATTCTACAAACGTACTCAAATTAATATGTAAAAACCATTTTTGTCACTTATAATCACAGTACATTATCTTTAAATCAATAAATTATTAATAAACATCAGTCACCACGATATATTATTTTAAATAAAATCGTGAAGTTGGTAACTTTTTTTGAAAAACTAAAATGTTGACTAACTAACTTCAGGGTGTCGGTTTTTTTGTGACAGTGTGCGCACGCATCGTAAATGACTAGCTAACTTCAGGGTGTCGGTTTTTTGTGACGGTGTGCGCGCATCGTAAAAATTTACTGTCAACATTTTTCCCTAACGCGCCAAAAGAAGTATAACTTCAAAAATAGACGCAGGCAGTTCATTCCAGACTTTTGCTACTCGATCAAGAAAGAAGCTGTCAAAGTGTTCGACTTTTTGGTGTTTCGACAAGGAAAGGATGATATAAGATATGTATTGACATAGAAAGATTACGTTATGCGGCTAGGTGTAGCTGAACGTAACGTAGATATAAATAGCCTGATTCTAACGAGGCTATGAAAGTTGTGGTAGAAATTATGTTATTGTGATAATCGTAAATTACTTACTCTATGTGAATGTTATTGAATCAACGAAATTTATGTTGTTACAGTTGATTACACATATGTTAAAAACATTGTTTGTAGTGTACTAAGAATATAATCTATTTATTTTATTCTTTGTATATTTTCTCTTTACTTAATTTAGCTTTATTATAGTTTAGAAACATTATTGTAGCCTATGCGTGCCTAGCCTAGATTCGCACACAACATTATATATCCAAAGTTTTTATTTATGATTAACTGTTGGGCCCTTATAGCTATTTCCCACCGTGACTTGTGTTAGATCACGCGTATTGGTGACGAATTTGATCAGTGACATTAAGATGAAATAGAAAATAAACAACTTATTAGCAATACTTGAATTTAATGTGTATGAATGTCATAGTGACATAAAATCTAATATTATTGATAGTTGTAGTTTTTAAAATAATCTAGTTCCACAAGTGCCGTTATAAAAGTAATTAAGCGTTCTATTGATATTGCTATATCACTTTATTATGTATTACCATAATAAATAGCTACTTGTGCTTTATATTATTTAATATCTATATATATTTGGCAAGTCGGATTGTCTCGCCTGAAAATTATAAAACTCTTCACGGAATATCAAAATTTGCTAACACGAGAAGCAATATTTGTCCGTTTCTATATTTTCTCCGCTAGCCAGGTTGCTTCGAGTAATTTTTGTTTCGCTGTGTGTACTACTAGTACTAGTGGCATCTACAAATGTATGACATTGGAACTTCGTCGGAAAGTGGGCTTTCAGCACCTTATTTTTATGTTCCGTTGATTAATATTTCGCAAATGTTAAGAACCAAACCGCTGTAGGGTTTTCGCTATGTACAGGAATTTATTGTCGAATTAAACACCACGCAAAGTTTAAATAGGTAGTTAAAAACAATTATAACATTTGCGCAAATAATTTTTGTATGTTATAAAATAAATATGTAATTTAAGTAGTGTTCTATGTCAAATCTACAGACTAAACTATTATTTATTACATGAACAAATTTTTTCACTAATTTCACCATACGCTTGTAAGATATTAAAAAACATTGTTTTTTCTGTATTATTGCAATCTTGTTAGTTTTAAGTAGTTATTTTAATAGCCGTTTTTCAGATTTGATGTCGAGTACCTATGCCCATAAGAAAGTGTTCAATACGTACCTATTGCCAGTATCAATTCTTTCATATCTCGTACCTACTTGTTACGTACTCAAAGTATATCAACCAGCAGATAAAATGCATGAATTCATTTAAGTTTTAAACAAATGCTGAACTTTAATTTAATAGTTGAGCCTTGGTAATCCGAACTACCAAAAAACACTGTTCGGACTCCCGGAGAAGAAAAAATGCAAACATCTTTTGAAAGAATATATTTATTGAGCTTATAAGATACATAAATATGTAAGTTACTTATTCATAAACTATAAACTCATCTATTTTAGTCTGGCGGGATCTAGTTCTTGACCAAGACAAGGCTTTGTCCCTCAATGTCATTTTCGTCAGCCCAGTCCAAACAAGTATTCAGTGTTATCTACGTATTTACGGGAATTAACGCGATCACGAAAAGGCCACCGCTGAGCCAGTCAGCCTGTGACCACGGCCAGTGCAACCTGGTCGAAACGTCAGGCAATTCAGAGGTATGTAATACCTTTTCGTGATCGCGTTAATTCCCGTAAATACGTAGATAATATTATATCATGGAACGCGAAAGTTTAAAAGTAAGTATTCAGTGCTGAAATAGCTTGTGAATGAGTAGTTTTCTTGACATTTAGAGCAGAAGAAAATATCAACAAAACACTCGTCATTCCCAGATTCGTCGTCTCTTGCGTAAGTTGGGCTATGGTCTCTGTGTGTCCACTTCGCTGATTGTCAAGGAAGTGGTAGTGGTTTCTTCTGTATACCCCTGCCCTGGTTGCATAGAAGACTAAGTGGGAGACCGTCTTCCACGTCGAAGCAATCAGTTTCTTCTGTTCCATCTTTTGTTGCATTGAACTGTTTTGAATCAATACTATCTTCTTGTAATTAATCTTGACATTTTGAATTTCATTTTGATCCATAGGCTAAATTAAAGGTGTGCAGTTTGATGGCATGTACAGTACGGAAAAATCTGTAGTCGAATCTTTAGCATCTGGATGTCCCGCATTATCTAGAAGTAACAATGCTCTTTGTGGTAGACGACTCACCTGCTATGACGGCGGCGGCCGGCGGTCACGATAAGAGAGAGAGAGAGAGGGAGGGATAGTCGGCAGTTCGGATTAGCCAGAGTACAGACTATTGAGACTCTACTGTAATTCGATTTGCTTCGGGAATACGACTTTTGGATCGAGTTCGAAATCAAAACCGATTTTGAATTCAGTTTCACAATCAGAGTATACCTCGAAAGCGTATAATGACGTAAACTATTTGTTGGTACAACATCTGTATCGTACGTTAGCGTGGGCTCAGAGTAGACTTTGAAATAAACATCTGATCATGTTAACCTGATTTAACTGGCCTTAGTTAGTGATGAGTGAATTTTCTCCGAGGTAATTTGATCTTGAAATTGCCCATATTCATGAGCTACATCAGCAATCTCGAGACGTAAGGTACTTTCTTCTGGGTCTAAACAGACTATATGTAAAATACGCTTCACAATATAGGTATGAACCTCACTTCTTATCTTAAAGTAACACTTAACAGTTCTAACTTATTGGTTGATTGAATTTCTGAATACTTATCCTAATCATAGGTATGTAAAAAAAAACATACAGATCTCAAACATTTATTTTTACCTATCTATCACTGCAATTATCGCTTTTATTTTATGTATAAATATTTTAATAAACACTGTATTACTTATCAAAACTAAATATTGATTTAATGTACTTACTAAATAAAATGTTCTTTTTAAACAATCCGGTATCTCTTTTCTTATCAATGTGGCACCCTAGTTTCACCCCACCCCAAAATCTAGATATATTGTGATTAAATTGCGTAAGTTGTATTTTTAATGCAACTATTGAATACATACACGAGGGGTATAGTTTCAAAAACCGCAAAGTCCAATTTTTACATGTCATCACATTTAACATTCTTACTAACATACAACATTCTTATTGTCCTGGCATCACAATTTTTTTGCCTAATATCGTTAAGATAAACACGTAAAAAATTGGCTAGGGATCATATACATTTTGAACTATAAAAAATTATCCAATTAGTTTTTACCGAATGTAGTCTTCCACAGTTCTTCCTAATGTTTAAGTAAACAACCTATCCCTATATTTTGTAAAAATTAAGAAAATTGCTATTTGTCGGAAATTAATAATAATAATAATTTATTTGACATTTCAGTTGGTACACTTGTAATTGATAATTCCCTGACTCCTGCGCTAGTTAAAACTGTGTTGCAGGAGACAGTGTCTTCCCCTCTTAATATATGGTCACAATGTCATACATAGATACAGGAAATTAACCTAAGAAGTTAATATCGTCCATTAAATGGCAATAAAAACCAAAAATTTGACAAAATTTCAAACGTTCTTGACGTCCCGAGGTCCTCCAAACTCAAGTACGTCTTGTATCCGGCCTCATACCGAAACGAGATTCATCGGAAAAACACAACGCCAGTCTTCTTCCTCCCAATTTGTGTGCGCGAGCCCATTATAAACGGGCCCTACGATTGAGGGGTGCTATATGTGGAACTCTCAGCGGTCTTCGGGAACGCAGACCTACTTCGTGTAAACGATTTCGGTTGGTTTGTCCACTTACCAGCATGCTTGAAGGGTCAAGCAAATGTTGAGGTGGTGACCCTTTTCGGCGAGTTGTGCTGGTCATGCATACTTGCATGATGCATAATGTATTGCAGTGTATAGTTGTCATATCAAGTGTATGTATATGTATGTCTTAGCATGTCGCTGAAATAAACACATTTCATTTTCAAGAGCTATGGAGCATCATGCAACATCCAACCAACGTATTTTGGATGTACCGGGGGCCTGTCTGCGAGTGGTGATGCGCGATCGTCCTTCATGTCGCTCCGCCACGCTGCCGGCTTATGATGCTCTGTCTGTGCATTATTTTTGTTTTTTTTTTATTGCACAACTAATTATAATTAATTCTTAAGAAGTCATGTACAAAAGATGATAAGAATCCGCTTAACTATTTCAGAAATACAGCAAAACCACAAACTGTTCTCGAATAACTTCGCAGCCGAAGAAAGAACAAATACAAAATAAGTTGCAACATTTACCTCGTCGAGTAAATTATATAGCTAATATTTGTTTTAATATTTCCATTAAAAAGGAAAATGCCTGGCTGCGGTAACGTTACCCCAGCAAGAAATGCAAATACCAAACATTAACCGACACCAGCTGACATCACCAACATGACTAGTGCTGCGAGTAAGTAATGTGAAATATCTGAATTACATTTTGTTATTATTTTGTTTGGTTTTGCTTAATTTGGTAACTACTGTGTCATCGTTATTATTTCGGGAAATGAGATGATATTGAATGAAACTTCTTGCTGTAGTGATATTCTATTGTAAAAAAATAGGAGAGAAATAGCAACAATTAGTTGGTTATCGAATGTGTGCAATGGTATAAGGTGAATTTATTGCTTAGCATGGGAACACGCCAGTGCATTAACGCTCTGGCGGTCAAAGGTCTTTCAGCTCATTTTATGGAAGTCCTTATACACGTCAGCTAAGAACGGATTTTGCAACAGAGCCGGATTAAGGAGAATTCCTCAAATAAATTGTAGATGATACGAAGTTACTGAGTCATCTAGTTATAAATAAATGCGAACTCAGACTAAAATTTTAGTGTCAGTTTCCGGTATTGGGATATAGATACGTGAATGATGTTTTCGTACTTTTAACTACTTATAGACATGATCATAATTATTAAAAAATATAGCATTTTAAAAAGAAACCCTAAATAAATAACAGGACAGTATATAAATCAACAATAATTTATAATAACATTACCTTACAAAATTACTAGGTAATCTATTACTATTGTTTTGTGCCTGTCTAAAATGGATATTTTCATAATATATTATCTTGTACTTAAGTATTCATAATTTCATACACAGTACATTCATTTATTTTTAATAAGTAGACATACATTATTAAAGAAAACAACGGCCAAGTGCGAGTCGGACTCGGGCATGAAGGGTTCCGCACCATCGTACAAGAAAGATCAAGCAAAAACGGCAAAAAAATTACGATTGTTGTATGGGAGCCCCACTTAAATATTAGTTTTATTGTTTTAGAAATCATCTGTGAAAATTTCAACTGTCTAGCTCACGGTTCATGAGATACAGCCTGGTGACAAACAGACAGCCAGCGGAGGCTTAGTAATAGGGTCCCGTTGGTTACCCTTGGGGTACGGAACTCTATTATCTTTAAAAAAAAGTATCACCGACTCCAATGTGCTTTTTATTGGAAAGTAGATGTATTTTCTTTAATTATAATATGGGTAGGCCAAATAAACGCACTCCAATGAGACAGCGATGTTTCGAAGCAAATGAAAAATATCATCGATGTGTGTCTACAATTTTGAGATATTTGTTGATTTTTCAAAAACCGCTCGACTTATTTCGATAAAATTTAAATGGGACTACTTGGAAAGTGTACCCTTTGAAACAAAAAAGAATTTTCCAAATTGGTTCAGGCGTCTTCAAGTAATCGGTAAACATTACATGAAAAAAATATCCGGCGAATTGAGAACCTCCTCCTTTTTTGAAGTCGGTTAAAAATGATGATGTATGTGTCAGGCAAAAGGGCAGCCAAAAATAACGTTTGACTCGGTTCTTTGGATTCCGTAACTGTTTTAATTTTCTGCTTGACACAGTTCAAAATTATAAGGTTTTATATGGATGAAGTTCTTTCCATACAGATAGAAATAAACAATTATAAAAAATAAATGATTTTACTATTCATATTAAACTAATTACAACCCATTACTGTTGTAGTCGAATCAGACAATAAACTTAAAACATTAGTATTATACACATTGCCTTACAACATAATACAAACAAGACTAGATTAAGATCTATAAAGTTAGGTATATCAATTTAATATCATTGGTCTATAAAAACAGAAAACATGAACATCGGAAATGCATCTCGGGACATCCCCACGCCACTATTAACTGCTGCCGCTGCTTCCAACGATGGGTTAGGGTCGTATATTATGGGGTGCTTGGGAAAATCTCCCCGTGATACAGCAAGGTAACGTCTTTGGTTTTATCGTCTTATCTTTCTGAAGCAGGCATCATCGTCTACAACAAATATTGCAACCACAATATGGCATTTGAAGGATTTAATGCTGCAGAGACCAGTGAGAAGATTTAAAAAAGCGAGGGAGCGGGAGCGGCGCGTTCCAATGCATACATTTATATGGAACTGGCCTCGAAGGTAGCGGCGCGGGGAGCAGGCGGCGAGCGGCGTACGAGCGGTGCCTACCAATCTAGCGGTGCCCGCGCGTCTGCATTGACGTAGTGTTGAGTTGTAGTATTCTTTTTTTTCATTTTTAACGACTGAAGTTTCAAAATGCTAGCCGACGTGTTGCAGCAAACTATTACAATGATTTTTGATAGAACACCAAAGACAAAGATACTAATCTCTCGTAACACAACACAACACAACGCCGCTCGGTCTGTCCGCTGGCTTCGAGACCGGGTAAAGGGTTGCCGTGCCGCTCCCCGCAACGCCACCGCCGCTCCGCTCCCGCTGATTTCCTGACCGAGGCCTTAGATATATCTCTGAGATAAGTTCGATCTATTAATACGGGCCTAAATTATGGTCCACGTTGGCAACATGTTTGCATCCCGTTTAAAATCTCAATCAGGCGACCTCGGAAGTAACAGAACGTAACTTTGTATATTTAGGAGGGGCCTTTCTTCAGCGGTGGATGTCCCATGGTTGAGATAAACATGATGATGACATATTAGCCTCTTTGAACGTATTTTATTGGCATGACATGATGATGACATATTAGCCTCTTTGAACGTATTTTATTATTTAAGATAACATTACATAACCACTAACATAACTCAGGGCTCGAAGTTGATATTACATTGTTATTTTTTATGGGATAGGTGGCAAACAAACAAAGGTCGAGGTCACCTGATGGTAAGTGACTACCGCCACCCATGGACACCTGCAACTCAAAAGTCACAAGTGCGCTGCCGGCCTTTAAGGTGAGAGTAGGGGAAGGGTGGGCAGGGCAGATGGGGGTTAAGGTCCCCTGTAAGTACGTAAGTAAGTACTCTTTATTGTACACCACAATGGGCGGCCTTATCACAACAAGTAACCTCACTCGCTCTGCGAAACACAACGAAGCATCTTTACGCCGGTTTTCTGTGAGGACGTGGTATCACTCCGGTCGAGCCGGGCCATTCGTGCCGAAACATGGCTCTCCCACTTGGGAGTTTGGTTAGACATTCTTGTAAATTGCCTTACACTGTGAAGCAATGCACAATACATGATGATGATGGCACTGTCTTCAAGTGTTTGTTTAGTTCGATACCCACATGGTACAATTCATACACTCAAAATGTAGATATTCATGCCTCCCTACACAAATTCAAAAGTTGTAGTTGTGTAGCAGAAACAACAGCCCAATCTCGTTTTCTCTATTACTTTTTGTTTTTAATTTTGTTTATCATTGTATTGTCTGTATATTTAACTTCGATTCAGATTTGAATTAGAATTGTAACTTAAAGTTTTTGTTCTAAATACCTACTTACTTTTATTCCACACATTCATTATATTTATGTTTGAAATAATTAATTATAGGTGGTACATGGTAAATGTTGTGTGTACCTGTAATGGGCATGTATACCAGACTTCTATATTAATATTATTTATTTCTCTGTCAATGCTGTGTATGTTTGCTGTTGGTATACTAAAATAAATAAATAAAATACAAAATAGACTCAATTATTTTGAGTCTAAGAGTGAGTATTCTTTGTGTCTATTAACAGTAATGGAGACACATGGATAATTCCTGGAGTCTCAAATAATTTAATATGATAAATTTTGATATCTGAAGGTTGTCATATGACTTACATTGATAAACTTTTGTTCTCATTTCTCCGGTTCCGTTTTGCAAGGAACATAAGATCTGTGAACTATCTTGTAGTAAGCAACTATGCCTGCGAGACATATTCCTATAAGAAGCAGTAGTATGCCGGCGATAAGTTGGCCATTATAGGTAACAAAATGCAGAGAACTTATTATTGCTATTCGTGGCCCAGTGATGTACTTGGAAGGATCTGAAACAAATTTGTTGTTATAAATTTCAAAAAACTAGGTAGAATCGATGTTATAGGCAGCACGTACAATTTTTGCCTATTGACAAAATATAATTTAACTCATCCGCCAAGTATATTCATGTAATATTTGTAAATGCCGGAATCAAAGATGGATAACCATAACATTTTACTTAATGTTTGTTTATTTGCTTTTTTTAACCCCCGACGCAAAAAGGGGTGTTATAAGTTTGACCACTATGTGTGTCTGTCTGTGACACGGTAGATCTTAAACGGGTGAACCAATATTGATACGGTTTTTTTTATTTGAAAGTAGGTTTTCTAGCGGTGGTGATGACTCTCAGAGATGACATCTGATCGATATTAACGTTTCATCGGTGATAAAAAAACGGTAATAAATATGAGTGATTGAAACATAAAAATGACATGATCATTGAAATGAAACACAAAAACCTCTTATAATATAAAGAGTATATATAGTTATATATAGTTGAAATATAAAGAGTAAATCGGTAACTTTAAAGCCGAATCCGCTCGTTTGCCACTTGCCTACAAACCTCTACAAACGTTTGGCTTGATTTGCGTTAGTGTCTTCTGAAGAGGCAAGCACGACAGACATCGAACTTGTGTCGGCCATGACATTTGGCTTAAGTTGTTTTTATTATAAAAACAAGAAAGTAGAAGAAAAAGAAAAATACGGCAAAGAAGATGGTGGATGTTAAAAATTCATAAAAACCGTACCAGATAATTATTACATTATTTTATTACAGGTACTTATTTTATTTAACATTGATTAGAGATATGTAGCTACATGTGTGTATTTAATTAAATATATTATTATTTTCATAGCAAGGTATATGGAAGAAAAAATTAACGAACTTCTTTAAGAACCATTCAGTCAATTTGCTAACTTCTGCCGAATGAGCTACTGATTTTGAATTTTTGCTTAGTGCAATTTCACCTATGATTTCAAAGAAAAATACAGACTTCAGAGAAGCTATACCAGCTAAATATCGTCTGGCAATAACGTTAAGATATTTAGCAACTGGTGACAGTTACAAAAGTCTACACTATTTGTTTACATTATGTTTATCTTTATGATCGTTATCTTACGGGTTCCAAATACATGGTTTTGTCTGGTAACACTCGAGAAAGTGCGAAATTTCTTGGATGAACCAATTACTCATTTTTTTAATTATTGCGTATCAGAAACGATCGGCACGGACGCACACGTCTAATCGTCGCCAGCGCACAAGGCATACTAACAACACAAACATGTGGATGCATCGCAAGCACTTGGCGCAAGCTTCCTTTGATTTGGGCGTCAAAAACCGACAGAGTTCGGATCGGCGGCAAGTCAAGCCAAACGTTTGGCAAATCAAGCAAACATACTATCCACACGTTTGAATTTGTGACTGCTTGTTGACGTTTGGCAAGCGTCGACGCGGCATAAAGTTATTACCAATTAAGAATGGATTATGCCCCTCACAGTAGGTTCACCTGTAACAATGATTACTTACGATAGATGACACGGAAATAGTAGGTATCTGCAGGCAGGCCATCTTTAAATATCCCCGTGTGATTAATTCTTAAAGCCGGCTTACGTTTCATGTCTGTCTTCATCCAAGCTATGAATCTTTCGTTCTGTAAAGACAAAGCAAAGTGTACCTACTTTATGCCTTTCCAATTAAATGAATTTAACTCGTAATGATAAATAAGACTTAGTTTTGATTTTTCCATGCTCACCGAAACAGTGATTAGAAAGAAAAAATCGAAAGACGTGAAATATAAACAACATGCGTTTTTTAATGTCATAGCTGTAGTATAGAAATAATTTGAGTTTGGAATTATAAGAATGAAAGGACAATGTTGTAACATTGTCCTTTCAACAACCTAACCTAACAAGCATTAAAAATCGGCAATTTCATAATTCATTATGAACTTGCCGATTTTTAATGCTTGTGACGATTTCTGGTTAACATTGAAATGTTAACCAGAAATCGTCCGATTTCATAATTTATTCATTAAATGAATGTTGTATTTGTAACATAAATCAAGCTATTTATTTCCAGTATGAGCTGAACTGTCATTGTATTGACGTTTCGTACCATGACAAGTTAACATAATATACCTACTGGGCACGTGTATGTTAATGTAGTCGTTTTCACAGATATATTTAAATTCATAACACATATTGTTTAAAAATGTTAGATTTCTACACTTGTTCTACATTAACAAAGAACTCTCTTCACTCTCTTTTCTCTTAATGAAATATGTATATACCTTATATAGGTCTGGCTGAATGAAATGTCATTCAGCCAGATTCACACTTCAGTATTATAGTTTTAAAGACAGAAAATTGTAATATTATTACCTGAAAACCAGTGTTGTTCAGATTTATAGGGTCAAGTCTCGTCACATTCTTGTCCCAGCTTTTTGGTTTGGTGAAATTTTTAAATGCTGCAATTTAAAATTTAATATTTTTATTTCTATATGCTCACAATTATAATTACACAAAGTTTCTTCGGAATTTACTTAACAATACTACTGTTACTACTCAAATAAAAGTGAACTCCGAAAAAACTTATTATTACTAAATTAAATATAAGGATAATGAAAATATCATAACATGAAATACTATTCACCAATTATTATAAAGTGTACTTATTTCTAATCTCTCATTCTCAAATTAATTTACCCTAAACCATTTAGGAAGGTTAATTTAGTTTATTTCGAACTATGCTAATTACTTCTAAACTTGCTGATTCATAACTGATTTATCTATAAATAAGCTGAAAAAACTATGTAATACAAAGAGCTTTACATGTCACTAGAGTTACTGATTGGCCGGATACCGGATATCTTTTTGCAAAAACTGGAGATACTGAAGAAGCAGATTTGATAGTTATTATCTACCCAGGACACTGGGTCACCGAAGATCTCCGGTGACCTTTTTTTTTTTTTTTTAAAGTGTGGAAACCCCCACGGGTCGTCACCCCACCTGGGCTAAACGGTGGGGTGGTATGTCGGACTCGAACCGACTAAAACCACACGATGTTCCGTGTCACAGTCCATATTACCAGGGCCTCAGGTGTACCCTTACAAGGAAATCCCTGTGAACCCTGGCAGACTTGGCCGCCTGTTAAACAACAGGCGACCCCACTGTGTTGTGGGGGATTTTATCCCCTGTCGATAAGAGAGGCACGCGCGGAACACGGCGCCACCGTCTCGGGCCTACTTCTACTAGGGCGGCGGATAACCCTGTCCGTCGCCCCCAGGCAAGCGCTTATGGAGGCCGGAGATCTACTTGCTCTCTCCGGCGCCTGGTGCGTCTTCTGCGGGATGGGAGAGTGCTAGTTCTCTCCCTTTCCCTTTCCGCCGCCTCCTTGGCATACATTACCTCCTCGCAAAACGAGGCGGCGGAATCCCACGCGCTCTCGCTCTGGACCATTGACCGGTGACCTGGATATTGAAGGAGGGTAAGGCATTGGCAATGAGATGCAATATACTGGCTTGAATTTTTGCAAGGTTTCAAACCACTTCAAAATAGCGCGTTTAAAAGATACCGGAATGCAATCCATCAGAGAAGTTGCATTTTGAATATCAATCAAGGATTCATAGATTACTAACATAGGTATAATATTTACTAACAAAATATGGATGTAGGTCTGAATAAAAGTCTTATTGTATTATTATTTAATTACGAAAAAATAAGTAAATTATTATCGAATTATTGTCTGAAACACACACATTTTCGTGATTATAATTCCATACTGTATAGTTAATATTGCATAGTTATTAGTGCGATATTGGTCCCAATTCTGTTACTTCACTCGCCAAATTAAAATTCACTTAAATTTCTTCATATAAGATGTAAACCTTGTACGCTTCGGAACAAGGTCTTATTTCAAATTGTAACAAGTAGGTAACTTATATCGCTATCGAAATAAGCAAATTATTTGTCGACTAAAGTCTGATACGCTTAAATAAACTTTAATACCACGTAGCGAGAGCCGCTATCCGTTGAATGCCATCTCTTTTGTGTTTTCTGTGTTTTTAGTAAGCGTCTTCGTAGGTGTCGGTTAAAATGACGTCATCTTAGTTCGTTTTGAACAAGTTTTTATTATACAGTATTTGAATAAATGGACTCTCGCTGCGTGGAAATAAAGTATACGTTGACAGGTTTTAGTGAAATTTAGTGGCGCTGAGAAATAGATGCCAGTAACAAATAGACCTTATTACGAAGATTACAAGGTTGATTTCCTATGAAGAAATTAATTCAGGTTTTAGTTTAGTCGAGTGTACAATAGAATCGGCACCATTAGCTGTCATCAAAAAATCTGTTCTAACTAAAATTATAAATGTGAAAGTGAGTTTGTTTGTTACGCTTTCACGTCTTAACTAACTACTCGACCGACTAATATGAAATATTGTATATACCTTGTCAGGGGTACAGAAAAAGACATAGGGTACCTGCCATCTAGAAATAAAATACTGCTACTAAGATACAAAAATAAATGTATGTATGTTTGTTACTTTTTCACGCAAAAACTACTCAACGGATTACGATGAAACTTGGTATGAAGATAGCTGAAGACCTGGATTAACACATACTTTGGTTACTTTTTATCCCAATATTCCAGCGGCATCGGGACTTACGGGAGTGAAACCGCGGGGCGCAGCTAGTCCCACTTATATTATAAATGGGAATGTTTGGATGGATGCATGGATGTTTGTTACTCTTTCACGCCAAAACTACCGAACCGATTGCGATGAAACTTGGTATGTAGATATGATATGTAGCTGAAGACCTGGATTAACACATAGGTTACTTTTTATCCCAATATTCCAGCGGCATCAGGACTTACGGAAGTGAAACCGCGGGACGCAGCTTGTAAGATATAAATCACAAATAGCGATCTTCAAATTTATACTTTAGATACGCATACATTATGACTACTAACAACTCTTGTACGTATAAATAAAAAATACATTGATACATGGTCTACGACTGTGCCTTTCCACAATGTAAAGTTTTCCTTTTATGCAAAAATATGGTCAAAGTTATTTAGGTACAGTTATTATAAGGAGGATAACGCTAATGGGGAAACCCATTGTGCCCGACTTTTGAAATGTTGTATTGATGCAGGTGATTTATCTCTCCAAAAGTATTTAGAGATAGCGCCAAAAAAATGCTACACATCTGAGCAAAACAACCCAGAATCAGCTGGTTGATTGTTGTCATTCTGTTATTATGGAAACGGTTCTCGACAATGCCAAAGAAGCTAATTACGTGGGATACACTGAAAGTTTTGAGTAACTCATTAATATAACAATTTACATGTAAAGTAATATATTTACTGCTTTTCGAAGTATTCTCCATTACATATTAAACATTTTTTCATGCGGACCATTGGTCTAAGGACTCTAAGGGCATGTTATTCACGTGTTGGTTGAAAGCTATCAACGGCCTCTTCCGCGTAAATGCGTTAAGCAAAATAAAATGCTGTATGCGTTTTAAGAATTTATTTACTTTGCTAAAACCATTAGGGTACTCATTAGGGTCAAGTCCCTCCCAAATGCCAATCCTGGATCCGCCACTGAATCAGGTAATAATTATTGTTTTTTTTTAAGTTTTCTTTTATATAATCATATTATGTATGTGTTTGTTTCAACATTTCGACGATTGTCGGTTTTATAAATACCCCTTCCCGTAACCTCCGGGAAAAAGGATATCTACGTCCCCATAATTTTAAAATTAATAAAGTTAGATTTAAACGGTATGTATAAATATATTAAAGTTTAATGTGTAGTTTCATTGTATGAGAGGAAGGAGTGTTATATTAATTGTCTGAATGCTGATAAGCCAACAATACTATTATATTTATATTTCTGTAGACATTTTATTTACTTATTAATTTATATTATTTCAATGTTATTCACCTACCTACATACCATAAGATCCTATATTGTTATCATGTTTATGAACAAAAAAGTAAATTTGAAGTTTGAATATGTGTTTACCGCAACCGCCAGGTCATCCAGGTCACGACTGGGTCATCAAATTTTTTACAGGTTTTCTTTCTCGCGGCCGCAAATAGTTATACTAGAATGTATAATATATACTCAAGTGTACAGTGCAGGCCTTACTTGTTTCTAGGCCGAAATTCCTGTTCCTCTTTATTAAACCTCAAAACCATACGTGATGTAGAAAATTGTATGAAATAAGGAGTACGTCACACCCCGCTACTGCCAAATCATTCACTTATTAACTTAACTTTCGTTTTACAAATAAATAATAAAAACAAATTTTAAAACATAAACATAACGAATCTACTTTTTTTTCTATGAATTGTTATATACTTTATTTTAAACACAGGCAACTACTCTATGACCTACTAATAGCTTAGGACCAGAACGGTTGGACGATGTGTGAAAAGCAGATAGGTTTCCGACATTTAAAACAAATACCAATCAACCAAATAGGTAGAATAACCACCAACCTGCTTGTAGATCACCGGGTGGATTGTGATATTGCTTCTCATCCTCCTCGGTAATGCCATCCAATCCTATATTCAACGACGGTACCATGTTGCTTCTGTTGTAAAACAGGGTATACCCGTCTGTAATATAATATATAATTTTTGAATTATGATAAATCTGATACAACAAGTACGATATCTTGGGTTCCTCCAACAAAAAGTGCTAAGCCAAATGGTTTAATCGTGCGTACTAAACATACAAAGCGCATGCTAACATTAACAAGATATGTTTATGACGTTTATATTTTATTCTATTGGCGAAACATTATTTGTTAAGTAAGATCAAAGAGCAACTAATTAATTTGTAATTCTTATTAAGTTAACTATTAGTAGAAATATTAACTTCTCTAACAAGATTGTCGAGTGTTAACATAGTTAATTGTAATTTCCTATCGTGATCTCAGAGTAATAAACTTTCTAGTATATACTTAATCTTAAACCTTCCATACTTAAAATTTAAATTTTTACCAATTGAAATTTATATTTATATTAAACTTTTTTATTTAAACAGTAGTCCAATTCAAATAACTCATCAGCTGTATCTTTGTAGATCTACCGCAATTAGGGATGGGCAAATGCCCGGGCATTTATGGCAAATTGGGAATAATCCTAATAAGTGCCGATAAACTTCTTCTTTGGGCATTTATCTGGGCATATATTTTTATTTCAAAATTAATGAACATAATTGATACTATCTTTGGATGCGATAATTAGTTGTTGAGTTTTGATATCGGTTGTTGTTTATATATTAATTTAAGCACACTCTATTGAAAACGAGGGATGCGCACACACACCATGCTGCGCCGCAATTTCGTTTTAGCGAACTATCCCTCTCTGAAGTTTATGGTTCATGAAAACCTACAACCAATGTCCGATATTAGATCTTCGATTTTAGATGAAGATTTCTGGTTTATGACAGATCAGTGCATCAGTCTTCTTGAGCCAGTAACAGACAGTATATTTCAACTGGAGGGCAATGGAATCAACATACACAAAGAATTTATGGTGCTTAAAAACAAAGAGAAGAATCTTCTCTACTGGAGAGTAGATGGGAAGATATAGAACCAGCAGTATCAACTTCACGGCAAACAAAAGATATTGAATTCATTAATATTGGCGAATGTTTATACTATACCGATGGTGATTAGGACAAATAAATCTACATTACAATAAACATTTTTTTATTATTATAATACCGTTCTGGTGCCATACAAGGATTATGATTCTCTACTGTGATTGTTTGTGTGATATTTAAAATTATTATGACGTTGATTATTAGAATTTTTATAATGTTTTTTTTATTAATCTTTGTTGAAAATTTTCTTTTTCTAAAGTTTTAATGTTGATAATAAGTAACCTCACTTTGTGATGAAAATGTTTATCAATGTTATAATTTTAAAATAAATGTGTTCAATCATTAATATTTCTTCTTTTATTTCAAATACTATAAGACATTAAAAACAATTTGGGCCTGTGATTGGGCATATATTCCAGCATAAATAAATGTATGTCCAAAATGCCCAGTTTTTACCATTTCTGCCCGCCGGGCACAAACAATGGCCCATCTCTAACCGCAATAGATAAGAGGATTAATAGAATAGGCAACTAAAATACAATATATGTGCTTTTAATTTTTTTAAACAAAGTAAATTCTGCATCACCCAATGGTTGACTGGTAGAGAATGCCTTAGGCATTAAGTCCGCCAATGTACCAAATGTGCATAAAGTTTAAAATAAAAATAAAAATAAAATAAAAATAAATTTACCAAGAAGCATAGAATCGGCTATCTCTCCACAAGGAGCGATTGGTTTCTTGCCCTCAGGTGTATCATCGTACGAATAATTTCCACAATGTAGCGAAACGTTTGGTGACAGCTTTCCTGCGAGCTGTGCGTCATCCCTGATTTCAATAAAACAGACATGAGTACATTACACATTATCATCAGCATCATGTTTGCATTACTCACTACTCAGACTAATGCAAGCATGTGTCACAGAAACCAATATTTGATTTTTCAATAAACTATATTCAAATATCTAAACTATCTAGACTTTTCTCAACCAAACATTTATATATAAATAAGATCTGTCACAATAATTTTTAGTGTAAAGTACGATTCACATTGAACGGGCCTCGCCGGAGCGCGTCGGGCCGACCACATCCACCGATCCGACGCGCTACGGCGCGGCGCAGCGCTGCCCGGTTGGAGCGACACGTTGCTGCCAGTCATTGCACCTTGCACACGACGTTATCCGACCGGAGCCGAACGGACGCGGTGACAGCCAATCGGAGCCGCACGGCCGCGGCGGTAGCCGAGCGCAAGTGGCCACAGCCGATCGAAGCCGAACGACCGCGGCGGTAGCCGAGCGCAAATATGAATTTTAACTAATAAACATTAAAAAAAAACGGACATCCCCTTTTTTTTTTCTTTTGATAAAGAATATGATTTAAAATGCACGAGTAGAACTCCCGAAGTTCAAATGTCCTTAGATCCGGAGATACAATTTTTTTATCGTTTTTTCTATGCAATTCAGGAAAACCATAGAAATAGTTGTTGTTCAAAAGGCGTTCAGTTTTTGTTATTGATTAATAATCCATATTATCAAAGTGTAAATTATCTATACTATGCAGTCAGTAACAAAGTTCTAGCACTTAAAATAACATAAAAAAACGATTTTAACCATAATATCGTAATTTTTTTTTTTTCATCAAGTCTTACTTTAGTAGGATTAAATTCTTTAACTAGACTATAGAACAGGTCCCTTTTAACAGGCCTTCAAAACCTGAAATCTTAATTCCTTGGGATTCGTGACTTATGAGGTTTTAAAGAAAGTATCCTAGGGTTGCCGCCGAATTTTTTTTTATGGTGATTTGATATTAAGTAAAAGTTATAGATTAATAGAAAGTAGGTTGATATCTTTTGTAAAATATAAGATTGAAATATATGAACGTAGCTTGTTTGACATTTCATTGCTTGTAAATTCTATAAAATGGAAATAAATTCCGATGAAAAGGAAAATGTGGTATGGGGAAGGGGGTGAATGTGTGAATGGTGGTGATGTGGTATGCTATACCTAAACCCTAAACCCTACTTTTTTTTTTTTACTAACCCTAATTTTTTTTGGAAGAAAAGGGGTGAGGCACCATGGAGCCGAAAATCCATAAAAACTAACTTAAAAAAAATTATAATTTTTAACTTTACACATTGCACCTGCTGTTATGATAAACGGAGGCAAAATACAGTCATAACTTGTAAATGGATAGTTTTTTTACAAAAGTTCCTATTGTAATTGCATGCTAGAGTCATGCCCTTTCAGTGATTAAAGTTAGCGTTCCTTTTTCAAATACACCCTACAGAGGGTGTAGTGAAACGCTCCCGAAAACGAAGACAGACGATAGTACTAATGGTACCTTTGATTATGGGTCAGAAAAAAAATCGATCCTGATGGTATTTAGGTGTCTATTTAAATTTTATTTGATTGTTACACATAACTCAGTGAAATAGTACGACTATTTCACTGAGTTTGAATATTCATTACATACGCACAAAATAGCCGATTTCACACATTGAATATTCATTACATACGCACAAAATAGCCGATGCCGATACAAAGTTAACATTAAGACCAATACGTTGGAAACAATATTACCAAGAGGTATGTGGAATTGCGATCGTACGTCCAGAACTGCACTCCACACTCGCGCCTGTTGCTTTATATAGGCATCGATCGCTCCAACTACCCTCTACTACAAATTTAATAGCGAAACTAGTTTCAAGTAAATCAAAATGTAAATAGTTTAACAAAATCAACCAAATTCGTTAGACAAATCAAATCACATTATAAAAATATAGGTGTGACAATATGGGCGCGCCGTCATATATATATATAATAGGTTAGTCACAAATAAATCACAAATTATATCTAAAAATTATTGAGATAGAGAGAACTAAAATTTTTGACAACCCTGTAACCATAGAAATTAGATAAAACTTTAGAAGCATATAACTCCAAGATCCAAAGAGATTAGGGTCTAATTTTTTTTTAATAATTAGCAATATATCAAACAACTTTAGTTATCATGGTTTTGAATCTAACTATGGCAAAATACTACAGTAAAAAACTAAAAACCTTTTATTCAAAATATCTTATAAGTTAATGGATTTTAAAACAAATAGTTTCGTACATCATATGCCCGCGTAAAACCTACATACACGTATACTAGTAGATCTACATAAATATTTTTTTTTACTATAGATTTTAATAATTTACTAAATACCAAGAATAATTTAAAAAAAAATCGTATCTTTGAATCTAATTACATTTGATCTTCGGGTGTTCTACTCGTGCATTTAAAATCAGTTTCTTTATCGAATGAATAAATAAAAAGGGGATGTCCGTTTTTTAGGTCATTTTTCATACTGTGCATCGTACTAAAACGCGCTCGTGAATCGTACTTAATGAATTAATGAACCAAATTTACATTCGCATACCTATCCTATTAGCTCTTAAGAATAGGAAACACAAACTTAATCTATTCGTCCTTAAATCAAGCAGAACTAACGGTCGACAACAAGCTTCCCTAAGAATAATAACATAATTATAATATAATCAAAGATGAAATCATATAATGATCATTTCACTGACATAGATATATTTCAAAAATTCAAAAATGCAATTTTACAAATGGTTAACATGTAACCTAGTTTCAGCCTTTTTCTATTTTACATTTTTTTGTTCCTCTGAGGATCAGTCACGTTTTTTGTTTAGTATGCAGATTTTTAGCTATAAAAAAACAATAAATACTGTGTTTAATTTTTTTTATTCGGGTCAAAAATGACCAAGATTCAGAGATTTTAGTGCACCAACTTAAAAAACGCGCGCGAGAAAGACCGTATGGGCTGTGACGTCATTCATCGCGTATTGGCAAAAGTGGCGGGTCGCCGTCGCGTCGCCAGCTTGGTAAGCTTCTCGTCCAGCGCAGTTTGGGGAATGACCTGACGATTGCTGATTTTTTAGACTATTTTTTAAAGTGATAATGCCGTCAAATAAGTATTGTATTGTGCCAAAATGCAAAAATACAAGCGTTAATGCACCTAATAAGCTTTTTTGGACTAAAAAAAAATGGTGTAGAGCAATGCAGAGAGATGGTGTGCGTTCGCGCAGCGGAATGTTGTTGAATTTGAAGATTTTAATTATGCAGATATTTAGTGTATGACGTCGTGTAACTGTGTATGGTATAAAAAATTTGTGCATGCAGCCATTGTGGAGAAAATCGCTAAAAACTGATTCCGCTGGGCGAACGTTGTCCTGGCGGAACTTTTTTTAAACCATGGACTTAGAAGAAAAAAAAATGTGTCCAAAAATTAGTGTGTATTTGTGTGTATTGTGTATGTATGAATAAAATTAGTGCATGCATAAACTTCGGAGAAATTCAAGTTTCCGCTACGCGAACGTTTGGCGATTAGCTAGTTTTCATATAAAGCGCTTATATAGAGAGCTGTAGATTTTTACATACGTTGTTTTGAATTTGTTTATATTTGTTTAAAAAACAGATTTAGAAAAAATCGTAGGGTTTAAAAGATAAAAATATAAACGTAAATTACGCTTATTAGGTCTTAGTTCGTAAAGTATGCACTTTGGGGTCTAGATTTTTACGTTTATACAAACCTTGTAAGTGTCTGCAACATGTTGCCAAGTATCAATGATGTTCCGTTAGTAATTAAAGAGTTATAGGACAATTTACCATGAATAGACCACTGTTTACAAAGCAGTCAAATATCACGACGTTCTAAAAGAATTGCATAGTAAAATTTATTCCAATAATTAGTGTATTAATTCAACTACTCACATGCAAAATTTCATCTCATTAAATTCAGTAATTAAAGAGAAACAATTAAAATACTGACAAAGCATCGAAAACCTACATAACCCGACCAAGTTCGGATGGCTACAAAAAAGCGGCCGTGCCATATATCTAAGTAACGTTCTTAACCTTCCAGTATAGTATTTATTAATATGGTACAGTTGCGTACACAAGCGTTTGGAAAAAATAAAACAATTGTATTTCTTGAATGAAAAAATATATTTTTTTTATGGTATAGGGGGCAAACGAGCACAGACGGGTCACCTGATGGTAAATGACTTCCGCTGCCCATGGGCACCTGTAACTGAGGAGTCCCAAGTGCGTTGCCGCCCTTTAAGGTGGGAGTAGGAGAAGAGGGGGAGGGTGGGGGTTGAGAGGGGAAGGACGGGAATAAGGGAGAGGGAAGGGTTAGGGCCTCCGGTAACCTCACTCACGCGGCGAAATGAAATGCAAGCATTGCTTCACTACCGGTTTTCTGTGAGGCCGTGGTATCGAGCGGAGTCGAGCCGGTCCATACGTGCCGAAGCATGGCTCTCCCACGTTTAATAATAACGCCAATATTTTTTTAATAATAACGCCACTATCTACGATAAAAATAAATCTTCAATTAACAAGTACTTCTCTAATTAAACATCCGTGTACAAAAATATTTTTAGTTACATGTAATAATTATGTTTTTATTATTTATTTCTCACCACCTGTTACGTAGAAACCCAAAAATTGGCGAAGCGAAATGTGGGTGTCACAGAAATGTCACACCTCTGCCTACCCCTTTTGGGACAACAGCCGTGAGCATATGAATGAATAAATGAAAATAACCTCAAAATTTCTAACCCTCTTAGGGACTAGTTACGACAATCCCTGGGGCGCGCGCCCCAGTAACGGCAGAACTTGGCATACAACTCATGTGCGCGCACAGGCACGTGTATTTTGAGCGTATCGGAAGCGCAGCTGAGGCGCTTGTCATGACTAGTCTCTTGTTCATAAAACCTTAACGTTAACAAACGCTTGCTAAACATACTCTGTCATTGGTTAGAGACAGCAATAGACTTAAAATGCATACCTAGTTTTTTTTTTTTTTTTCCCAAAACTTTTTATTTACATTACTAAATATCATAACCTACTCACAAAAACCTATCTAAGGTTTACCAGTGGTAGGTAAGTCGCCGCTGGTCGTTACACAAGTTACAAACTACTAGTTTAGTTTTACCCTCTCAATTAGATACGTCTTTAAGACAGTGCGGGATGTCTTTACATTTTTAGCACGTAACAATTCATCAATAGTTTCTTGTGGTAATGAGTTTAATACATTTGGTAACACATACTGCATAACGCGTTTCCCATATCTATTATTAAATTGCGGTATGTTATACTGTGGCAGATAGCTTAGTGTGCGTAAATGGTCTGGTCGTGAGCATTTCTGCAGTGTGTGTAACCGGTCATGACATTCGCATACAATAATTAACTTAATTTTTTCAAATATGGAAAGAACTTTACAATATTTTTTAAATTGATAGTTGTAGTTTGTATATTCCGTCTAACTTCCGTCAAGTACAACGGTAATATCATATACTGACGCAAGTCTCAAGCGCATACTTAAATAATGTACCTACGTAAATAGTACTGTCATAGTCAAATACATTTAAAAAAGCAGGTGTAGAAGAATAAATGACCTATAATCCTATAAATTATATCGAAACAACAATTGTGTTGTCACCTGTACCAAATCAATATCGGTATTATACTGTTAATTTTAGAATGTTACCTAAATATATTGCACGGCCGCTTTTTTGTAGCCATCCGAACTTGGTCGGGTTATGTAGGTTTTCGATGCTTTGTCAGTATTTTATGAGAGATGAAATTTTGCATGTGAGTAGTTGAATTCATACACTAATTATTGGAATACATTTTACTATGCAATTCTTTTAGAACGTCGTGATATTTGACTGCTTTGTAAACAGTGGTCTATACATGGTAAAGTGTCCTATAACTCTTTAATTACTAACGGAACATCATTGATACTTGGCAACATGTTGCAGACACTTACAAGGTTTGTATAAACGTGAAAATCTAGACCCCAAAGTGCATACTTTACGAACTAAGACCTAATAAGCGTATTTTACGTTTATATTTTTATCTTTTAAACCCTACGATTTTTTCTAAATCTGTTTTTTAAACAAATATAAACAAATTCAAAACAACGTATGTAAAAATCTACAGCTCTCTATATGAAAACTAGTTAATGGCCAAACGTTCGCGTAGCGGAAACTTGAATTTTTCCAAAGTTTATGCATGCACTAATTTTATTCATACATACACAATTAATTACACACAAACACACACTAATTTTTGGACACATTTTTTTGCTTCTAAGTCCATGGTTTAAAAAAAGTTCCGCCAGGACAACGTTCGCCCAGCGGAATCAGTTTTTAGCGAATTTCTCCACAATGGCTGCATGCACAATATCTACAATTTATGTCATACACAATTGTCATACACTAAATATCTGCATAATTAAAATCTTCAAATTCAACAACATTCCGCTGCGCGAACGCACACAGAGAGATGACAAAACTCCTTTATAGGTACTGTTGCGAAGATCATTTTGACGTAAGTACCTGCAGTATCCTAGCTAGAGTATCCACCTAATATCAGTAGGTACAATATGGTCAACGGATCTAGTGCTAATCATTCGTAAAGTTAGCAGTTTTGATGCGCAGTAGACAATTTAGTATGAAATGCTACACTGCGCATGTGAAACAGCTAAAATTCACTAATAGATCCACTGACCGTATAGATTTCATTATAATATACCTACCTATTGTGCATCGTTTCTATCATTTCTTAATAACATTTGAATTTCCGCGGATAGCTTTGATGTTTGTTCACACAGATGATGTTCGTTCGTTCATGCCTAATGCCTACCTACTCAAGGAAACAATGGAACACAAGGATTTTCGAGCCTGAGCTGTACCCAGACCACGGGAGAGCCATGCTTCGGCACGTATGGGCGGGCTCGACCGGAGTGATACCACGGCCTCACAGAAAACCGGCACTGAAGCAATGCTTGCATGCGTGAGTGAGGTTACCGGAGGCCCTAACCCTTCCCTTTCCCCTATTCCCGTCCTTCCCCTGTCCCAGTCCCCCCTCTTCCCACTCGTCCTCCCTCTCCTCCTACTCCCACCTTAAAGGGCGGCAAGCGGCAACGCACGTATGACTCTTGAGCTACAGGTGCCCATGGGCGGCGGTAGTCATTTACCATCAAGTGACCCGTCTGCTCGTTTGCCCCCTATACAATAAAAAAAAAAGAGGTCCCCTGAGCGGGTAGGTGATTTTGTCATGTGATAAACGCAATCTGTGATTATGTGTGAAAGCGCGCCTGCCGCCGGGCGCCCGATACTTACTGTTGAGTATTGTTTTATTTGTATCCTATGATATACAATCAGGCGAATGTTTGTTGTACCTAATTTTTTAATATATATTTTTCCAAAATGCAGTGCATTCGGATAAAATGGTCAAACAATAGTTTTCGTCATAGTCAACTTCGTGTATAGCTAAAGATTTATCTTGTTCAAACTGAGGGCTCAGTTGGGTTTGGTGCTTTGCACTTGTTAGAGATAATATTTGAATGATTTGAATAATTCAGAAAAATCTCATCCTCACAACACGCAGTTAAAGTGGGTAAGTAGGTAGTTAGGTACCTATTTTAGGTACTCAGTAGGAGTAGTTATGTATAGACTTAGTTACCTTTTCATTTTATCCCTACAAAACCGACCTCCATAATAGGTAACTACCTACTCGTATTTATTTAGATATCAATCGATACTCAATGTCAATATAAATACTGGTATACTAATAATATAACATCAAATTATAGTAAAAACTAAATAATTTACATGCCACGACATGAGCGAAACGGTGAATAACCTGAACCAAGCTGATCAAAGTAGCGATTTTGCACGGGTGGCGGGTGCGATTCGCGACGTGTGACGTCATCATACCAAGCGCGGCTCCGAGCAAGCGTTTCGAAATAGCCGAAAAGAAAACTTTAATAACTTTGTCATTTCTAATTGGATTTGAATCATTTAAAAAACGAAATGATCAGAATGTTATAGCGCATACGCCCCCCTATTTATAAATGTAATATTTTGTTATGTGACTGATCCTCATTCTGTTATTTTGTAACTCACTATACCATTACTTTGTATCATTGTTTTGTGGATAACGTTGCTAGTTGCGTGATTAATTAGGATAACATTTTACAAATAAGGAATATTTTGTAACCCATTAGGTATTGCGTAATTGTGTGTTGTCCTGAATAAAATGAAATCAATACAAATAAATAAAATTGAAGTGTCTGTTTGTAATATGAAAATAATAGTTTTTTAAGCTCATACAGTTATTTTCACGATACCAATGCCTAAAAATCTGTTTTTTTTGTTGTCTGTCTGTTTGTTCCGGCTAATCTCCCGAACGGGACGGGACTTTTAAGCAGTAACTTAAGGTACTTTTATTTTGAAAAAGGATTACGCAAAATATACAAAAATGGAAACCGAGCGGGAACTGCTAGTGAATAATAAAATTATTTGACTCGCATTCAGATTAGTTTATTTCACATAACATAGGGTACAAAAATGGTCTTAATAAAATGTTAGTTTTGTCTATTTTACTAATGCACAGCACATACAAAAAAAAATGTCAGGTTAGGTTCTACAATTATGATAATACAATAGTAATACAACATTTGCAAAATAGTCTATTCGGTACTTAATTGTTTTTAAACTTTCGCGACTTTGATACATCAGACTTAATCGCTATATAATTTATGGTAATAATAATATATATTTATAGCTTTTTGTGTTGCCCGACATTTCGATCGTGGTCATGGGTGGACAGTGGACACCCAAAGGTATTGTACCGCATTAATATTATTGCGATTACGAGAAGTTTCTAGTTTTATAAATACCACTAAGTACCTACAGACGTTCATGAACTCTACTCACTATCAACTTTCGAAACCGGTTTAAAAAAAACATTTTATATTGGCGAATCGTTTTCTTTTTTAGTGTATTTTCATTTCGTTATAAAACCTACTTTTAAAAATTCTGTTAAACGAAAAATAATACAGTTGTTTTTGAGATTATTTCGAAATCTTTATTAAATTTACTAAAAGGTTTATAAGCTCAAAATATATAAAAAAAAATATGCATAAATAAATAAATACCAACAACTGAACAATAAAAAAACGACACTTTTCGTCGTGTCGCAATCGTGCGTTTTTAACGAAATTACTTACTATTAAAAAAATTAAATCAGATAGATTGTGCTTTCAGTTATAAATAATTAAAGAGATATACCTACACACTGAAAGTTTTGCGTAACTCATTAATAAAACAATTTACATGTAAAGTAATATATTTACTGTTTTTCTAAGTATTCTCCATTACATTTTAAACACTTTTTCATTCGGTCAAACTATTTTTGAAAACATGAGGACCATTGGTTTTTCACGTGCTGGTTGAAAGCTATCAGGGCCTCTTCCAGCCTCGTAAATGTCATACCTCTCATAAAATCTTGAATTTTTGGGAAAATAAAGAAATCGCATGGTGCCAGGTCTTCACTATGTGCGGGATGGGTCATCGTCTATATTCTGTTTCAAGCGTTTCAGACGCGTTTGGAATGCAGATTAAACAATAAATCAGTAATCTATATATATAAAATCCTTTGTCCTGACTGACGGATCAACGCATAGCCTAAACCGTAAGTCGTAGAGACTTGAAATTTACAGGACAACTTCCTTATATAATTTCGGCATCGGATAAGAATCGATTGAAAATTTCACCCCCAAGAGATGTTTGCTTGGCCTGATCGACAGCAAAAGGGAGATAATGTTAAGTGTAAAGTTGACAATAAAAGTCAATCATGCGACAATAAAATGAAAATTTGAATAAAAGTCAGATGCATTAAAACACAAGTATATAGATGGCGTTATGATGAACAAAACATTTGAAAAAAAAAATTACGAGGCATTGTACATTACTGCACATTTCAGAATTTTGTAAAAAATAATTGCAAGATACTTAGAAATAATAAACATACAAATAGTTTTTAATATTTAACGAAAAAAATAAAATATTTATTTTTACACAAAGCTGCAAAGGTTATAAATTATAAATACAAGTGAGGTACAATGTCATAATAGATGACGTTATAATAAATAGAAAAAAATGTTTGAGAATTTTATTTTATTTCATTTACATCAGTTTTCCGTAAAAAATAAATAAATATTATTTACGTAAATAAGTAATAATCATTTTCCTTATAAAATAAATTCATAACTTAAAAATTAACAGGAAAGTTTGTAGGAAACTTCGTCATTTTTGTAGTTGGTAGATGAGCTTATGGTTAAAAGTTAAATATAACGCTGTTTGAAAATTCACCCTTTAACTTTAAAAATGCCACACTGTATTTCACATGGCATGGGCAGTGTTACGTTGCGTGTGTGTACAGTCTCATAATATGGTTCAAAATGTTGTTTATAAAGAAATATTGTCATAAACACCTTACATTCCTTTTTTTTCACATTTTTTTTCTGACGCATCGATTTTTAACCAACTTTGAAAGTAACGTTTATGTAGGAATGTTTTTTTGAATTTGTTACTTCGATTTCCGTCAAATATGAACTGATTTCGTTACCATGAGAATTTAGTGATGAGTCCCATTTTCTTCATAGGATCCGGAGAAACGGAGAACGCGAAACAGAAAGGTGATTGGCACGGGACAGTACTAGCCCTCTCCTGGTCCCTTTCCGCCGCCTCTTAAGCGGATATCACTTCTTCAGAAAACCAGGCGGCAAAATCCCAAACAATCGACTGAGCCATGGCGTTTAACGAGAAAGAAAGTCAACACCAATAGCCTCTCCAGCCAATCCTCTATGATGGGCCTAACCGTGGTGTGATAATAATTGAGGAGGGAAAACCCAACACTCCCTCGGCTTGTAGACCCCAAGGACGACAACAGCCGAGGATCCAAAGAATTGCCATTGCCATTAACAGGAACGAAATGAAATGAATGTGAAAATAGATTATAGGTTTTTTTTGCTTCTTAATTTTTAAGTCATTTTTTTCTATTAAACTTAATTTTTTTAGTACGCAGTAGCAAGTAGTCTTGATTGATTTTTGTGCCTACACTCTACGATGTCTGATGTCGGCCACCACGCGGACGAAATCGCGGGCAAAGCTAGTGTAGTATATGAATAAACGACTCGTAATATATTGTGATGATATACAGCCTTTACGGTGTACCTCAAATAGTTATAGCATTACCTTATTAGTAGAGTAGGTACTCTTTTAGCATTAATAAGTCGTGTGCAAAAAGTTCTACCAGTACCAGACCAGTAACACCACCTATCTTTCACAAGTTCCAAATAGTGGAGGCCCGAGAGGGATTATTTTTATTGTTTTAGTAACGGTAAAGATCCGTCGGCGTTTCTGGAAATCCTACTTATGTACGTCCCCGCGGGCTGTAAGTATTTCCAGACGATAATCACACGTAAGAGTTACTTCGACGGTGACGTACTGGAGTAGGGTTTCTAAGTTAATAGGTTTTAGGTAAGTTTAAGGAACCCGGTCAAGCGACATCGGGTTCCTGAGAAAAATACTGTCAAACAGACAGACAGACAGACAGACAGACAGACAGACAGACAGACAGACAGACAGACAGACAGACAGACAGACAGACAGACAGACAGACAAACAGACACATAGACAGACGGACAACAAAACGTGACCCTAAAAGCTATAAGGGTTCCTTTTTTCCTTTGGAGGAACGGAACCTTAAAAAGGACCCTTCGAAGTTTAAGTCTCTATGCCTATGGAAGATGATTTTCAGCCCACCATGCGCTGCACCAAATACTTAGGTCGGTCGACAAACATATTAAAAACTTATATGGGCCTATTTCCTAACCACGGTGTGCCGATAACGGATAGTAGTTAATGGCGATACATGACCTTGATTTGACCACTTTGGTGCGTACCCATACAAATGAAGATAAGAGCGTATGAGCGCATTATATTATCAGACTAATATTATAAATGTGAAAGTTTGGATGGATCGATGGATGTTTGTTACTCTTTCACGCCAAAACTACTGAACCGATTACGATGAAACTTGGTATGTAGGTAGCTGGAGACCTGGATTAACATACAGGCTACTTTTTATCCCGATATTCCCACGGGGTCGAGACTTACGCGGGTGAACCCGCGGTGTACCGGTACACAGTTAATGTTAGTTAGTGATTTTCATCGTTTATAGCAGTCGTTGTCAGACGGTTTCCAATACTAATGTTTCCGTGCCTACTTGCCTTTTTAATTATTGAATCATCTAGAAACACTTTTATATTTTAATAACATCCGCAAAAAGTATTTATTTATTTATCTCTTTATTGTACACCTTTAATATAAGATACAATCAAAAAAACAATACAAACATTCAGGCATATCAATTGGCGGTCTTATCGCTCACGGCGATTTCTTCCAGAAAAGTAATATGTAAGGGCATGGTAAACACGTGTACGATACTACACGATAATTATAAAAGGTTATAATTTAACGGTTAGCAAAATATTCGTATTTTTGTGAACAGAAAAATAGGTATTTGTTTCGGGTTACACTTTTCAATTTAAATAGAATTGAATGTAGTCTGTATGCAGCCGGCTCGCTGTGTGAACGCACCCTAAGTCCTCATTTTATAACCCTATAAAATATAACCATGCACATATTACTAAAAATTAAACCGACGAAAAGAACTAAAAAGCAAAAAATAAATAAACCTTAAGTCTTAAGTATTGAGCTTATTTACATAAACTATCTAATTTTATATAAACTTATTTTGAGTCAAAAACTTAATAAAGTGGACATTGCTAACAGAAAGAATAATCTGGTATTTTTTAGAATCGAAGAAAAGGGGAAAAACGAAGGTGAACTAGTAGACTACATTACAGAGAAGATAGCAGAATCAGAAACGCACATCGTTTGCCAGGAAATTAACAACGTGTACAGGATTGGGACACAGTCTAACAAGGAGCGCCCCGTAGTTGTTACTTTCACATCAACATGGAAAAAACGCCAAACTATGAAGAACAAGTCAAACCTTCCATCAGGTATCTACGTTAACCTCAACCTTGAGGTAGAAGAAGTGAGGAAAAAAGGAAATATAGCTTTTATAAAATATGACAAGCTAGTAGTAAAGAAACCCAATGAAGTTAATAGAGAGAAAAGGAAAAGAGAGAAGACTGGGTCACGGAACTCGCCAACGCAAAAGAAAATATATACAACCAATCCAATAAACAAGCAACCTGTAACTGTCTCAAAGGACATAATCAAACCAAACATACTCAACTATGTAGCAAGGGGTAGATCAACATCAGTATCTGAGATTTCAAAAAACTAGGAACCAACATAACCAGGAACCGAAATAATTTAAGAACCACAACTATATATAAATCAACGCAAGTAAATAGCACCCCAAGCCGGCCGGTCACCGGCATATCCGAACGTATTGCCATATTAAATATAAGATTACCTCCCAAGAATGTTATGTGGTCCATAATTCAAATATATTCACCAACAGAACAATCCAACGACACTGAAATCGATTCCTTCTATTCTACTCTAACTGAGACAACAAAAAACCAAACACACAGCAACTTAATAATAATGGGCGACTTTAACGCAAGAACTGGACACAGAAGAGAAGGAGAAGAGGCAATATTAGGCCCTTATGGGTCCGGAAAGAGAACGAGGAAGGGCGAAAAACTAATCCAACTGGCTCATGAAAATAACTTAAAAATACTAAACAGTGTATTTAAAAATAAAGAAAATAATAGGTGGACGTGGACTTCCCCAAACAACCAATACAAAAATGAAATTGATTATATTTTAACTAACAGAGGCAATGCTTTTCAAGACTGTAGAGTGGTAAAAAACTTGAATTTCAACAGTAACCACAGAATGGTTAGAACAAAAATAAAACTCAACAAAACGAGAAATACCAGACCCTTTAAAGTAAAGCCTAAAATAATAACATCGGCTAACACTAGCTTAATAGAGGAAAGTTTCCAATGTTTTATAGAAAACACCATTGCACTAAATGTAAAAGACAAATATAACAAGCTGCAAGAACTCTTAAGTACTGGACAAAAAAACAGATCAAAGGAAGAAAGTAGAACCGAATGGATTTCAAATAATACACAAACACTATTAAACACTAGAGCTGAACTAATAAGCAAAGACAACAAATCAAAAACTATTAGAAGAGAAATAACAGAAATAAGTAAGCAAATTAAGTTAAATATAAGAAAAGATCGACAAATTCATAGATTGGAAACATTAGATAAGTGTATTCAGAAAACAGGAGGTATCAAGAAAGCTGTTAAACAACTTACAGAAAAAAGAGACTGGATACCCAAGATGAAGAACAAAAACCAAATAACAGAAACTAAGCGAGAAAATATTTATGCAATAGCCACAAACTTTTTTCGGGACCTATATTCAAATGAAGTAAATGCAACACCAACAGATTTGGCAAAGGTAGAAACGGTACCAGAAATAATACACGCAGAAGTTGAATGGGCTATACAATCTCAAAAAAAGGATAAGGCTCCAGGTGCCGATGGTATTAGCAACGAACTACTAATCTGCAATAAAGGTCTTATTACACCTGCACTTACCTATATATTCAATGAAGTTCTGGAAAGCGAAATGATACCCGAGCAGTGGACGACGTCGACCATTATCTTACTTTACAAGAAAGGAGATAGAGACAACATAAACAATTATAGGCCTATAAGCCTTATGTCAAATTTATATAAAGTTTTTGCTAAAGTAATTTTAAACAGAATAACAAGGATATTAGAAGAAAATCAACCAAGAGAACAGGCGGGATTTAGGAGTGGCTACTCAACTTTGGATCACATTCATGTTGTCAAACAACTTTTTGAAAAAAGTAAGGAATACAATGAGACTTTCTTTTGCTGTTTTGTTGATTATTCGAAAGCCTTCGATTCACTTCGTCACGAGAGCATCTGGCAAGCACTTAAGAATCAAGGAGTTGATATAAAATACATTAGAATATTGAAAAACGTATATCAGAATAGTACAGCGAAAATCAAGCTAGAGAAGAAAGGAGATGAAATTAGGGTAGAAAGAGGAGTACGGCAGGGTGACCGGGTATCTCCAAAACTCTTTACAGCAGTGTTAGAAGAGGTATTCAGGCAGCTTAATTGGGAGAAGTATGGAATAGAGATCAATGGTGAAAACCTATCGCACCTCAGATTCGCGGATGACTTAATAATATTCTCTACTTCGAAAGAAAACTTACAAATAATGATTGAAGAACTGGATAGAGAAAGTCGCAAGGTGGGGTTAGTTATGAACCCAGAGAAAACTAAGGTTATGACAAACGGAGAACAAGAACCACCCATCTTCATCAATAACAAAATAATAGAATATAGTAATGAATATATATATCTGGGGCATATAATCTCGCCAATTGACGCAACAACTAAAGAGATAGAAAGACGCATAGCGCATGCATGGAAAAGATACTGGAGCCTGAAGGAGATAATGAAAAACACAGAAGTGAGTATGGCTGTCAAAAGAAAACTCTTTAACACCTGTATCTTACCAGTCCTTACATACGGCTGCCAAACATGGGCCCTTACCAAAGCTCAAACAAAGAAATTAGAGGTATGTCAAAACGCGATAGAAAGGAGCATGTTGGGAAAGAAAAAATCTGACAGAATAAGAACTACTGCGATAAAGGAACAAACCAGACTAAAGGATGTTACAGTAACAGTCAGAAAACTAAAGTGGAAATGGACAGGACACATAGTTAGAGGAACAGAAAAATGGAGCAAGAAGATCATTCATTGGTTCCCTAACAGCAAAATAAGAAAACGAGACAGACCATCCAAACGCTGGGCCGATGAGATCAAGGCAATGGCAGGCAGTCTATGGACTAGAGTAGCTGGAAATAGGACTATGTGGAAGCAGTTGGGAGAGGCCTTTGCCAAAGGGCAAACAGATACATAGTGTTGAAATATTAAAATAAGTAAAAAAAATTAAAAAATGTAAAGATTTAACATCTGAATAAAGGCTATTATTATTATTATTATTTTGAGTCGGCGCCGAACAACAAACTGATTAATTATCAAAATTTTATTTGGCGCCGACTCAATATAAGTTTATATCTCTCAATTTTTTCAGGATCCCATCATCAGATCCTGACTTCCTTGACATGGGACCAACCCTTGAGGTATACCCTATCTAACAAAAAAGAATAATCAAAATCGGTTCATAAATAACGGAGTGGGGCTGAAGAGACATAAAAAAAAATATATATATTATACGGTCGATTTGAGAACCTCCTTTTTTTTCGTCGGTTAAAACCTCCTTTTTTTTCATCGGTTAAAAAGTTTTAGATGATTTAATAATTACAATGGCAAGTAAGCACGGAAACATTAGTTAGTTTTATTTAACAGAAACCAATCAACATACTCAGTTTGTGATTGGTTTTATATAGAGTACAAAATAAGTTTTTGGTAAGTATTAATATTTAATCCTCATGTCTACTGTGAATTAATATAATAGATAGATATTAATATAATAGGTAGGGGATAGGATGTGTCTTGATTTTGTTATATTTTCCTTTTTTTTAGAGGTAGGTACAACTTTTTTAAGTATAGAGTACAATTTATGTAAATTTTTTCTGTACTATATGAGATTCGATTTTTTGACTTCCTTGAAACTGTTGTTTCAAGGAAGCACATTCCAAAAAGCATGTTAAAAATATATTTGTATATTTAACTTTTATGATTTTTTTTTATCAACAATTGTATAAAAAATACTATTTGCACTCTTTTCTCCAACAGGAGGCGTGAGCACAAGGAGGTGGCGAAGTGCATCCGCTAGGACAACCTCCGGAACCGTATCACTCGCGCTCACGTGGGTACCCTAAGAGTGGCCGCGGGTGGATGAGACGGATTTATATCCATCACCCGCAGTAAAAACTCCCGTGAAGGGTTTGTCTGGATATCGCCCAGTTAGTAGACGGGGCCCGCTTGCCATCCGCGGGCTGGCGCTGGGTGGACTATTGGAGGCATACATAGCATCGCAGTACCAACTGTCCACTCATTACAGGCGCTGTAAGGTGTACCGTGTGGTTTTCGTCCTTACCAATTGCCCGGTGAGGTGAAAGTCCTCACAAAAAAATGGGTGCTTTTCCCACTTAAGTAGAGATTCCCCCCTTTCAGGAAGAGGTGCTACGCCTATTTAAGCGACATATTGTTGTTTTCTGACATGTATAATAACAGGCTTATTATTAACTTTAGGGTTCCATGATATAATTATGTACATGTATGTAATATGTACATAATTAAATTAACGACTTTCGGATTTTTTCTTAACATGTGCTGTGAGACCTTGCCTCTTACCAAATTTCATAATTCTAGGTCAATGGGAAGGTCCATAAAGGTTTTGATTTACCTGTGACTGAAATTTCCTAACAGTTTTTTCCTAAGAATTACTCTTTCTGAAATATAGCGATTTAAATAGTTGAAAATGACACGTTCTCCGCAATATGCATGACTAGCTGCGCCTCGCTGTTTCACCCGCGTATGTCCCGATCCCGTGGGAATGTCGGGATAAAAAGTAGCCTATGCGTTGATGCAGGTCTCCAGCTATCTACATACCAAGTGTCATCTCAATCGGTTCAGTAGTTTTGGCGTGAAAGAGTAACAAACATCCGTACATCCATACTCACAAACTTTCACGTTTATAACATTAGTAGAATTACGCCGCGCCGCCGATACAAGGTGACCGACAATACGTACGATACGTTCCTTTTAAGGGGATAAGTAGAGCCCATTTTGAGCTAATTTAGTCCCGATGCTATGTACTAAACTTAATTATTTCTTGGTTTTTCAAGACTAGTTGCTCCCCGCGGTTTTAGTAGTAGTTTAGTAAATTCCGATCCAGTGGGAATATAAGAAAATAAACAATCTTCTAAAAAAATGTATTGAGTGTTGCGTACATATTACTGAATTAACTTCCTTAGTTCATTACCTATTCAAAAAGATACAGATGTTAATAAACTGACTTTTATAAAAAAGTATCACGCAATTCAATGCGCCTAAATCATGATAAGTTTTATTGTAATAAGCTGTAATGTTCATCCCTAAATTTTTAACCCTTAGCGGTGGAATATTTCCTTCAAATTTAAATGGAAGCAACCTTGAATATACCAATTTAATTAAAAAAGGAATGATTGAAATATGTTCATAAATGGCGAAGACGGCGATGCTACAGCAATATGCTCTAGTATGGAAAATTAACTTTAGTAAATTTATCGCTTTTTCACAGAAATGGTGAAACTTAGGGAAAAAAGTGTAAGGATAAGTTTTGTAGATAATTACATTATCTACAATTTTTGTCTGAACTATTTTTATCATAAGACTAACCATTTCGCTAAAAAACCCCAAAATCATTTTTGCGAATTTTTTTTACCTTTTATAATTATACCTTTTCACAACTTCACTATCCAGTGTCCCTAATGTACATGGAAATTTTTAGTTTCAAAGAAGCTAAAAACTGGACTATTCAGTCCAGTCAAAGTAGACACGTAAGAGTAGACATAAAATGACTGGCCTGTTGGCCTAATGGTTAGTGACCCTGACTGCTACGCTACAGGTCGTGGGTTTGATTCCCACCCGAGTCTGGGTGTTCTTTGTGTCCGTTGTTTGTATGTTTGTAAAGTCCCCCACGTCAGAGGAGTAATTCCTAATGCGGGAGTTGTCTTTAATAAAAAAAAAAAAGACTAATTCTTAATTTAAATTTAACTAGCAGTTCCCGCGTGGCTACACGCTCGCGAATACATATTTGTATATTTTACGCGGAACCCTAATTCTTTAGACAGAGTGACAAAAATTTTAAAGACTGATTTTTAAGCATAGGTATCATGCAAATAACTGTAGGAGCCTAACAAAAATGTTAACAGACACTTTAATTTTATTTATTTGTATTGATGTATTGATGATTAAAAATCGTATTATAATTTAAATTAGCAAGTTTTTTTATTGAAAGGAAAATGTTTTCAAGTCTTTTATCAGACCAACTAATGTGACGTCTCCCCTAAATATTTTTTTTCACTTTGCTTTTTTCGATTGCCGGAGGACGACCTTCAGGGGCATGTGGCCCCTGAAGGTCGTCCTCCGGCAATCAGGTAAAAAGAAATTGTAAAATAGGTTTTCAAGTAATCATACCTTAGTACTTACTTAGAACTCCCATATCCAGTACGAGTTTGGTCATAGTCAGGCAATTCATAATACACAGTGACTGGCGCTAACATGAAGTCACTCAAAGTAATCTGTATAAAACAGATACAGATATCCTTCCTCATGGATTCCACCTGTTTAGCACAGGTTTCTTCTTTATCAGAGTCATCTTTACACTCTGTATAGTCTACTTCCCTTTCTCCGCCAAAACTCTGAAAATAAATTGCTGTTTTACTAACACAAAATTAAACAAATGCTTGGTGATTAAAAATTAAAGATATCGAACCAAACTAAGGCAACATTGATTACTTGTTTTATAGAAATATATCAACAGCCAACTATGTGACTCTTCAGTACAGCCTTCACAACTCCATGTGGTCAAAATTATTAAAAATCAGAATAGGAGAGGCCTTGGTAAGATTTATGCACAAAAGTTTTGTATTCAATTTTACTATATAATCATAAAATTAAATTGAGAACACCCCTAACTCGAAAATCGTGTTAGTCATATACTAAATGAGAAAGTTAAACATAATAAAAGCAACCATTGTTCATCTTTATATTTACCTTTGTGTGCTCACATATTAATACTACCCCGATAATAAGAAGACAAGTTGCTACTAATATCAACAGAATGAATAACATGAAATTCTTTTTCGTTTTTCCGTCTGTATCTGAAACAAACAAAAAATATTAGTTGCCTAATTCACATTGAAATCTAATGATGATCATGATGACATGATTTGTAATTAAATTAAATTAGATCATAGAAGTTGACTTGTTTAGTGTTGTAAATGACCTAGAAGAATGTTCTCTTTTTTCATCCCGGATACCAGAGAGGGAGGGAAACCTGACCTTGTATATTGTATAATAATAGATGTTAGGAAAATCTACATTGATTACATTATAACATAATTTTTGTAATAACCATACACCCTCAGGTACCACCTCCCCTAGCAGTTAATTAAATAGCTAAATGTATAGCTTAAACCCCACATGGTTCCGTGACAGGTGGGTGGAGGCTCATGTAAGTATGACTCAAAAAAGTTAGAGATTTTAAATCTCTATTGCAAGTATTTATATACATGAATATGGCTATTATGACTGCTAAGCCAGAGGTTGTGTGTTTGATTTGAACCCAGGTAATGGTATATATATATTAATATTTACAGCATTATATAGACTGAAAAATATGCATAGTTTGTATTGTTGTTGGCAGTTAGAACATAATATGTTCTGTGTCTGGGTGTAATTTATCAATAATATGTATGTATTTAGAAATATATAACGTATGTTTATCAGTAGTCTGGTTACCATAGTACAGGCTCTGCCTAGTTTGGGATCAGACGGTCATGTGTGAGATGTGTGTGATTTAACTGCCAAAAACAATACAAACAATCCATATTTTTCTGTCTATATGATGCTGTAAATATTAATATATGACATTGTTAACATTAATTATTAGAGTTTTCATGAAAATATAAAGTAGACCGAATGGGATGGCAGGGCACTGTGGACGCCCTCAGCCCCATCTAGCGGACATAGGAACATAAGCAAGTCAATACACAAGACGTGAATTCTACTATAACATTCAAGATGCCTATATACTCAACATTAAACCAATTTTTTAGGGAGCATTTCTAATAATTAATAATAATCAGTAGTGCAATTTCATCAGCAGCTGAAATATTTTTTATGCTGTTTAAAAAGAAAAAAGGGTTATTTTTATCTTTTCATCTCTGTTAAAAGCATCTTGTAGTAATTTCCAAAATGTTTAAGCACAACTCAAACAAATAGGTAGTCATGGGACTGCCGGCAGAAGTGAAAACTTCAACGAAACGACGAACTTATAACGTCACATTAGCAGGTTGGTAATATTTTATTAAGCTGACTGAACTCAATGTTTAGATTAGCTCCCTCTAGTGGATCTATATATGTCTTATTGGCGTGACGGTCAAGAGATCAGTACTTTTTCCCCAAAGCAAAAGTGCACCAACATGCCTAAATAAGTTTTCACTTAAAAAATTCTACGTCTATTTCTAATCGCTGCTTATCCTTACGAGTCACGAACTAGCGATGAGCCGTTTTTTTTTGTGACAAGGGTTTAAAACCTGGTTTTTACTTGGAAGTGCAGATGAACACATCTTCCTCGAAACAACAATATCAACGATTATGACTCAATAACAACGGCAACTAATAAATTACAACGGCATACAACGGCATAAATTACACAGAAATACATACCCATGTTTAAAAACTTTGCCTAAGCTTCAAAATACATTCAGGCATTTGCTGTACAGTACTGTACACATTAAGATATGAAAAACTAGAATTCAGTATTAGGTTTTAGGTATCAACAAATTAATCTCGGAATATATCGACTCAACAGGGAGGGACACTCACAGCAGTGTTGCCAACTCGGATTTCAGAAAAAGGCGTAGGCCAGAACAGAAAATTACGTAGAATTAGTAAATTTGCATACGTAGACAGAAAATTATATAGACACCTGCAAAGCGTGCCGCTGAAAGAGACAAAAGAAAAAAAAAGAGGCAGTCATGGGACTGCCGACAGAAGTGAAAACTTAAAACGACATACCACATTAGTATGACCGTGACGCGAACCCATTACTTTTGCCCCTTCCAACTATTAAATTAATAGAGACAATTATTACGTATTAATTGAATATATTGAATACAGTGACACAACAGCGAAGAGCAGCTGAGTATCTTTCTCGCATGGGTACACTCGGCGGATCCGAGCCCGACTTCAGCCGATCGAGCCTTTCACCTCAGAGCGTGACGGATCAGCCTAACTTACTACCCTACGGCTACGAAGAAATGTGTGTTTTCTTTAAATTAAAAAAAAATTACAACAAGAGATATCGAACAAGGTATTAATGACGAACAGTTGAAATAGCAAAAAAAAAAATTGTAAAGAACCGACTTCTCCAAGCCAACTTGAGGGTAATTTTTTATTTTATTTAAAAAAGAAAACTAAGATCGAAAAAATAAGAATTTTGATCGAACAGCTAAGAACGAAGTTGAAAGAGCAAAAAAAAAAAAGTAAAAAACGGCTTCTCCCCGGCAACTTAAGACACCCGAGCGTCTCGTCCGAGCATGAAGTGCGACCATTAGGCATTAGGTAGACTATATAGGTATATATTAATATTACCAGATAGCTTCTTTAGGTTTATGTAAAAGCATTTTTGTTTTGTAAAAACATTTAATTAAAAAAGAATTACGAAAATGTATCCTATTTACAATTGAATAAAATATCGCATTTTACACACATAAATAAAAACATATATTATTATTATTTTAGTTGTGTTGTATTGTATGACAACCAAAATAATAATAATATATGTTTTTATTTATCTCCACAAATTACACAAGTCCTAAATATCTAACTAAACTATACTCTTTGTATCTGGCTAGGCAAGTATAGCAACATCGCTACACGCTTGTCTTAACTCTTAACTGTCAGATTCATTTAATCCATCTATGTTCGAACCGAGTTGTTAGAGTAATATTCGTTTAATTAATAAAAAAATAAATTGAGCTTTCTATAAAACGTTACACGATCACAGGTAATGTCGGCGGACAGCAAAATGTCTGAAAACTCAAATAAAAATGTAAGTACAAAACATCCAATGCTATTAAAGAAAGCACTCAGATAAAACTACTATTTATGATTTTTAGCAGTGTAAATATCCTTTGTCAGTTTTTTAACATTCTGTAAAGTTGTTAATGTTGCGATGTGCGTAGCGGAAGTAAAATAGTTTGTTTGTATGGAGTCGGAATGTTTTACGAATGAGTAAGCGATGTTGTAGCAACCTTTAGTTATGTACGAGTCCCCGTTAGTTGCTCTTATTATCGGTTTGAACGAGTTTGGCTTTATCAAGCGCACAGCATAATGAGGAATATAACGGTATGCAATGTATGTGTACAGATAACTATGATTTTGTATGTTTTTATTTATTATCTAAGTTCAATCTGTTTATTTAGTTCTAGATAAGAAAGTAACGATGCATTAAACTTATTGATAATGGCAGGCAGGCATAGCTTAATTTATTATGAGTTTTATGTTGAATGTTATTTTTTTTTATAAGTATGATATAGTTGTTATGGTAAGAATGTTGTTAGATGAATGATGTGTGAAACAAAAAATATACATTAATACACATTATTTCCTGATTATTTATTTTTTTCACAGTTAATTGATGTTTCTTGCTCGACATTAAACATAACTTTGAATGGGCCTGAACTCAATTTACACTTTGTAAAGAACACAAGAATGTTTAATATAGGAGATCAGTCAGTATATATTGATGCTGCCATACAAATCATTTGTTACAGTTTTCCAATCTCGAAACACCAGGCTATGTGGGCTTTGCAAACCTGCCCAACCAAGTGCACCGTAAATCTGTGAAGAAAGGGTTTGAGTTTACACTTATGGTAGTCGGTGAGAGTGGACTTGGCAAATCTACATTAGTCAACTCTTTGTTCCTGACTGACTTATACCCTGAGAGGATTATACCTGATGCTATAGGTAACGTTTTCACTACTACTGCATAACTACATGCTAAATGTGTAACAATATTTTGTGTCACTGTATATCGGAAATAATCTTAGGTTTGTGTAAAAACGAACATGATCACATGTTTTTATTGTAACTCGTAACATTACATGGCTCACCCAATGGTGACTACTAGTGACTATAAAAAACTTCTTCAAACAACTTCAAGGCTGTATGAGTCTGCAGAAAGTGTATTTTACATAGTGTTCCAAATGAATTGAGTCTTTAAGCCTGAAGTTTAAAGCTCTCGAGTTCTGTTTAGGGCTGGGCTCATAAAAATGCTTTTGAATTGCTAGTTATTTAAAAAAGTGACAAGTCTTAATAAAATATATAGCTCTTTTAAAACGGCTGTAGCCTTTTTTAAGACTTAAGCCTTATTTAGAGCTATTAGAGCTATATGGAGTGCCAGATCCAGTTACAGTTTGGGTTCTAGGCTAGGCTTCCATTTCTTAAAATTGAGATTAGGCTTTCTTTATGAGGCAACATTTTGTTTTTTTATTTAAACATTTTTCAACAAGTTTATAATATGTAGTAATTCAGTAGTATAATTTACATTATTAAATTGCCTGCTTTTTTATTTATTAAAATGCTTTAGAAAATGATTGATTACTAGAAACCTTTGTGGCTGAAATGCATAATATATCAAATAATCAAATCCCACTTTCTGTTTCTACATGTGTGCAGGTTATAATAAGTTGTCTCATTAAAATTAAATTACATAACTGAATAAATGTCACTATAAGATTTGTAGAAATAAATTATATTATATTCATCAGAATCTTTGATTGTCTGGGCAATCATGAAAGTACACCCTATTAAACTCAAGCTCAAAAAACAAAGCATCTAGCATAAGTAATGGTATAAGAAAATATTGAGGCTTAAAGGCTGTTAAATGTATTTAAGCTTTTTTAGACTTTAGCTCGGTAAGGGTTGGACGCTTACCAGAAGCTAAAAAATTTCAAAAGTCCAAACATTTTAATAAAGGCTTTAAGCCTTGAAATAATATTAAATAATCTTATATTAAGGTTGCCAGATCTCAGAACCAAGGCTCTTATAAAGAAATAGTTTTGGAAGCTAAAGAGCTTCAGAAGCTTTTAACCTCCTAAGCGCCAAGAAAAGAGGCAAACCTTTGAACAGGGTCTTTTGGAACACTAATTTTACATGTTATGATGTATTAATGTTGATGAACAACATTAAGTATGTCTAAATATTTTATCACTTTCACATTACTCTAATGTTTGTGTCAATGTTGGTCTTGCATACTCACTGGTGAATGACTCATCTAAATTCTTAGAATGATTCAATTTTGTCCTATATTTCCTTGTCACTGCATATATAAAAAAACTCCCAAAGTGCAAGTTGAACTCTCCATTGCAAAATGTAAGTTGTATACACAATATTGAGAGATTTAGTATGTTATTTTAAGGTTTTCCTGTAATCCAAAAACAATTTTCTATTTCTTAATATGTTTCCAAATGACCTCCTTTACATCCCGTCAATGGACTGTTGACATATAACCAGTAACCCTGTAGAATACATTTGTAACACTCTAATTAGCACATAACTTCGGTAACTTGTATGTGCCATGCATGATTAGTAGTTACTAAGTAGCTTGGTTGGTTTCCTCGTAACACACAAAACATAAATACTCTATTCGCAAGGTCTTAGAAAACGTAAAGATATAGGTTAAATACTCTCATATTTATTTAAGGCAAAAAGATGTTTGATTTTTTAATTTATTAAGAATGATATTCATGCTGAGGCTAGCACTTCTAAATGAGAATGTTTGAACTCGCCTTTATTATAAGTATAGAAATGATTTCACATCAATCAAAGACATTCCAAGTATTGCACGCTTAAAAATCATTGTATTGTTATATCATGCTTACTTATCGACATTTCTGATAGCCAGTTAACTGTAAAAAGAAAGTGAAATTACTTGCTCATGTTTGCATAGTTTACTTGCATACTTTGTTCTCTTTGTTTGATAAATATTGGCTACTTATTTTTGTCAATAAATTCAGGTTGACGACATTTTAAAAGTAATTTTTCTATCCCTCACGAACAGTAGTTATTATCTGAATAAAAGCTACCCTCCGTCCTTTTCTGTGACTATGGCAACGTGTCTCTGGAACTGACGCAGTTCCCGTTCGCTATCATGGTAAGAACTGCGTAAGAACACACGAAAATCTAGACACGCGGTAAAAGAATATTACACGAACCATTTGGAGCCACTTAACGCCTTAATAACTCATAATCTATGTAACACAAACACATGATCACAACAAATCAACTGTTCATATTTAAGAAGTTATATTTTTAAACCAGCAGCGCCCTGGGGTTTCACCCGCGTAAGTACCGAATCCGATGGAATATCGGGATAAAAAGTAGCCTATGCGTTAATCCAGGTCTCCAGCTATCTACATACCAAGTTTCATCGCAATTGGTTCAGTGGATTCTGCGTGAAAGAGTAACAAACATCCATCCGTCCATCCATCCATTCCATCCATCCAAACTTTCACATTTATAATATTAGTGGCATAGCAATCATTGTTGCAGCAAAAAGAAAACAAGAATTTGTGTTTTAAATTTATTTTAGAATGTGGTTATAATAAGTAATAAATTTTAGGATTATCTACAGAACCTGGCACCCACTTAAATCTCAATTCTTTTGTCACGAAGTCGGCATCCATGCATAATGCATATTCTTAATATTGATCTTGGCTCCTATTTTCACATTTATGTTTTTGATGGGATATAAATTGTCTAATTGTGCCCCCAAAAGTGACCCTCATATTCAAAATTCATTTATTTACGTTGTATTACTATACTGTATACTGTGTTTGGGTCATAGGAATTGATAGGTCTAGTCAGCTTGTATGGCGATTCGGTCCCCAAAAGAAAACCTATATGGAAAGTAATGTATTATTATTGATTTGATGTACGATCGCGACTTATGTAATTATGTGTCTGGCCACCGCACTCCGCTTTGACTTTGGGATAATTGTTTCTAATACCACTAAAATGATGAAATTTTAATTAGGACATTTTTTAGTTATATATCTAGAATTCTTCAGAAGAGATAATCGATAATCGATATATTATTATGAATATAAAAAAATCGTGTTACGTTGTTTGTTCGCGATGAACTCCTAAACTAATGAACCGATTTTAATGAAATTTTTCACAATGTGTGCAGTATAGGTGGTCGAACTTGAGAGATAGGATAGTTTTTGAACGATGAACTACCACATGTGATACCACGTTCTCACAGAAAACCGGCAGTGAAGCAATGATGGCAACGTGTATCCAAAAGTTCATGATGATCGGTTGAGTAGTTCAGGCGTGAAAGCATTACAAACAAACTCACTTTTGCATTTTTTTTACAATATTAGTTAGGATTATGAATACAATGTCTTTGACAATCCTTTCGTCATATATAATATTAAAAATAGGTACTAAATGACTTCCCTGTAGCAGAAAACTTTTACGAATATAATATCTTATCAGCGCGGATTAAGAATGACAGTAGAATTAGGCTATTTGGCCCTATATTCGGCAAGCAAAGTTTTGTTTGACGGCGCTTTTTTGTTGACCCATTTAAATGTTTCACAGAGAAAACAAACCAGACTGTGAAACTGGACGCATCTACTGTGGAGATCGAAGAAAGAGGTGTGAAACTTCGCCTCACAGTCGTCGACACACCTGGATATGGAGATGCTATCGATAACACTGATTGCTTCCGTGTAAGTGTTTAGAAGTTTGGTTGTTCTTTTTTTTTTAAACATTATTACTATCGTATGTCGTTCTGTTATGTAAGTCATTCTTTTTCTCTGCTAAATGCACCTTAATCACTATTTTTTTATATGCTTATTAAGAAGACTAACGAATCACCAGCTGGAGACCGCGATTTCGTCTGCGTGGCATCTCTCCTATACACACTTTCATTACCTATTTCATCCCCTTGCAGTTTTATTTTAGCGCTAAACATCCTAACTAGCGTAAAAGCGAATGTCCTTTTCCAAGGTCTCGTCTATTTCTATACCAAAATTCATCAAAATTGGTTTAGCGGTTTATACGTAAAACGTAACGGACGTTATGACTAGACATCGGATTATATGCATTTGCATCAAACGTCACAATTTAGAAAAGTACGTTCTATTAAACGGTAGTTGACTGTTGTCAAATCAGTTATTCTTCATTAAAAACGGGGTTCTTTAGAAATTAGTATGACAACAATTTTGGACGTCATACTGTGCTATCGTCAAATCATTTACTTATAATAATAACAAACCTGAACAACAAGTCCATTTAATGTCAATCAGGTAATTTTATGAGGACCATTAAATAATTTATTTTAACCATAACAGCAACTACCCTATTTTAATGATTACGAGGGCGGCACTGAAAATTTCGGGAATCAAGGAAGTGACACAACATTACTATTTAAAAATGTATTTATTGCTTTTCGAAGTATTCTCCGCGAAATTTGACACATTTTTCCATACGATGGAACCAATCATTGAAGCAACCATTCCATTCGGAAGTTGGGGTCTCCAAAATGGCCGTTTTGTAGGCGTCCACAGCTTCTTCAGGTGATGAAAATCTCTGACCACGCAATTTATTCTTTATTTTAGGGAAAGTATAGAAATCATTAGGGCTTAGGTCGGGGCTGTACGGCGGATGGTCTAATAATTCTATGTTTTCTGGCTTTAAAAACTCTTTTGTTCTGTGCGCGGTGTGAGAACTCGCATTGTCGTGATGGAGGATGATGCGGCGGTTGCAGTTTTCTTTACGGAGTTTAGAAACGACCTGTGGCAAACAAATGCTAGCATACCATTCTGCATTAACCGTTCTTTGTCCTTCAAGAGAAATAGTCGCAACATGGCCGGTTTTGGAGACAAACGTGGCCACCATTTTTTTTGCAACACTCCGTGAACGAACAATTTTTGTTGGCTTTAACTCATTTTCGAACACCCAAACTCGTGACTGGTTTTTTGTTTCGGGTTCGTACGCGTATATCCAGGATTCGTCACCTGATACGATGTTGTATACAGCATTTGAGGATCCTGCGTGGAATCTTTCGAGAGTTATGAGGCACCAAGTAACGCGAGCCGCTTTTTGCTCTTCACAGAGCGAATGCGGTATCCATCGGGAAAACAACTTTTTTACACCTAATTTTTCATGCAAGATTATTTGTATTTGACTCATGCCAATGTCTAAAGTTGCCTGAATTTCGCGGTATGTCACATGTCGATCTTCCTCAATCAGCTTACGAACAGCATCAACGTTTTCTTGGGTGACTACAGTTTTTGGACGAGCTTGACGGGGATCATCACTGAGCTTGACACGTCCAGTTGAAATTCAGCAAACCAGCGATAAATTGTCGTTTTGGATGGGGCTTCATCACCAAATGCAGAAATCATCCGGTCAACACACTGTTTTTGTGTTAAACCACTTCGAAAGTCATAATAAATCATCGCTCTTGAATTTTCTCGAGTCAATTCCATTTTCTCAACGACTAAACAAGTTTGACAAAACCTTGTGACAAGACCGAGAATCTTTTTTTAAATAAATAAATGGTATTCGATTTTCAAAACCAAGGAGTTTTCAATTACTAGTACAATTAATTTATAATTCAATGTAATAATCTAATTATAATTATATTGACAGTAATTGTTTGTCCATCACAGTATCTGTCATTCGGTGTCATAAACAAATAACCCGCCCCTGGTCGCTCCCGGCGCAAAGGTGCCCATAACGCTTGCTGCGTTCCCACGCTGAATGGCTATGGCCAACCTCTGCACCAGGAACGACCCATAATATTCCATTCCCGATACTTTTAGTGCAGCCCTCGTATTTCCCTGTATTTGTAACGTTTGTGTCTTTGAAATATTATCATCATCACTATCACTACATATTATAAAACAAAGTCCTCCGCCGCGTCTGTCTGTCTGTCTGTTCACTGAACGGATTTTCATGCAGTTCTCACTAATAGACAGAGATTCATGAGGAAGGCTTAGGTGTATAGTTTGTTAAGATTTTGTGTAAATTGATTGAAATATGTTGATAATTGTTGAAGATGTTTCAGCTACCCGTGCGAAGCCGGGGCGGGCGGGCCGCCTAGTGTTAATTAAAAAACAAAATGGTTTTTTTATTGTGCATATTTTGTTATTTTTAATAAGTACATAATTCATATGGGCCTTTTTAGTGCATATTTGCATACATCTTTTGTAATGCATATAATCTCTTGAGCGACCCAGCGCGGGGCACGCCACAATTGTGGCGGTAAGACCCATGATGGAGGATTGGCTGGAGAGGCGACATGGCGCTCTCTCCTACCGGATGACACAGGTGCTCACCGGACACGGCTGCTTTGGTAAGTACCTGTGTCGGATAGGCCGGGAGCCAACGTCTGTGTGCCACCATTACATGGGCTGTCGCGAGGACACCGCACTCCACACTCTGGTGGAGTGCCCTGCGTGGGCGCGGCAACGTGCTGACCTCGCGATGGCCTTGGGTGTGGGTAGCCTCTCACTGGAAACCATGGTGATGGTTATGGTCCAGCACGAGAGCGCATGGGATTCCGCCGCCTCGTTTTGCGAAGAAGTGATGAGTGCCAAGGAGGCGGCGGAAAGGGAACGGGAGAGATCTAGCACTCTTCCGTCCCGAAGAAGACGCACCAGGCGCCGAGACGGCGGCGCGACGTGTTCCACGCGCACCTCTCTAAATCGGAAGGGGCAAGGCCCCCGCGCGATATTGTGAGGTCGCCTGTTGTCAAGCAGGCGGCCAAGTCTGCCGGGGCTCACAGGGACTTCCTTTCTAGGGTACACCTGAGTCCCCGGCAATAGGACCCCGTGACGGAACACCGTGTGGTTTTAGTCGGTTCGAGTCCGACATACCACCTTACCGTTGGCCCGGTGAGGTGATGACCCGTGGGGGTTCCCACACGTAAAAAAAAAAATGCATGTAATCTGATGTCTATTTTTCAGTCTGATCCCAAACTAGGCAGAGCCTATGGGAGTACTATGGTAACCAGACTGCTGATAAACATACTTATATATTTGTAAATACATACATATTATAGATAACTTACACCCAGACACAGAACAAATGATCGTGCTCATCACACAATTATTTGTCCTGGGTGGGAATCGAACCCACGACCCACTAGACCAACAGGCCAGTCGATCAGCATAATTATGACGTATCAGCAGATATCTAATCTATCTATACCTTTAAACGAGCTATTCTTGTATATATGTATGTATATTATATATATATATAATTTGAATCTAGGAAACGGCTCGAACGATTTTGATGAAATTTTGTATACAGATAGAGTTTTACATTTTAAGTTCCACTGCATTTCCTGTAAAAATGCAATTTTACAAAAAAAAAAAATACGATTTTACATCGAGCTACCAAGCAAAGCTCAGGCTCCCAGGTTCTTAAACCTAATACGTTTCACACACATGATCGTTACTAAACTTTAATCTCAAGTTCCAGTAGTACCTACTACTATAATAAACAATAAATAAGTACCTACTTATTATAGTTTGATGTACAAAAAAAAAAACAATAATCGAGAAATCGAGAAATAGACCATGAGACATTTCTCTCAGTTGGCAGACCCAATGTAGTAAGTACATCGACTTGCTTTTTGACTAAATCTCTAAAAAAACAGTAAATAAATATTTTGCAAGGTGTGCAATAAAAAAATTCGAGAATTGGACCTTGAGACAGTCTTCTCAGTTGGCAGAGAAAATGTGTAATATATCGACTTGCTTTTTGACGAAATCTCCGTGTTCGTCTTCATTTTGCATACCACATAGAAAGTTAATCGATAGTTTTGTAGCAACATTTTTCATTAATAAATAGATTTTTACATAAGTACTATTTCAAGTAGGTCGAATTAAACGACGGACATTGTTTGCTGAATGTGTTTGTTTATTCACAGTCAATAATTCAATACATCGACGAACAATTCGAAAGATTTCTCCGTGACGAGAGTGGCCTGAATCGGCGCAACATTGTGGATAACCGCATTCATTGCTGCTTTTACTTCATATCGCCGTTTGGACACGGGTAAAGATATTAATTAGATATTTTTATTGTGGGTATTTGTATATTTTAACTGATAATATGCTATATACATGCTATATAGGTACACCATAGAAGTGTCCTACTTTTTTACTGGGTCTCCCTGCCGAGCGAATCTTCAACATATAATAATATGTGATATTTTAATTAATTATTATTCTATACCGAAGTTATTGCTTCTTTATGATTATACTGTATCTATAAAATAAAATATAATTTGGGAACGTGATACTTTCCCCCTAGGGCCGTTTTGCTTTTTGTTATCCATTAATCATCTCTTACGTCACATTTCGGCGTTGAAAGTCGTTCATTTCCATATTATCTTAAAAGTACGCAACTTTAACAAAACATGCCTTTTATTTCTAGGGGTTATTTTGAGAATTCGAGTATGAAATACTTTTTTAGTAATATACATATCCTACTAATATTATAAACGTGAAAGCTTGTGAGGATGTATGGATGTGTGGATGTATGGATGTGTAGATGTGTAGATGTATGGATGTGTGTATGTATGGATGTTTGTTACTCTTTCACGCAAAAACTACTACTACTACCGATTGCGATGAAATTTGGTATTTAAATAGCTGGAGACCTGGATTAACACTTAGGCTACTTTTTGTCCCGATATTCCCACGGCACCAGGACTTACGAGGGTGAAACCGCAGGGCTCAGCTAGTATGTTATATCCTTAAAAAAAATTATTTGGTACGGTAATGACAAATTCAAAACAGACAATTTCATTGTCATCTAAAAGTTCAACGTACCACATGAAATTAAAACATCTGTTTAGTTCATGACTTTTTTGTACTGAAAGTGACGATTAAAGTACAGTCACGAGCATAAATATATTACGACTAGCAGCGCCCCGCGGTTTTACCCGCGTAAGTCCCGATCCCGTGGGAATATCGGGATAAAAAGTAGCCTATATGTTTATCCAGGTCTGCAGCTATCTACATACCAAGTTTCATCGCAATCGGTTTTGTAGTTTTGGCGTGAAAGAGTAACAAATATCCATACATACATACATACATCCTCACAAACTTTCACGTTTATAATATTAATAGGATGGACAGATCGGCAACCATTACTGCGTTAGAAATGAGTTCAATAAAAATGTACCTACCTAAAAATATCTGATCAGCCGTAAGCTAGGAGTGTGGAATTATATTGTTGTCACATGTTTTTGCTTTTGTGGGTTGTCAAGTTTTTGGTATAAATGTAGTTATGGTATTATTTTAAGGTACTAATGTAGTAGGTACTTAGGTAGTTACTATTGAGGTAATTCTTAATTAAGAAGCTATTGTTGACGATCGTGAAAATTTGTGAGGATATTTATATATATATAGGATTAACACATAGGCTACTTTTTATCCCAATATTCCCACGGGATCGGGACTTACTCGGGTGAAACCGCGGGGCGCTGCTAGTAGTATAATATATTTATGTTCGTGATTGTATGTTGTATGAGTTTTGATATTTTATATTCGTAGCACGATTGAGCGCTTTACTCGATAGTAATAAATAGAAAAAGAGAAATCGACCTACTAAAGATATAGGAATTAGAACAGTGCCTCGCGACCGGGGCTCGGAATACTAATACAATTATTACAAAGGCGCTCTACTGACCTTTATAAGAACCCCGTAGAAGGTTAATTACCATGTTAACTGAACTGCTAAGTCATAATTTCAGCGGGTACTATGTTTTAATACTGGTATATTATCAATACATAGGTACCTAATTGACAAGTAGGGTTGAAATACTCGTAATTTAATGAGAAAATAAACTAAACTAACTGACTAAATTCTGTTCATAACGCTTTTACTCGTAATCTTTTCAATAAACTTGATATTTGCCTGATAGAAACAGATTTGCAAACTCAATAATTGTTTTCGTGTATTCAAGTTGAGTCACCTAATAGGTATAACCTTTTAATAGCTAAAGGAGGAACCAAACATTTCTTCTAATGAAACTATTATCTATTTATAGCACAGTGTATGTAATATACCAATATGATTACCAGAAAACCACGTAATGGTATTTCAGCGAATTCAACTACTTTATAAGCACTTTATTTTATTTATTGAAAATTTGTATAAACTTGCATGTTTTAATAGTTTGAAGCCGCTAGACATCGAGTTTATGAAACAGCTTCACAACAAAGTAAATATCGTTCCTGTAATCGCTAAGGCTGACTGTCTCACTAAGAAGGAGGTGCAGAGGCTCAAGTCTAGGGTAAGTACCATTACCATACCAAAAAAAGATTTAAATATTATCTTGTTTTAACTTTTTTATAAAATGATAGAACTTTGGTCTCCCTATTATTTTCAAAACCAATTGAAAGGTAATATGAACATAAAACGTAAGTAGAGGCACATTCATCAAATAAATAAATTGTAATCGTCCACACCCTCTTCCTTAGGAGTGGGAATTTTTCATACTAAAATAATAGGTTAGTTGGTTACTGTCAATTATTATAACATTGAAAAATATTAAAATTGGTTTACGGTCGGTAGTTTCCAGATCGGCAAAAAATATAGCGTAACATGTGTAATAAAAATCAGTCTGAAGTCGAATAAAAACTGTTTATATAACACCGCTGTGTAGGTAATGGAAGAAATCGAGCGTGAGGGCATTAAGATTTATCCGCTCCCAGATTGTGACAGCGATGAAGACGAAGATTACAAAGAACAGGTTAGTTAATTCTTAGAATGTCGGTATTTCGGACTCGCGTATGTCTTTGGTGGAGCAAACGTCAGGCAATGCAAAGGCATTGTTAAAAAACCTCAAAATCTCACAACTATTTCTATCAACTTACAAATGCACTAAATAACAGTAACTGCTATGTTGTTCGTACCTCAATCAGCACTCAAGTGATTGTTATCAACTTATAATGCATGCCTGTCCATTTAGCACCCCATTTTTGTCAAACGACCAATAGCGTACCACTACCGGTATCACTAATCATAATAATGTCTATTAACTCATTTTGATTAAATAGTGTACTGTTTTATCATCTATTATAGTTTGCCCCTATTTTTAAAATACGAGTTTTTGATGTGTCGATAACAATGAATACCTACTACGTGATCGCATTAATTCCTGTGCATATACATAATTATTGAAAGGAACCGTTTGATTTTGTCACTGGACTTGGGTATGATAGGAATAGTTTTACATTTTTACTAATTTTCATTACATAAGGAAAAGTACCACTGCTATCATTGGTGACTGATTGGTAAACTGAAGAATTTAATAATATATTTTTTTTTTAAATTGAGGTTCGCCAACTAAAAGCAGCAGTGCCATTCGCGGTGTGCGGCGCGGGCCAGCAGTTGGAAGTGCGCGGGCGAAAAGTCCGCGGCAGACTGTACCCCTGGGGCGTCGTTGAGGTAGAGAACCCGGAGCATTGTGATTTTATCAAACTAAGAACCATGCTCATGTAAGTATTTTGTTTGTTATTTTCAATGAATGACCTGATATTTGAACAAAAGTTATAAGACAAACTCGCGGCCAAAATAGCCTTTAAAAGTGTGTACCGCAATGTTATAATTGCAATAGTCTAATCAATGAGTTCCTTCAATATTGTCCAGAAGCAGATATATTTTTTGACTCGCAAAATATTATTTTAAAACATATTTATATATATCTAAATGTTAAATGTAAAAAGTAATTTATAGTTCCTAAGATGATAAACGTTGTTTTTGTTCACAAATATCATTATTTTTTGTTAGCGTAAGTTTGTTCATTGTAATTTATTTTAGTACCTATAATTTTATTAGCATAGATATAAGCGATTTGGTGTAAAACTGTGATGCTTGTATTTTATAAATAAATAAATTAACAGACACACAAACAGACAGATATAATAGTAGTAGGCACAGTGCAATAATGCCATGACAAAATAACGATTAACGACGAAATAAAAATTTCATACGGTTTCCACTAATAGACAGATTGATTCATGGGGAAGGTTTAGGTGTAGATTTTGTGTAAATTGTTTGTGGAAATATGTTGATTATTGTTGAAGATGTCTCTGCTACCCGTGCGAAGCCGGAGCGGGTTGCTAGTATTATATATATAGTTATACATTTATTACATACAGTAGCCATGCCTGCCTTTATTATCACTGCTTCGCCCCTAAGGGTCGTAGCGTGATGTTACATAGCCTATAATCTTCCTCACTGAATACTCTATCTAATACAAAAATAATTATTCAATACTGGCTGGTAGTTCCAGACATTAGCGCGTTGAAACAAACAATCAAACAAAAAAACTATTCAGTTTTATTATATTAGTATAGATGTTGTGACACACTAAAAGTTTGTCTTAATTTTAGTTTAGTATGTCTTCGATGTCGATTTTACTTCGATCTTATCGATTTTGAATAAGTAGTTTTAATGATCCGCTTCTCTCAATTGCATCTAAACTAATATTATAAAGAGCAAACATTTGTGTGTATGTTTGTAATGTTTTCGAACAAAAACTACTGGACCGATTGCGATGAAACTTAGTATGTAGATAGCTGAAGACCTGGATTAACGCATAGGCTACTTTTTATCCCGACATTCCCACGGGATCGCCACTTACGCGGGTGAAACCGCGAGGCGCTGCTAGTGGTTAATAAATCTATATACATATATATTTATATTATTATATGATATTTATTTCCCTTGGTCACGGCGTTCTTTTTTTTTTGTGTGTTATTGTCAGGAGAAGGTTCTTATGAAAGATGAAATTAAGAAAGTTGCGTGGAAAATTAGAAAATTTAAGAAACTTAACGAGGGACTTAAGCCTGTGAAACCGCGGGGCGCAGCTAGTTCAACATAAAATTGGGAAAGATGCGGCATTCCGAAGATAGCCAAAATAGAAAATGTCGCATTAAATAGTGCAATCAATTTATGCCTCTTGATGCCTAATACTGTTTTTCCAGAACCCACATGCAGGATCTTCAAGAGGTGACCCAAGAGGTTCACTACGAGAACTATCGCTCCGAACGACTGGCGCGCAGCGGACAAGTGCCCAAACGACACACGTGAGTTATACTTATGTAACCTCAATTAGTGTTTCCACGTCACCAAATGGGTTGGCCGTTGACAGTTATATCGACCGCTTTCTAATTTCAGGCACAGTGTGATAGTTTTAACACTTTTTTAAACAGTATTTTAGCCGTGACTAAAACTAAACCTTGGTCACGTTACGAATATTGCTCAGAATACTTTTAGTTGTTTTGTGTGTATTATTTGATTATAATTTTTTTAAAGATTATTACATCGTCGGCACACAAAATGTTGCATAACACTAGTAAAATACAATGCTATTTGTGTCCCAGATAATAAGCACTACTAGGTCTATATCTTGTTTTTGTACAACAGGAAACAGGAAAATGTACTATGTTTATTGTAGGATAGTTGTGGGATATCCTGTGGATATTTTATTTCCTTAAAACACATGGCAAAGAACTCTCCCCTGTCTTCAGATCGTCCCTATCTGCTTATTTTACATTATTTTGTAAAATTACAACATATCATTTTCTTTTATTATAATAGGATGTCTTTAGTTACCATCTTTATTCTCACTCACGTAACTTACTTAAAAAAAATTCCCACTCAGTAATAGGTAGCAAGCCTATTGTCGCCACCCGGGCGCTTTAAGAATTAAAGATGGGAAAATTGAGAGTACATTAAAAGGGAAAATTTTGAGTACATTAAAAGGGAAAATTGAGAGTACATCAAAAGGGAAAATTGGGAGTACATTAAAAGTGAAAATTGGGATTGCATTAAAGGGAAAATTGGAAGTACATTAAAAGGGAAAATTGAGAGTACATTAAAAGGTTAAATTGGAAGTACATTAAAAGGGAAAATTGAGAGTACATTAAAAGGGAAAATTGGAAGTACATTAAAAGGGAAAACTGAGAGTACATTAAAAGGGAAAACTGGGAGTACATTAAAAGGGAAAATTGGGAGTACATTAAAAGGGAAAATTGAAAGTACATTAAAAGGGAAAATTGAGAGTACATTAAAAGAGAAAATTGGAAGTACATTAAAAGGGAAAATTGAGAGTACATTAGAATAGAAAATTGGGAGTACATTAAAATAGAAAGTTAGGCAAGATGGCAGTGGAAGAAAAATATTGCTTATACAGATAAATGGATGGAGGGGAAGTGTAACCTCGAGAATGTCAGGTTCGCACACTTGTATCTCGTACTGGCCAGTGTCGGAAATTCCGAGCTCTGTAATATGAGGTTTTTTTGTCTAAATGTAATATGTGTCGCGTAACATCAAATGTGGGTAAATCCATAAAATAAAATATTTGAGTTTTTGGTACGCCGAGATTGCTGAAAAAGAATGTTTTTTACCTATCTTATTAAATAAAGCTAAATCCCTAAATTTGAAGAAAAATGCAAATAAAATCTACAAATTATATCAAACAAAGTCAAATCCATTATGACTGTTTTACCTAATGAAGGTAAATCCATTTGAACCAATGAGCAAGCTCCATTTATGCAACATGGCCGTCATTTGAACGTGTTTAATTAGATTTACAGTGAGTTTAATGGATAACTTTATAAAAATTGTGTCCCCAATTAAAGCCAGGAAGCAACCTAATATAAAAACAGTACAGAAAAGACAGGAAAGAGCAAAAAAACTGTAAGTATAGGAAAACTATGTTTTACGTTGATTCAGATTATGACATGACGAATACCCTATTTGATTTTTTTATATTTCAATCAAGGTGAACTCCCTAGTTCCAGTACAAGAAGCTAAGTTGGTTGATGTCCGCAAATTGCTTGAAACTCACTTTGGTGTAAAATGGCCATTATTGGAGGAATTACAATATTACAAAACAGTGCTCAACATTGAAAATTTTTAAGAATCTGTATGAGCTGGCTTAAATATAAAATAATTTGATTTTGTACTGCTTGTGTATTATTTACTAGCTTTCCGCAATCCACGTTGGATGTAGTAGGGTCTCGATCTGCGATCGTTCGATCAAAACCTATGCCGAGCCATAGGATTAAAAATATATTTATTGTCGTAGTGACATGTATACATTCTTCCTTCTTGCCAAATGTCATCAAAATTTGTCCAGTGAACACATAAATAGACAGACACACTTTCGCAAATATAATATTAGTAATGAAATTCGATATGCAACTTAAAGCGCTCTTTTGACATCCCTGAGCATAAAATGTAACAAAGATTTATTTTTTTCCAAACCTAGGTAAATCCGATTAAATTTTATCATACATAGTTAACTCCTCGCCTTGTTTTTTCAATAATGGCTAAATCCCACCCTGTTTTAACAAACAAGGGTAACTCCAAAGTAAATACGCATTTTTTTTGTTTTCTGGGATGTTTTTCAATATTTTGATTGCAGAATTCAATTATTTACTAACTATTTCCTCAAATAAAGTTTAATTTTTCCCATAAAAGTCTAAATCATGATAAGAATTGATTTTTTACATATATCTCACAATGACATAAAATGGATTTAACCACGTTTGAAGTTACGCGACAGATATGTAGTGTACCTTATTTCAGGTCAACGGAGAGCGGATTAAGTGAGGCTGAGTCTAATGGGCTGACAAATGGATCTGAGGATACTTCCAATCGCGAACGTGTACTCCGTGAGAAGGTAAATATAACTTTCAAACTTTCGCGTTCCATGATATACTTAATTATGTTTTTATACGGGAATAAACGCGATCACAAAATAGTTATTACATATCTCTGAATTGCCGTTGAAACGTCAGGCAATTTAGAGGTATGTAATAACTATTTCGTGATCGCGTTAACTCCCGTGTAAATACATAATTAAGTATAAGGTAAATATAATACGTACATAATAATGTATAGTTTGGAGCTATTATCTTGTATAGTAGGTACTTTTAATACAGCACTCTTGCCTAACCTCTTTAAAAAAACCGATATTTATATACGAAAGACATCGTTTAACATAGTCTGCAATGTTTCTTTTAAAACATATATTTGGTAAGTCAAAGCTTACTAAACTTTATTAGGAAAGAGAGGGTCAATATTGAAATACTAAATATGAAAGCAATATACCTGGCATCAAATGCACGTAGTATTGACAGCTTACTTTTATATACATTCTAGGAAGCAGAACTTCGTCGTATGCAAGAGATGCTGGAACAGATGCAGCGCCAGATGCAACTGCAGGCCGCCACCACCACCAGCACCACTTCCACTGCATAGTGCACGCGCACCGCCCAGGTACACCCCTCAGTTACCGTAGCGAACCGGGCCTACTTCCTGCTTTAATAGTACTACAGTTCACCCACTGCTCGAAATTCCACGACAATCATTATTATTCGTCGAAGGTAGGTTGAAACTGTTCCCATTTTTTTATTGAAATTAAATGGAAATTATTATGTAGTTGTAATTTCTCAAAAAACAATCTCATTTTTGTGGAATCTGAATACTAAGAATCCTGGAAGAATGTCCTATATAATGTACTTAAAGACAAGATGAACAAAAAAGAATCTTATTTAAATATTTGGAGAGAAATGTCTTCGTCTTGTTTTTATCATAATTACCAGAGACTAATTTTAAATAAATAATTGTGTACGAGTTCTGTTCATTAATGAAACCTTGTTATTGGCAAATAACCTGAAATGAACTTTACTAATGTTGCAAGACTTTAATACGTAGTACGAATTAGCTACACAGTAATCACAAACTAAACGCGGGCGCCAAAATGTTAAAAAACAATTAAGACATGTTAAGATATGCATACGATTTTCTTCACGTGTGTATTTTGGGGATTTTTCAACTAGTTTCGGGTATCGAGGGTGAAGCATCCTGCCGCGTCGGTGTCTGTCGCACTTCTCCGAAATAAACCAACTGTATGAACGGACTACAACCACACGGAGTTCCGACACAAATGGGTCTATTGCAAGGGACTCGGGTATAACCTAGGAAGGAAGTCCCCGAAAACCACGGCAGATCTTTGCCGCCTCTTAAGTAATAGGCATCCACACCAATGTGTGCGGAGGCTCGCCCCTCTTCCATTAGAGGCGTTCGTGGAACACATCGCGCTACCATCTCAGGCCTACTTCTGCTAGGGTATAGGCAGCCTCACCCATTACCCCCAGGCCAGCGTTCATGGAGGTCGAGATGATTTAGCATCATCTTTTTTTATCAAAGTTTTTATCCTAATTATACCTGTAACACATGTTAAAATAATTTTTGAAGTGAAAATTTCTTTAGGCACGTTGTGCACTTTTGCTATGAGGAAAAAACACTGAACTCGTGATCGTCACGCTAATAATACATATATAGATCCACTAGACGGCGCTAATCTAAACATTCAGTTCTGTCAGCTCCTTATTAGTTAATCTTTAAAAATATAATTAGTAATATATATATATAATAATAAAGTACTTATTGTGTGCGCAATTCATATGGTAAAATAAACAAAAATATAATTGTAATTAGGGTGAAAATTTATAACGCCTACAGTGCTCAATAGCGAAAACCTTTATTAAAAATTTCGTTGACGCGACACGTCGTTTTAAGTTTTCACTTCTGTCGGCCTCGGCAGTCCCATGACATGACTGCCTATTTTTTTTTTTATGTCTCTTTAGATTGTTGAATTGCCTTTTATTATAATTTGTGATTACTCCTTCTAGGAGTGATTGATACATTTAAAACTTGATTTTCTTTTCATGTGGTACAGTTGGACATTAGTACGGCTGTCCAGCTTCCGGGCTCATGCGACTTCGTCAATTCCATTCTACGTGTCATCCCTTACTGCGTCACTTCTAATTAGATGTTTATTGTCGTACGGTTTGTAATATTCATACTCATACATACCTGAAATTGACCTAACTGTAAATAAAATCAAACTTTTACACGAAAATAGTGTTTGACCTTTTCTTTTCATAACATATACTAATAGGTAATATAATTATTTTATGTGGCAACACATTGGCATTTTTTCATTTTGGAGTGGTTTGTGTCATTTGAAGCTATGTATTTATATGAACATTACAGCAAAAGGATTACTTTCTTACACAAATATTATTTGCTTCTTATATTTATAGGACTATAGTGTTATAGATATACCATATCTATAAATAATAGAATATTTTATCTCTCTATAGTAATAAGTATTAAAAATAATTGAGATGCAATATTTACATCAGTCAGAATATTCGATTTTTTTAGTCTGCCTCTTTTTATTCCAGTATATTTTATTTTCGCGAAGTAATTACTGCCATGTAGATCTGGTATCCGGGTGAATATTCGTTATTTTTAATTCTTAGTGTGTCATTGTTCTCCAGCACAAATCAGTGAGTAAGTGTTCTATTTTCAAATACACTCAATTCATCATTCGTAATTGTTCTACAAATAATATTATTAATTTACGCTTGTGACATAATGACCAGAATTTAAATTATACCAGTTTCTTTTAAGAGATTAGTTAAATATTTAAAGATCTTTGTATTGCTAACAATGATGCGAAAGTAAAAAGAACGAAGAATCACCCACCCGTCTAAAGATTTTTTTTTAATATGGTATATTTTGTATCTGAATCTCAGTATTTGGACTTAGAATAATAATAAAACATACCATGACAGTTGTGATGCCGCGTCCTGGAACGGGAGCGATGTAGGTCCGAAGGCTCAATATAATAATTAACTTAAAGTATAAAACCGATTTCAATGCGTCTTAATCATGATAAGAAATAAACTTATCATCAGATCTTTAAGAAATTTAAATGGGATCATTTCGGAATAAACCTATTTCAAACAAAAAAAAATAAAACGGAGTTACGCATGAACATACATCAAAAAAATATATAAACATCCGAATTGAGAACCTCCTCCCTTTTGAAGTCGTTTAAAAACGCTTCAGATTTACCATCGCTCACGTCACGAGTACCTGTCGCTGACGTTATATTTCCAGGACGCTGTCTAAATAAATTAAATATTGTTTATTTCAGAAAATACTCTGTGTAAACAATAGAAAATAATATTAACAATTTGTAATTTAACTTTTCAAACAAGTTATACATGGTCTTATACTTGTTTGTACTGTCCGTATGTCCCACTGAAACATCAAATATTATATAAAGCTAGGTTGTCGAACAGTCGAACGTTGATCTGAAATGCATTTATATTTACTCTGTGCCATTCCTTTCTTAGATATGAAATTACTTGTGAATGATTTAATTCTTTGACGCAATCCACCTGTGTTATTAATTGGGCACTTAAAGTTGCGACAAACAAGGCGTACTTCTTTTATAAGTTTTTTTTATCTAACAAAGATCAATAGCTGCCATAAACAAATATTTAATTAAATGGACATCTCATTCTAAAAATAGGAAGTGTAACAATTTTTGACACTATCTGACGTCTAGGGTTACCATTTTTTTCGAATTAGTCGATAATAGAGGATGGCCTCGTATAGTTTGGTTTGGTATAATTTCTTTATTATTGACATGTCTTTTTCCCACTCATGACAAAAGTATTATTTACACTTTGATGATGACTGACATTATAGAGTATTCCATTTTTTTTATCGTCAATTTAACCTTTATTGTTAGTATCCTACTAGATAACATGAATGAGAATATATTAATATTTTTAAGATTTTTATGGAATGATTGTATTAAATAGAAGGCTGAAATGCTAATTGGAGAATATGATTAGTTAAATTATCAAATTGTAACTTTAGTAGGTACTTAAAATAATTAGTATCTTATATATTTAGGATTGATTCCCACATTGGTGCATTTATTTTGTACTCTATTAATATTGAATGATTAATATAAAATAATTAAACCATCGAATATGAAATTTATAAGTCGTAAATATTTTAATCGGTGCCAAAGTTTCGAAATGCAAGATTTCATAAAATAGACAATGTAATTAAATGATTTAATCGCAGAATAGCACCTAGGTACTCGTGTAATTGTATGTAAAAGAAACTCCTATGTAATCATATTTTTATAATAAATATAAATATCATACCGATATCTGTAGTTTTATTTATTGTGTAATTTAAGACTATTCAAATAAGGCTTTCTTTAAACCTTTATAACACTGTATTAATAAATAATAAGGAAAACTGAACACTTCAAAAGTTTTGTCAGCCTTAACAATTATCATAGTAGCCAAATATAACCCTCATTGAATCAGAAGTGTCAGATAACTTGAAACATACTCGACAAGCATTTATCCCTGCATGGTTGAGAACTGCATACATATATTTCATTTTATTGTATTTTATAGGACAATGTGAGACTCGATGGTAACAGTGTATAGGGTCCCAAAGTTCGAAGCCTTTTATTAACTTGGCTCATGCTGTGGCAACTAGGAACATACGATAAATATACTTTTTTTATCGAGTACAGTGCTATCGCAAGGGTAGATAGAGAAACTAAAATGACTGTTACAATATTTAAATAACTTTAATTTAAAATATCAGAAAAGGTTTAAAATACAAAGTTTAATTGCTTCCGACCACGGAATAATTTTATTATTTAAAATATTATAATAATAGTGAAGTTAATTTTTTAGATAATTATAACTTATTAATATTGGATTATATTTGCAAATATGAGTGTTGCCAATGGCTGCCTACGAGTAAGTACTGATTGTCGGTTTCTCAGCATTTTTCTTTTTGCAAATAAGTTTTACTTGAATATAGAAACTGGAGATGAGTAATAAACATACATTTAGCTAAGGTATAAAATTCTCAAGTTAGAATTTATAAAGCAATAACAATTACACAATGTAATAACGATAAACTGATGTATATACACCGTACATAAATGCTTTTGTAGCTATAGGTATATATTGTTCAATTATGTATATATAGCTATCCATATTATAATGTTAGTTTTCTATTATAATCTGGACACCTGGTAGCGATTTGTGTTTTCAATAAAATGAGCTGAGTTGCCTGTCTATATCCTATTGTAGTCTTTGACTTAGCTGTATTATCTTTTACAAAAAGCATCACCGCCTTCAATGTGCTTTTTAGTAAAAAGTAGATGTATTTCGTTTAAATATAATATGGGTAGGTCAACTAAACGCACTGCTCCAAGGTGACAGCGAGGTTTCGGAGTAAACGAAAATATCATCGATGTATACAATTTTTGATATTTGTTGATTTTCCAAAAACCGCTCGACTGATTTCAAAAAAATGTAAGTGGGACCACCTGGGAAGTATATATACCCTTTAAAACAAAAAAGAATTTTCCAAATAGGTTCAGGCGTATCGCGTAATCGGTGAACATACATAAAAAAAAAGATTTCGACGAATTGAGAACCTCCTCCTTTTTTGAAGTCGGTTAAAAATAAGTATCTGGTAAAAGTGTATGTATGTAGGCATGAAACGATACTATTCTTTTTTCGAAACTAGTACTCAAAAGTAGTATCGATACTTCTGAGTACTCATTAAATTATAATAAAATTATTAAATTCATAAACGATGTAGGCTCTCTCTCTTAATGCATAATAGAGCAGGAGTAAAAAATTAAAAAAGTACCTAGTTAAATTAATCAATGCTTAATGCATATTAAGAAATTCTTCATTATTATGTAGCCCCACTCAAGAAGAGCAATTTTTTCAAATGTTTTTGTCCATGTAAAGTAGATAAATTTTTATGAAAATTTATAGTGTTCCCAGAATGTTTCATATCCTTAGAACACTTTTTACAGGTGGCAGTATTAGTATATTTTTTCGTAAAGTATTACCACACTTTAGACAGAGGAGGCGATCTTTTTCGTAAATACTACTACAGTTTACATTTGAGTTCTCAAACTACCTACAGTTTGAGGACTCAAATATAAACTAAATGAACGAAACGCCAAACGACAACTAAATTGAACCAGCCACAGCGTCTTCCTCGTGCTTGCATTACGCGTACCTGCGCGTACCCGTGCACCCCGCCCCGGTACGGTACCATTGCGATGCCTACCAATATGATACAGTGGCGTAGCTACCGTAGGGCTAGACGGGGCAGTGCCCCGGGGCCCCCAAGCTCAGGGGGCCCCTCGGAGTCTAACTTACAAACTATAAATTGAACTAGTGAAAATTTCTCCCACATTCGGAATATAAATAAACCAGATTTTTTAGAACCAGAAGTTATCAGGTTTGTACTAGAGTTGTGACTAAACCACTATTTATATTAAATTGCGTACTTGAACAGGGGCGGCCCTAGTGCGAGCGGGGCCGCACCGGGCGCCGAAATCAACCGATAAATTACCACTAGGGCCAGTCACCGAGTCGTTACTATAATCGTTCATTATATATTTTAGTTTATGATAATCGTTATTAACCGACGATCGTTTGGACATTGACGATAGAGGCAGACTAAAAATCTACTGTCACGCTGATGTCTATGGTGAATACTTACGTGGTCTTCTAAATTCTTCTCCTCTATCATACTGGATTATACTGACGTGACATTAATAAAGAAGTTGAAGTACGAGAAAAGTAATATTTTGTAAAAGGAGATTGGCAGTTCACTACACACTAGGCTATTGAAACTTGAACAAACTACAAACCGACCCACTCAAAAGTGAGAAATAAAAAATTAAAAATGAAACATAATTTTTAAACCTACTTAAAATCGACTTCTACCAACGAGATTAACAATTTGAGCTTACATGGCGCCCCAATATGGTCAGAGTCCTTGACGACCCGCAATCTGTGGCGTCCGCAGCGGCGAAGTCCGTCAGAGTCATAAGAGGATACTGCTGATCCTACGAAGTAGCGAGTCTACTAGCTGGTTCTACCCCATGGAACTTAGAGGTGTCATATATCAATGGTGCAAGATGCCTCGATTTCTTGATCTAGTGCCTGATCAAGAAATCGAGGCGTGACGGTCCCAGCTTCGCCAAAGCCTAATGGCCGAATGGAAAGAACGACTACAGTGACCGAGCGCAGGGCACGCCACAATTGTGGTGGTAAGAGGCGGGAGGATTGACTGGAAAGTTTAGCGGTTGACGCAGGTACTCATCAGGCCCCGAAGGGGTACGCGAGGAGTACGAGGGGCGTGAAGCTATTCTCCGAGCCACGATGGCTCGTTGGTCGGCCCGGCTGGAGGCTCCACGTGCTAGATTTGCCGCCGTGGAAGCGTTCCAGCCGTACATCTTCGAGTGGGCAGGGTGGCAGCACGGGACCCTTTCCTTCCAATTGACGCAGGTTCTTCCCGGGCACGGCTGCTTCAGGAAGTACCTGTACTAGGTCGTTAGGAGGGAATTGAGTCCCGCCTGTCACCACTGCCACTGCAGTGAGGACTCAGCTCAGTAGACGCTGGGGGTTTGTTCCGCCTGGGCGACGCAGCGTCGGGCCTTCACTGCAGTCATCGGAGGGGATCTCTCGCTACCGGCCATCATACGCTCCATAGTCGGTAGCTACAGGAATTTTACCGCGATTGCAACCTTCTGTGAGGAAGTCATCTCGCAGAAGGAGGCGGCGGAACGGGTGCGGAAGAACGATCTCCACTCGGACCTAATTCGCCGCCGGCGAACCGGGTGGCCGAATCGCGCTTACCAGTACCTCATGCCGCTTTGAGTGTGACCGCGGGTGGACGGGTCGGACGCTATAGTGGTCAGCCGCGAGGAGGTGACGTCCGTGTGTGCCTGGATGTCACCTAATAGAGATGATTGACCGAAGGTGGTGCCTGCGCTTTTGCGTTCGCTAGGAGGGGTCCGGATGTCTTAATAAAAGCTGTGCCGGATCCTTCCCATTTTAGGCGCAGGACGGCACACCATGTGGCTTTTAGTCGGTTCGATTCCCACACACCGCCCCACCGAAAACCCCGGTGGAGTGATGGCCCGAGGGGGTTTCCACACGCAGCAGCGATACGACCTCGCGACGGCTATTGGTGTGGGAATCCTCTCGCTAGAAACCGGTACAAACCAGGGATTCTACCGTCTCATTTTGTGGTGAGGTGATGTTGACTAAAGAGGCGGTGGAACGGGAATGGGAGAGGACAAGCACTCTCCCACCGCACAGTTCCGGTGAGGTGATGACCAGTGGGGGTTTCCACACGATAAAAAAAGTGTATTCGTGGTATGATATCTTCGCCCATTGTGAAACAATTTCAATTATTCTGTTTAATTGAATTTGGTCTCTTTATTTTGGATTCCTCTAAAGACTTTGTTTCTATTGATCAACAAAGCTATGGGAAGTGATATCTTTTTGGATTACCGATCAAAAAAGGTTTATAAAACCTGGGAGTGTAGAGTTTCTAGCCTTGCTGCTGTTCGATTTAAATACACTTCACTTCGTGATGTCCTTCTGAATCTTCATAAAGAAACAAATGACTCAGTTGCAGCATCAGAGGTCTTGTCGATTATTCAGTGGGTACATAAAGCAATTTGATTTCATATTTACATGTTAGCCTGGTGAAAGGCTTTACAATAGCTAAAAAATTGCTTGGAATTTGTGAAACAGTGACAAGCCTCTTCATTTGCATTAATAACAAACAAGCTAAAGAAATAGCATCTTATGTTAATAAGTATAGATCAATTTTTTAAGTCAGTGCTCAGGCGTTACCGACCGCGACGGAGTAAAACAAGCGGGATGGACAAAATTTTTTAACGCGGATGAGCATAACAACTGCTATGTCAACCACGAAAGACTCCTTGCTGCTCAGATACACCGTAAATTTATTTGTTAGATATATCTAACACCATTTATAATCAGTGCGGCACATATAAGAACACTAAGGTTTTGAATTTATACGGGCGCCACTTTGAGGTCTCGCACCAAATTCAAATGTAGCTAGGGCCGCCACTGTACTTGAATACAGTGTACGACGAATCTGGATTACGACAAATCTGGAGTATGTCGAATTCGGAACACGACGAATACGGAACAAACGATTTTAAATAGTCTAGTTGGGGCCCTATTTTATTTTTTCCCCAGGGCCTTTGGTTACCTAGCTAAGCCACTGATAAGATACCATTGTTTTCATTCAATACCACAACTCTGTATCGAATGTTAGTGTTATCACAGAATACATTGGTGTTATGTACTACTCGTAGTACTCGGTAGTATCGATTCATCCCTATGTTGACACCCACATTTCTCCAACTTTATGCTAAGTGCACTATCTAAAGATAAAAATATATTAATTTGCAAAACATGTGTAGGTACATAGTTAACAATACATGGTTATATGTTTATTATATATGTAGGTCTTAGTTAATAGAGGTATAAACATGTTTAACATTTACGTGGGAGAGCCATGCTTCGGCACGTATGGGCCGGCTCGACTCCGATCGATACCACGGCCTCACAGAAAACCGGTAGTGAAGCAATGCTTGCATTGCATTTCGCCGCGTGAGTGAGAATACCGGAGGCCCTAACCCTTCCCTCTCCCCTATTCCCGTCCTTCCCTTCTCCCCTCTTCTCCCCTCCCCCTCTTCTCCTACTCCCACCTTAAAGGGCGGCAACGCACTTGTGACTCTAAGTTACAGGTGCCCATGGGCGGCGGTAGTCATTTACCATCAGGTGACCCGTCTGCTCGTTTGCCCCCTATACCATAAAAAAAAAAACCATTTTGGTGTACAAATATTAATAGTTGTAATACCTAAATTAATGTTAATTTCTAATGTCAGACTTACAGTTAATTTTAAAATACTCATGTTAACAACAATATTTGATTTATAATTATTTTACAATAATTTTTTAAATACATTTAAAGAGTTATCATAGAGAAAATCTAGTACATTATAATAACACTTATTAACTAATATTTAAATATCTAGTATATAAAATTCACGTGTCGCGGTGTTTGTTACCAAACTCCTCCGAAACGGCTGGACCGATTTTTATGAAATTTTGTGTGCATATCGGGTAGGTCTGAGAATCGGCAAACATCTATTTTTCATACCCCTAAATGATAAGGTTGACCCATTCTTAAATATTTTTTTTATTTTTATTTTATTATTATTTAGCATTGAAAAATACATACAACTTCAAATTTTCACCCTTCTACAATCAACCCCTTTTTTAAAAAGCGATTTTTATGTTATTCAGTTCCATCCACAGATCCGCAATAGGGTTGCAAGATGGCAATCGAATATAATAATTGTAGTACAATAAATTTTCATGTATAGTTTATAATTACAATTTACTTAATTATATTTTTGTTCTTAATTTAAATTAATCTCTTATATATGTTTCTTCTGTGCGTGTGTTCCTGAACTCCTCCTAAACGGTTGTACTGATTTTAATGACTTTTTTAGTGTGTCTTCAGGTGTATTCGAGAATGGTTTAGATTTACAATTGGACCCGGTAGAAGGCGCTGCGATAGGGTTACAGGAATAATATTTTTTACGTTCCGGCAGGACAACGACTGTCGGGTCCGCTAGTTGATATATATATATTGGGACTAGGGATGTGACATTGAGGGAAAAAAATCGATTAACAAATAATCGATTTTTCTCTGCTCAATAAAAATCGATTAGATAAAAATCGATTTTTCCGACATATAATCGATTTTTGTGGAAAAATCGATTTATTTCTTATTACCTTTTGCACATTATAATTTTGTTCAAACAATAAAATAATCCGCAAAAGATCGACAGTAAGAAGCCACCGCAAGTATTTTACGACCTCTATCCGAATAAGTAAGAGGTTCTTTTGGGTGCTGGGAAAATGTTGTCAATTTCTGCCATAATTACAAAATGTGTATACCTTCTATCTTATTTTGTGACATGGCATGTAAGTCATGGAAAAAGTAAGAAACTAATCACTTTTATCACAACCAAACAAACTGGAAAACTGACAAATTAAAAAAGTAGACAGTCATGGGACTGCCGACAGAAGTGAAAACTTAAAACGACGTGTCGCGTCAACGAAGTTTTGAATAAGGTTTATTTATTTTACCATATGAATTGTGCAAACAATAAGTACTTTATTTTTTTTTATAATAACTTCACACATCACACACACGGCCGTCTGATTCCAATCTAGGCAGAACTTGTATTATGGTAACCAGCCAGACCGCTGATAAACGTACTTATATATTTCTAAAAACATACATATTATAGATAAATTAAACCCAGACACAGAACAAATTATCGTGCTCATCACTCAATTATTTGTCCTGGGTGGGAATCAAACCCACGACCTCTGGCTTAGCAGTCAGGGTCACTAACCACAACAGGTCAGCCATATTGAACTAATTATATTTTTAAACATTAATTAATAAGGAGCTGATGGAACTAAATGTTTAGATTAGCGCCCTCTAGTGGATCTATATATGTATTATTAGGGTGACGGTCACGATTTCAGTGCTTTTTCCCCATAGCAAAAGTGCACAACGTGCCTAAAGACGTTTTCACTTAAAAAAAAGTTATGATGATATATGATTATATGATGATATAACCTAACCTAAAAAACTCATTCGATACTATCAATATAAATGAGCAGCGAAAACACTACATTTCATCTGTTTTCTTACATACTTTGACTTATTAGAGTATTGAAAGTTTTTATTTGAATTAATTAATAATTTTGGCAATGAAGCTGCAACATTGTTTTATGTCACCTACCTGTATTTTTTGTGTCGCCAAAATGAACATTTTTTCTTTCTTCTTTCTTTCTTTCTAATTATTAATGATCCATCTCCCATCCATGACCCTTAGTGATGAATGTTCTTCAATAAACTGTTTACTCTGTACAAAGCATAGAAAGAAGGAAGTGCTGCCATCGTAGATGTACAGATGGCGTTAAAAATTAATGTATTATAAATAAGTGATTCACATCACGCTCCAGACTCAGTCAGTCCGGCGGGTTGCAGACGAAAAAATAAATCGACATTGATCCAAAAATCGATTTATAATAAATCGATTGTTGGAAATATAAAAATCGATTCCAAAAATCGATTTTTATAGAAAAAATAATCGATTTTTTTAATAATCGATTATTTTTTAACAACCCTAATTGGGACTACATGTCCAGACTCCGCAAATTGGTGCAGTGGTATGTGAACACCTTACCAGTACACTACACTTATAGTCAAAGAGTAACACTACGTGCGGTAAGGACGGTATTTGCATTGGCAACCCTCCCCATATCACTACTTACCAACTCACTATAGGCTAATACATTCATATACATAGTAGTATCATAGATTATACACTAATAACTAGAACAGTACAGCCAAACTGTTGTGTTTAGGATGAAAATACTCCTCTAGCGTTTTACATACATGCATAGACCGCAAATAAATAAATAAATATAAATAAATAATTGTATAATTATGTATTTACTTGAACTACGTTTCTCACGGGAAAACGGATATCAGGTTTATCTTGTTTCATGTCATCAGTATTGCTAACTTTGTAGTTTTCTCTAAAGTCAAATTTCATTTCTGTTCTGCTCTGCTGTTAACTTCATTAGTAATAAATTAATAATACTCTTTAGACTGATAGAATAATGGAATTGGCCAGTTAAAGGCTAAAACTAATTTAGGTAATCGCAGATGGCGCTAGTATAGCTTCTTCCCATCCTTCCCGTCGTTGTCATTGGTTCTGATTGTGTTGATTGCAGATGTTTGTATAAATTTTAAGTGTACTATGTACTGTTCATTAGATCATGTATTTTAAATAGCGAGTGCTTCACGAGATAAAGAAAACTGCTAGGCCAGTATGGCAAGTAATTACAAAAGATTTAGACAGGTGGAAAGTGCTAGAGGAGGCTTTTGTGTTTAATAAAGGGAACCACTGTGCAAAAGTTTTAAGTTTTGCTCTCTCTTTCTTTTAGTAAGTAAAGGCTTTTAAAATGGAATTTAGGTACAGCTTAGTCGTAGTTATATTCGTATCTATAATGCTTGTAAACTGGTCTGCCAGAATGCCAGTCCTAAGCCTGTTAAAGTATGAAGGAAAATCAAATAGTATGCTTAAAAATTAAATGTGAAGTAATTTAAAATTTCACACTTAAAAGTTAAACTCTTAAGTTTTCATATACTATTCATGTTAATAGGTTCTACTAAAACTGTACTAATAGTACTACTACAGTGTACTAGTACGATGTACGAATTGTACTAGTACGGTGCGAACCTGTAGATGTCCGGTTAGGCGAAAGACTAATATGAGCACAGTACACCGCATATAAACGCAATGTGGGAACATGCTTGCTATACTAGCGCCAGTTTGACAGTTGCCAGTTGCCAAACAATAGTAAAATAGTAATCATTAAATTTAGTTGATTTTTATTCTTCTCCATTCGACTTACGCGCCGCACTAAATCTGACAAATACTTTCGTAAGTTTGCTCGTCCGCCATAATCGTTAGCGGAATTTGTTATCAAACAGCAGGCGAACTTATAACTTTAAGTGTTAACTGGTTTGTTGTAAATAATGGCTGTTGTGGAAGACGAAGTCAGAAATGATTCCGAAGAGGAAAATGAAATAGAAGTTGTAGTGGAAGAGGACGACCCTGAACAGGATTCCGATGATTCTGATGTATGTCTGCACAACATACAATACATTTTGGCACATTGCTTACATATTTCTGTTTCGAAATAGCTGATTTATTGTTTAAAGTATTTTGCCAGTACTTGATTATGCCATTAAAAAACAATACAATTTTATTGTTGTTCCCAAAAGTGCTATTTGCATTCGTAATAATAATTATCGAATGTATTTATCTATGTTTTGTATTCGTTGAAAATAAAATCAATGAACTTGTAATTTTGTAACAGTTTCAAGGTGATTGAGACCTTAATTTACGATGTATATAGTTGATTTAAACACATATTGCTTTTTAATTTATGAATATGGATGATTTTATTATTTGTACTGTGTACTATAAACTATTAATGATGAGATAGGTCTACCTATCAAATATGCTCATCTATCCGAATTCCATTACTCATAACATTTAATATTTGTTTTAAGAATTGAATTTTTGGTTTATGTATGGATAATTCCAAAAAATTCAAACAATTTAAGCATGATACAAGGGCATTATCATTTATTGAAATGGTTAAAAGTATTATACAGTACTATAGTGTAGAGTTGTTAATAGGTGATGCCTGGTTCTAAGGAACTTACATCTATTGGACTAGTAGTGCACAACAGTCTCTTGTAAATTAACCTTTAAATTATAATTTGTAATCCCATCAAAAATAGTAGCAAAATACTTGCTTCCATTTTTGCTTTCTGATGAAACCATACCAACGAACTGAATTTTTTTTCACATTTTCTATTCTAATTTACAGAATTTTTCATATAAATAAAGCAGTAGGTAATCTATTGGCAAGCCTCAGCCATACCATAGCCGCACTCCTTACAAAGAAATAGGATTTTGTATTTTTAAAACTCGTCAGTGCTTCACAAGCCTTCAACCAATTCCTGAGAATGATACAACATACATTTGGGGGCTTCAAAGGAGCCTGAAAATCCATCCTTGCTGAGAGCAAGCGATCTGTTAGAATCTGTTAGACTAAGATGATCCTTGCAAATCAATTGGGCTATTAGCCATTTTAGTGGTAAAAAATAATGATAAACATTGACTGACAGAATTTTGTGTTGAAAAAGTAGTTAACAATCTGTGACTTAAGTTTTGATACACTTACTTTATGGTGTTGAACCTAATAAAATATATTATATTATTAAGTATACAATATTATGAATGTTCCATTACTGAATTACTTCAATAGGACGATGATGATGATGATGATCTAGAGGTACTTGAGAAGAAAGTGGCAGAGTTGGAGCAGAGGGTTACTGAAGATCTATACAATTACGACCAGCATATTGAACTGATTCAAGCATTGTGGTATGTTCATTTTCTGCAACTACATACAAACTTTCATGAAACTACAAACTATGAACATTCCAAGAACTTTAAAGTGGTTACATTTGTTTTATTAGAAATGACATATTCATATTACTAAAATAGCATTTGTGCTAGAGTAGACCTACAAAAGTAGCATTTAGTTACATTACCCTTCTGTGTATGTACATATCTATAATATTAATGAGTGAGGAGAATTCTTTGAAATCCTTTTTTAAGCAAATGCGCACAGACAGGAATGGCAGTTTGAAATACTTAGACTGTATTTAGAAGAGGTGGAGAAAGCTAAAATTTTTAAACAATATTATGCTAAAAGTTATGTATATACACTTACATAAAGCTATAGGGGTACAGTATATATTTTAACCTGTCATGGTACAAAACCAACCGCTGGGTGATCTTTAGAATGAATGATTGCCTGATCTACATAGGAGGAGCACCCAAAAGTACTATTGTTAGTCTTAACAGACGCCTGACTATGCTTATGTAAAGAATTAGGAAGGTGTATATCTAAGTACTTCTCTGTTTCATAGTATACATGGTGTAGAAAAAACATATCAGTCACTTTGTTTTATCCAGGGGTCTATCAGAATTGGAACGCTGGCGCGCTGCTTACGATCGTTTACAGCAGATCTCAGCACTGCGCGCTGAGCATTGGCTGATGCGGCTACAGGCAGAGGAAACGCTGGCGCATACTGATGCGTCTCGTGAGCGAATGGTTGAATTATTCCAACAGGCGACACTGGACTGTTACTGTGAGTCATTTATAGTAATTGCATACATAAGAAATAAGCAGAGATGTGCAAATTAGTTTATAAAATGTATTTAAATACAAAATGCAAATTTTTATTTGTATTTCAAATACTAAATGCAAAATCACCAACCCAAAAGTCACCAAGCCATATTTACTTTTATCACTGAATTGGATTAAACATATTTTTAATCAGTTGTTTAATTAAACTAGGTAATTATATTATAGGTACATAAGAAAATTAAGTAAGTTGCAAATAAAAAAAATATTCTTTGATAACTTTCTTAAATTGAGATTTAACTGAATAGCCAGACATCAATTGAAATCACAGTAAATTTACTTAACAGATTTTAATAAAATAATTTGATCGAAAACACTGTCGCTCATCTTCTGTGTGGTCTCATAATTATGACACTGTAGGAAAAAAGCCTTTCTACCAGTGCAGAGCTAGGCAGGCAGGTATTATACTTTAAAAAATACCATCTTTACTCCAGGGTATTTATTTAACACTTGGAGGCAGACATCATCATCCTTTAAATATTGAAGTGATTCCAGGTCAATAGTGGTGTTTACACTTGCACTTTCAGTGGGGAATGGGAATCATCATGAAACATCAATCTTTTTTGTGTGATGTGTTGTATTGTTTACATCTTTATGATCATGTTTAAGTTTTCTCAAGGAACAATTCCTTTACATACTCTTTATTTTTTTTTATTTTTTTTTTGAGGTCTCTTTGAAGCTAGCATAGCCAAGTCATAGGGCCTTAATACATATAATATCTATCATTTTATATCTGTACATACAGATTCTAAACTAAGTAACTTTACCAACCTGTACTTAATTATCTCTTTCACTGAGGCATAATAGCATTATAAGAGTAGAGTCCACAGAAGTCTGTAGAGTGGAGGTATATCCTCCAGCGTCTAATGCCAAATTTAAAGAAATAAGGGCCTGTTATTTCATTTCTATTTTATAAATGTAATGAAGATAGCCTGTAATGTTTGTAATCTATAAAATAACCATTAAAGTTGTTTATTCTCTTTTTAAATTTGTATAACTAAACTACCTAAATTAATCTATTTTACAGCCATACCCATCTTGAGTGAGTGGTGCTCCTGGCTGATAGGCGCGAGTGACGCGAAGTTTGCTCGGGATCACTTTGAAGAAGTTTTACATCGGGCTGGTCCTGATCCTCTTTCTGGCAAGATATTTTGGAATGCCAAGCTCGAACTTGAGAAGACTGAACTGGAGTCTATGAGGGAGACTATGGGAGAGACTGAGAGGTAACCAGTGTCTTTTTACTAGTTATGGTTATGTACAGGTCAGGTTTTACCTTATTCAATTTTATGGATTATTGTCATTATGTCAAAGAAAAACTATGTTAGAAATAACTACTCAAGGACAGACTTAAGGCTCAAAATTGAATACTGACTGAAGTTAGGAAACCATAAACCTAATCTAATAACGAATGATGTTTCTGATCATTATGGTTTTGTTTTTTAACAGAGAAAAGAATGCAGATTATAGCGCTCAGAAGAAACGAGTTCTGTGGTGTTTTGTGGAGATGCTCTCTAGACCTTTATTAAGAGGAGATGATGCGCTTGTTCAACTTGAAGAATTTGCACTCACTTTCCTTGATACTGATAGGGACCAATACCTTGATAAGGTAAGTGCCAAGCTTTACTCTCTGTGCAGAATAATTTATCTGCATGGTAATAAAAACTATAAAAATTTGCTCAGAAATGGAGAAAAAATTTGCTCGAACATGGAGAAAAATTGCTCAAACACGGAGAAAAAATTTGCTCAAACATGGAGAAAAATTGCTCAAATAATGAAAAAAAAGGGCTCAAGAAATATTATTGTAAATAATTTTCTAACACCAAATAAAGACAGTTGGTTCTCTAAAATGGCGAGAGATCAAATGGCTGATCTGCACGTCATGCTTGTGAACGGGTGCCGCTTGTAGAAGCTTGTCTGCCTTGATTAGGTGGTGTTATTATGATAAATTTTACCCAGCTTTGGTTTTGTTTAAACTTAATGTTATGTTATAAACTAAAAGTATTTAGGACTTTGTAATAGTTTTAGCAGCCCCCCCCCCCCCCTTTTTCTACTACCTGCATTTTATTATCATGAAAATGTATTATTAACGGAAATTGCAAAAAGGGTGGTCGTTTCTCAAATAAATATTGCGTCGCTAATCAGAAGACAGTAGAAAGCATAAACTGTACTTTTTTTAAAGACGCTTACATCATAAAATACGTGAAATCTGTGTTACTCATATACAGTGTGTCTTCATCAAGTGCACATACAAAACTGGGTGATAATAGAAGTCATTTTATCGACAGAAAAAATAATAAAAAAATCTTAATTTATTTTTTTTGGAAATTATGCACATAATCTTTTTTTTATTTACAAGTTTTGAACTTTTGTAGAAAAAACGTTATAACTTTTGAAATAAGTTGTTCATCATGTTCAAACAAAAACAGGAATGATTGTTAGTAGCATAGTACGCTGATAAAATACAATTCGGTCACAAGGAAGATGATGATCGTATAAAAATAAGGACAAATTTACATTGAAATTGAGTTTTTAAGGTGTTTTTTTTCAATTATTGTTTAAAATCTCAAAATAATGTACGCATTACCTTTAGTTTTTATTATTTAAAGTAAATCTGTATCGTATAAGCTTTTAAAAAACATAAATACATCATTTGTATCCTGTATGGATCATTTATTATGAGGGGAGAAGCACTATTATTCAAACTTTGCATTATCTATTTCAGGTGACTTGTCTGTCTTTGTAAGTGTGTGGGTTCAGGTAAGGGGTAGAGGCACAAGCTATGGGCCCGGACTATAACAAGTACTAGTCGCTCCGAATCATTCGCCGCTACTACTTGTGTATTCTCATTGTTTTTTTTTCGCAATGCCCCGCTTAACTGATTTCCCTTCTGCACACATCGCCGACATAAATTTTTATTACGGACGGTGTAATAGAAATGCAAGAGGTGCTCGTGCAGCTTACTTAGCTGCATTTCCAAGAAGACAACCCGTACCATCTGCCCGTAATTTTTAAGAGGTGCACAGAAGATTGGCTGCTACTGGTCTTGGATTAAATGGAAATCGCCGCGAGCCAAGAATCATAATTGATGTTGCTATATAAGATGCAGTACTGCGTGATCTGTATGCTGACCCGTCCATTAGCACAAGACGGTTCGCACTGCGTCATGTATTGTTGTATTCTGAACAAAGAAGGGCTACATCCGTACCACTACCAACGAGTGCAGCATTTGCATGAAGGTACTGATGAAATCCCGAGGTGCGTAATGTCTGCTTGGATACAGAGGAAAACGAGAGAAAATCCTGATTTTCCAAAAACCATTCTATGGATGGATGAATCCCAATTTACAAGAGACGGTATTACAAACTGCCGAAATCTACATTACTGGAATCCTAAACACAACAATCCAAAACTAAAGAGAGCTTCAACGTATCAAGTGAAGTTTTCAGTCAACGTTTGGGTGGGTCTACTTGACAACATGTTGCTTGGCCCGATAATACTTCCAAGAACATTGACGGGAGAGCGATTTTTAGAATTGCTAAGGGATGAACTGCCGTTACTTTTGGACGATGTGCTACTAGCCACTCGTCGCAGATTGTTTCTGCAAATGGATGGATGCCCTTCTCATTACGCAAGAAATGTTAGAGATTATTTAAATAATAACTATCCCAAGAAATGGATTGGCCGGCAAGGGCCTGTCGGTTGGCCTGCACGTTCTCCTGACTTAACACCTCTGGATTATTTTCTGTCAGTATTTTGTTTTCTTACTATCGCAGTAGGGCCTTATCTACCTGAGATACATAAATCAATGTATGAACAATAGTGCACGTGGTGTAAAAGAGACCATTGTTTCACCCCTCATAAAAAATGATCCATTTGGGATACAAATGCTGTATTTATGTTTTTAAAAGCTAATACGATACAGATTTACTTTAAATAATAAAAACTAAAGGTAATGCGTACATTATTTTGAGATTTTAAACAATAATTGAAAAAAACACCTTAAAAAACTCAATTTCAATGTAAATTTGTCCTTATTTTTATACGATCATTATCTTCTTTGTGACCGAATTGTATTTTATCAGCGTACTATGCTACTAACAATCATTTCTGTTTTTGTTTGAACATGATGAACAACTTAGTTCAAAAGTTATAACGTTTTCTCTACAAAAGGTCAAAAGTTGTAAATAAAAAAACGTTTATGTGCATAATTTCCAAAAAAAACTGATTTTTTTTATTATTTTTTCTGTCGATAAAATGACTTCTATTATCACCCAGTTTTGTATGTGCACTTGATGAAGACTCACACTGTATATCTTGGAAAACTATAAAATTAGTTTTGTGGCCTGAAGATAATATAATTATTTATTTTGCCATCAACTGTTTGATTACTTACCAATAGTGATAACCAATTTAACTTAAATTAACTAAAAATATTTATTTCAGATAAAAGCTAAACATTATGCTGCGATGGACTATTTGCAAAAAATAACGCCATTTGAAGACAAGTTACTCACAATAGAGTAAGAAGTATTCAATTTATAAAACAATAATGGTTTTAACTCAACTGGAGTGTGAAATTTTTGATATAGACTTACATATAAAAAACTTATATATGTGTAAAGACTCGACTATTTTTAGAAATACACATTATGTTGTTGTTTTGTTCTAGATTGTATTTTGGGCTTTTCCCTGTTAATCTGAGTACAATATCTTTCGTGAGAGGAATATAGTTAGAAGGGTATAATAGTTGAACTGACGTGACTGTTTCTTCCTCTACAATAAATTGGCTTTTGACAAAGGGACTCACGAGTGTTTCGGTAAACCGACTTGGTTTCCTGAAACATGTGTGAGTACAATGAACTTATCTTCAATTTATAAAGTATGTTTCATGCATATACATGTATATATTTAGTACTCGCAACCCGCCCGGCTTAGCACGGGGTAGCAAAGCATATTTTTATTTTTTCCGACATCTACAATAATCATCGCCATAGTACAGCCATTTTACACAAAACTTTATTGAATTATACACCCAAACCTACCTCATGAATCACTCCGTCCATTGTTGAAAACCGTATGAAAATCCGTTCGATAGTTATGGAGTTCATCGCGAGCAGACAGACAGACGGAGCGGGGGGCTTTGTTTTATAATATGTAGTGATTTCAATATTTCATTTTTTGACTTACGAGTTTTGCAGGTTTCTCATAGGTTCTTCATTCAGTTTCTTACATTTATCGTCTTAATAAATGTTATTTATTAACAAACAACCAATAAAAGTAGAATGAATAATTTTGATGAGCGTTATAGACTGTTTTTTTTTGTAGAAATCCAGAGGAGAAGTGTACAGTGTACCAGGAGTACATAGACACAGTGAAAGTATTATCACAGGAGGATAAGTATTCTGAATGTGACAGTACTGGAATACTCAGAGTAAGTTGTGCTTTTGTTTAGGACAGACAACAACAAAGTTAGTAAACCTTGTTGTTGTGTGTCTTGATAATATTAAAAAAAAGATGACATAATAATCCCACTAATATTATAAATCCCACTAATATTATAAATGTGAAAGTTTGTATGGATGGATGGATGGATGTTTGTTACTCTTTCACGCAAAAATTACTGAATCGATTGTAATGAAACTTGTATGTAGATAGCTGGAGACCTGGATTAACGCATAGGCTACTTTTATCCCGATATTTCCACGGGATCGGGACTTATATGATATATATCCAAAAGTAATGAGAAACATTGATTGTGTCATATTAAAGCCACTTTAACGTAATGACTAAGGCGTCAGACTTGTGATCAAGTGGTTGCGGGTTCGAACCCCACCAAGCACTACCCACGTGAACCCACTCCTAACAAGCATTTAGCTTACAGGAGGGGTTAACACGAATACTAGTAAAGTGTGACCCACATTTGAAAATATATAGAAATTCAACCTTGACCTTGAGTTTGTAGCACAATTTTTATTTTCGAAATAATGTGATTTACTTAAAATTTCAAACTAATAAATTATAATAAGAAGTAATTGCCGCTGCAAAAGTGGTTGCGAAACAGTTGCAGTTAACAGTGAAGTCTATCATACTTACCATTTTTAGCTTACGTCAGAGTTTTCATTTTAATCATGTGAAGTTCCTTTTTTGAACATTTGATCAAAAAAATCTCAGGAACTATCAGTCGGATTTAATATTTTTTTTAGCATTTGATAGGCCTACTTTTTAAGAAAGTTATGGGCTATCAAACATCACCCTACGGCCTTTATTAGCGGAGCAGTGAGCATTTACTCGGGTGGAACTGCTCATAACGGCTAGTCGGTCATAACTACAATGGGCCCTAATATAGTGTCTATGCGTTGTCCGCTAGGTGCTGTACGAGCGCGCCACGTACGAGTGCCTGAACAGCTCGGGTGCGTACGCGTTGCTGGCGTCGTACGCGCGTGACTCCCGCGCGCTGTCGTCGCGCCGCACGTACGCGCGCACGCTGGACGCCTGCGTGCGGCGCTGTCCCAGGAAGGCCACCTTCTGGACACTCAAGATGCAGCAGGCCGAGCACGAGGAGAAGACCTTTGATGAGGTACTTTTAGCTTATGCTTTTAGCAAATGATCATACTTAAAATAAAAAAAAGAGGTAAGTTGAACCTTATTTAATTCTCTATTCAAACATGATACAGATAGAGATGTGCGAAATAGTTTTTAAAAGTATTTTAATATAAAAAAAAATGGGTTGTCTGTAAAGTCAGTTTACGGACGATAATTTTACGTGATAACGTCATAAGAAAACAATGGCTGAGAGATAGATGCGCCACAAGCCGAACGCTTAGGCTTGCTTTTTCGTGCGTGCAGCCAGCGTTCATAGATTTATAAGACATTATCACGTCAAAAACATAGGCAGTCCCCATCTGCCGATAGAAGTGAAAATTATTCTATGCGGCTAAATAAGTTGTGTTGACTTGAAAAACTTAAAACTTTGGAAATAACAACTGTTGTTTTAACGACGACAAAAGACATGGCATCCTTATACAGATATTACAAAAAATCGTCGTAAAATTGATTTAAATAAAAAAAAAATTATAACCATTCTTTGCCATTACGCTTCTATTACGCTTTATTATTTAAATGACCAAAATTTTAAATTATATTTAGTAAGAATATATTTAGTCATGTGTTATTTGTTGTAGGTGAAGTCAATATTCGAGAATGCTCTGTCCAAAGGCATGGAGACGTACAAACAAGCGGAGGCTTTGTGGCTCAGCTACTTGGAGTACACTCGGCGTTGTACACACTTCGATAACGAGTCCGAAGTTGAGAGGTTACGGCGTACCTTCCGACTGGCGTGGGACTCACTGGCTGAGGTAACAATTACTTTAGTTTAATACCTACTTTGTTGTAAGTATCGCTAAAAGGTTCTAAGAGAATGTACCTATAGAGAATACCAGGTAGGTTTACTCATTATGATAACCAAAACAATTCCAATGATTTTATTCAGAATGATGATCTGAATCTACTATTTCAAGATTCAGCAAGCCGTTCCTTACAACCGTTGTGCGTTTTATTTTCATGTATAGTTCCTCCTACGTTTTTCTTACTTTTCTCTATGTGTCATCTTTGGCTTCTAAATAAGCTTCCGTGACTGCGATTATCCACTCTGCTGACTGCCGATTGAATTCCGGAGTGAAATAGTGAATCCATGTTTCATCCATTGTCACATACCGACGTAAAAATCCGTTTTATTTCTATTGAACAGTACCAAACAGCGCTCTGAATAATTGATACGTTGTTGCTTTTGAGCAATTGTTAGCAAACGCGGCACCCATTTGTAAAAAAGATTTTTCATGGGCAAATTTTAATGTAAAATAGTGAAAACACTACTAGTTACAATCTTCAATATCTCAGCTACCTCGCACACTTTTACCTTCCGATCTTCCTTCACGATTTTCAGCACTTCATTGATATTTTGTTGAGTCACTGCTTTCATTCAGTTATATGTGAAATCGCGTTTGAATTCGGCATACCACCGACAAATGGTTGGTTTTTAGACGGAGCAGATTCCGGATAACATTTTACAAGCCACTGCTGTGCATGAACGGTGTTTTTTCCCATTTAAAAAATTGTTTTATCAACAAACGAAACTCGTTTTTTCTCACATAAATATCTGTAACTCAATATTTTGTCGCTCGATTAAAAAAAAAAATTCATACATATAATTTTTGTGTGTGGCCAGTATTTTCTAAAAACCAATTTTTTGAAGTGAAAACTTCTTTAGGCACGTTGGACATTTTTGGTACGAAAAAAAGCATTGAACTCGCGTGACCATCACGCTCAGATGACAGGACAGATGTGTCACTTACGTTTTCACTTCTGACGCGCAGTCTTACGACTGACAGTCTCTTTTTTAAGTATGCGGCATCTCCAAGTTAGTCTCGGGACTTACTGAACGATCTAGTATAAAAATTTATTTTATTATTTTTGTTTTAGGCGTGGGGTGAAGAAGCTAATGATTGCGAAGTGCCATTGTACTGGGCGCGGCTGGAGTACAAACTCATGAACACGCCCAAACAAGGCAAAGAGATATTTGAGGAGATATTCAGTAAGTTATTATTTATCTGAGAATTCCTAGAAATTGTCCGACGAAGCTAGAACGCTTTATCATATTATTATTATGGGTGGCGGGTAGGCTAGTCTAATATAAGTATATTTAAGTTAATTGTATGCAATCATCGGGGTGACATATTCTTTATAGAAAAAACCCCGTAAATAAATAAAGATTAAAAAAAAAAAAAGAAGTGGTTCCTAAACGTCATACCTATGTTCATTTGTTTTTTCGATCCATCGTATTCGTATCGATTAGGCGTAAAATGTAAGTTTTTTTGATCAATGTTCATTAAATTTGTATTTAAATAAATTATGTTTTGTGTAAACCATTGCTACATGCGTACATTTCTCGAATGCCCATACCAAAATAATAATAAACATATATATTGTTTAAAGTATAGATTTTCATTTGTTTTTTCGATCGATCATCCCCGACAGGACAGACAGATCGTAACTTTCCTTACTAGTAGTAAAATTGGGATTAAAAAATCCCAATATTCTTACTAGTAGTAAAATTATGATAAAAAAATCCCAATATTCTTACCAGTAGTATTTTTACTAGTAGTGAAACTGGGAAAAAACGTCCCAGAATTCTTACTAGTAGTAATAAGTAGTAGTAATTCTGGGAATCGCCCGAAAATATGACTAATTAAGGATTTTTTTTCAGAATACGGTGATAACAAAACAATGTCAAAATATTGGGAGGCACTAATTGCATTAGAAAGTAATCGCTCGCCAAAACTGTCAGAAAACAAGTTACGAGAATTAATGCGTAGAGCGCTACGGTCTGTTCAGGACTATCCGCCATCTATCGCGAGGCTGTGGACAGACTACGAGAGGGACCATGGGCATCTGCATACACTGAGAGAGTGCTTGGACGCATGTGAGGTAAGTGTTGACTCTTCAAGAGTAGAGAAAGAACAGTCTCCAAACCATAGACATGGGGAATATTATGTACTTTGCAATAGATAAATTAAATAGCAGGCATTTTTATTTATTTTAAGATACGGTTGTACGCACTCGTGTTTTTTGGTGATGCTTTAGTAGTTTTAGTTTAGCCATTGTGCTCGCTGGCAGGCCTGTAACTCGACGTACTTGCGCGCGCTAAATACCTACCGGCCTCTGGTCCGCAGACGGACCTTAAACACAGTTACATAACATTGGGTTGCCGATAGCTGCACCGCGCGCACACATGCATATTTTTAAAGTAAAAAAAGTAATAATTCGAGATCGTATTGATATATTCTTTACTCAATCAAATCAAATAATTTTTTTAAACTTAAATTACTGTAAAAATATAGTTTTTTATAATTAATAAAATATGTATTGAAGAGGTAACTTTACACACACTAATAGCTACGCGGCTGCGCTAGTGCGAGGCAAGAATAATCGTGCTTACGAACATTAAAGTTCATTTTCGCAAGCAGCGGTCGGCGCCCGGAAAGAGTAGCCAATTAAAACGGTAGGTATTGATATTTTTGTATACTGGGAGCTTTTTATTAAATTATGGAGAGACCTGCCACGTTGGTGTTAGGAGGCGGGCATGACTCAGTTTTGTTATTTACGGATCCAACCAATAGCTACTGCGAGAATCATACAGCTTTAATAGTCTGTAAAACCTTAAACCAGTGTGGTGGCCTGTGGTCTAAACACTCTCATAATAAGAGGAGAGCCATGCCTAGCAGTGGGACAGGATATAGTCAGGCCTGATATGAAACACCTCATATATAATGTGTAATATCATTTTAGTTCATGCTTTCTGTGTTTATTTTTATTATTCTTTAGAAGATTCTTTTTACATATTCATTGTAGGCGAAAATCAAAGAGTGGCGAGACAGCTATCAAGCAATGAAAGACAAAATGATCGGCAAAAAACAGAAAGGAAAACAGCCGGAGCATAAAAAAAATAAGGTCGAGAAAAAGAAGCCGACGAAAGAAGACGCTAAAGAGAAGAAGGGTAAGAGGAAATCAGACGGAAACAATGATGATAGTCATGTCAAGAGGAAGAAAGATACGCAGATGGATGTGGACGAGGATAGTAGTGGAGGAGTGAAGAGGTCACACAACGATGATGATGAAGGTAATTATTTTATCGATTTTTTATTGATTTCTTAAAATGAAGTAATATTAATAATATAGTGGAGGGAGGGTGCAGTTCACCATCATCATACTCATTTGCTGCTATGGCTCTAGGATAATCATAGATGTCGAGTAGCGTTTGGTTTTTCACAAATGCCTGTTCTGCAACAATTCCAATATTTGCGATTGTTCAATTCAGTTTTAATATTATAATAATATAGAATATATTTTTTTTGCGTTAAATAAGTACTTAGCACTCTCTATGACCCCTATGCAAATGTAAAGCGTTTTCGAGTAATTTCAAATGTTTTTTTGAAGATATAACTGAAAATTTATAAAAAGAAGTCTTATCAGTGGAACTATCTGGTACCTATAACACAAGTTAAATCTTACCTTGCGTATCAGTGTATACTACATTTTTGAAATAAATATTATCACAATTATTAATTAGAAACAATAGCCAAATTGTCAAAAAAGGCAAATACAATTAATGAAAACAGCACCAGAGGTCACCAGGAACATCAACTTACAATTTTATGTACATCAAAAAGCAGTTTGCTCTGAAGAATAAAAATAATGAAGTATCCATATGCTTATAGATGGAGAGACATCAAAACGTCAGCGTACGGATAATTCAACAAGTCCACATCGTCTTGGCACCAGAGATGCTTGCACATTGTTTGTTAGCAACCTGGAATTTAAGTAAGTTTTACAGAACATAAACCATAGAGTCTTTATACCACTGTACTCTTACCATTCTTTTTAACAGTTCGATAAGTAGTCAATTGTATGTTTCTTTACGCTTCACATGCATAGAGACAATATAATAGAGGAAGGGAACTGTATATTCCTCTATAAGTGGTAGCGTAACGTCGGTAGACAGAGAAAGAAGACTGTCTTGGTCTTGCATCTCTCTGGATTGATTGTCTGCTGCTTTGCCGTATATATATTACTTTCGTGAGACTTGATGTGCAGAAATCCATATTTGTCGTAGAACTCTATCACTGGGAAACCTATAATAATAATGTAACACTGTAACTTAGATAAAATCACTTAATTAGAAATATTTACACAATAACTTGAGAACCTCCTCTGTTTTTTCGTCAGTTAAAAACTGTTTTACTCTAAGTTAGATATACACATGTATTTGGCCTAACTTACATGTGAAAACTGCGGATGTTATTGCCAGTCATGGCAAACTTTTTACACACAAAAAAATATTAGCAAAAGTATTTTTTTCTGAATTAATAATTTTTTTCATAGGTTTATGTACACAACATTGTTTTTCGCTCATTATCTTGACATATTCTCATTCTCTAAAATAGCCAATCAGTGACAAGAGCAGAGAGATACAAGCTTTGTTCGCTTCCTCTATTATATTATTTCTATGTTCACTTGTCCATTGTTCTACAGTCTCAACAAGTTTGCAGAGTATTAATATATATATTGATATATTCCAGAGTCGATGAGCAGAAACTAAGAGATATATTATCGCAGTATGGCGATATTATCTCGCTGCGCGTTCGAAAGGGCATCAAAGCTTTTGGCGGCTCTATCTGCTATTGCCAGTATAAAACAACAGCAAGTATTTTAAATATTTTACTATTTTTATCATATCCTATGCATCTTATTAAAAAAATATGGTTTGTGGAGATGAACTCTATTTAACGAGGAATTTTTGTATTTTTGTATCATGATATGCCAATTTCGGACTATTAATTCAAATAAGGCCGGGAGCACTCTGATTTCAAATTGGCCTCTCGCATTACGCAGTTGCAATTAGTGCGGTGTCGCACGTCGCCCAAGGTGACGCGAATATCCACTAACACGTGTCGTAAGTCGTAACACATCCTAAGTCATTCTTTGTGGTTGTTAAGGTTTTCTCTAGCTTCTTTAGGAAATACTGGACTATCAATGGGAGTGCTGTTCAAATGACTTGTCTAGGCAGAACAGCCATTGATTTGACAGAAAGATTTAATAAAAAGTCTGAACATGTTCCCTTACCTGGACTTATTTTTTTTTATGGCTCAAAGTAATTTCTAACTTCTATGTTTAACTCTCAAATTTAATGTTGAGTTGTTTGCCTTGCCTTGATTGCAAGTAAAATCTCTTTAAATTCAGCACTTTGGTGGATGTCTTCATTTCTCTAATCGTTTTGGGTTCATATCTTTTGCGACGGCATACACGGAAACATTTTGCGTATTGTAGTTTTTGAATGGTGACTAAAAGCACATGTATCATATTTATATCTAGATGTTGGTAAAAATCCAAGTTTTGTTAATGATAATAATTTACCTGATTTACAGGAAGCGGTAGATGAAGCTTTGAAACACGACCGTAGCCCTCTGGACGGCCGTCCCATGTTCCTCTCTCGCTACTCGGCGAAGAAGAGCAAGCCTACGTTCAAATATTCTACAGAAGCTGAGAAAAATAAATTATTTGTAAAGAATCTGCCTTTCTCAAAATGTAACAAAGAAGCGCTTGGAGAAATATTCGATAAGTACGGCAAAGTAAAGGATATAAGGGTGGTCACACACAAGTAAGTCTCTCTAAATTTTGTTTTAGTATTTAGTTTATTTTTGTATTGAAATGTATTGTTGGCGGAACGTAGAAAAACAGCGGCAATGAACTCGCTTGTGTTTTTATGCTCAGAGTTTCTATTCAGGGTGGAAACTTTGACCGTGTCCAGTCGATTATTTCTGTAATATATTGCAAAACATTAAAGTGCATCTAGAGATATGGAATCTGCATTGCCAATGCGTAATAATATATAAAGATAATATGGAGAAATAAAATATAATGACATAAACATCATTAAATGTACACTTGAAATGCTACAATTATCTTAATATAAGACGCGCATAAAACTGTAATAGAAATGTATATTATCTATACGAATATAATAAAACTGAAGTGTTTGTTTGTTTAAACGGGCTGATTTCTGAACTATCAGCCGGATTAAGAAAAGTGTTTTTTATGTGATAGCCAGATTCATGAGGACTATGGCCGCCGTACGTCGACCACGCGGTAACCGTAGTAAAGTATAGTTGCCAAAAATAGTTTTTAGTCGGGCACACGCGGGCTGTCCGAAGCCCCGTAGCGATCGTGGTCGGTGCAAATAAATTCGTCTCAAATAAAGAGTTTATTTTTACTCTTACTATAAAATAGATAAAAAAATAAAATCTATAGGTGCGTGTATGCTAATAACTTGACAAAGCCGTTTGCCTTTTAAATCGTTTAAATAATAGCGACTTCTAATCTGTGCTAATCACCTACAGTTACATTCACCTAGAAGTTGCCTCTCTTTCTATTGCCTACCTTTTATCTCTTCTGAAGACACAGATAAGAGTTAGGGATTGCATTCCTTTATCTTTGGAAGTGCGTAAAACGTGAGTGTTGGGTCCTTGTTATTATTTAAGCAACCGAATACGATGCCATATACTGTTTTCATTATATTTAGAAATAACTATCGCACGATACGATGCAGCACGCTCGCCCGCCGGTGCGCGGCAGCCAACTGAAGCCGAGGCCGCTACATACTCGTATCTAAGGTGCGGAGTGTACCTGGTCATTTTCTTTTAAGCGTATTCAAATATTACTGTCGACATTTGTTTTAGAGACGGCAAAGCGAAGGGTTTAGCGTATATAGAATACGAGGATGAGTCGTCAGCGGCGCAAGCTGTGGAGCAGGTCCACGGGCTGGTGCTGTGCGAGCGCAAGCTGGACGTGGCGCTGAGCGCGCCGCCCGCGCGCGCCGCGCCCTCCGCGCCCTCCGCGCTGGGGCTGCCCAAGAGGGACGCCGGAGGGGGCATGTGAGTCTACTCTTGTGTACTATATATTAAAATCGAATTCATCAACTCTAGTACTCCACTGAAACCTTAAATGAGATAAAACTATTTTTCTCTGTAATGTTACTAGTTCTAAAATCACAGTCTTCTCGATGACTCTTTGTAATTTTAAAAATTAAAACAACAATTACCTAATAATAAATATGAATTACGTAAACTATTACTTTCTAGGCGACGAACGCAACTAAGCAGTTTCATCCCGAGCGTTCTACAAAAGCCTTCAACGAGCGGCGTAGCATTACCCACGTCTTCACCGGCCAACGGTAGCCAAGCGACCAATGGCAATCACAGCAATAGCAATAGCGATGAGAAGCGACCACTCAGCAACAACGATTTCCGCTCACTGCTGCTCAGCAAGAAATAACTCGTAAATAAACAATTTAGTCTTGTAAATAAATAAAAAGCTCGTCTGGATAATTTTCATTGCAGTTCGAATTTTCATTCTCAATACAGTTTTAAAGACGTACAAGCTTGTGTGATTATTATATAAGATTATATCCTGCGGGTTGGTTGGCTAATTAAGCAATATATGCTGCGTATACAAGAAACATTGATAGGCGACGCGTTTTTCGTGTGTTTGGAGAAAGACTATGATTAAAAGTGAGTGTCCTATAAGCAGCTGTGATGATGAATAAATTTTACATACTTCTCTACTCATTAAATACTCACACATAAAAATGTTGAAGGATCGAAATTAATGTATTTTCGAATATCTCCCATATTAAGATTTTTACAAGAAATTTGTTGATTTTTCTAGTGGATGTTTGGTTTTGTATAAAAATGATATAGATGTGTTAAATAGTATCTATTGTAATTGCACTCAGTCTAGTCTAATAAGTTGCAGTTTTGATGGTCTTTGTTTAGACCATCTTAATAATAATATGGTAAACAATACACCTTACCTGTTAGAGAATGACTGACGGAAGCCTGCATTTTCAAGAGATCGTTAGGTGTGCAGAGGATTTTTGCATGCTTTTATAGGACCTTAGGATTTACCGAAGAGATAAGAGTGCAGACATGTAATCATTAGGTTATTTGACTATAATAACTTATACTACACTTAAGTTTTGTGTCCGCTTTCTGTAGGATGCAATATATATAATTCGATGACTATTCGAGATAGCAGTAAGTCAAGAAGTCTTCTGAATATACTATAATGGTTTCATCTTTCCATGTAAATTTATTGAAATATAATTAGGAAAAAGTGGCAAAATGTGGGTGCGTAATACACCTTTGCCTAGCCCTTTGGGGATATTAGTGTGAATGAGTGTATGTGTAACACAAGTTCCAATCACCCCGCGGGATATACGCTAATTAACATAAACCTTGATTGCAAACATTGTTAGTTAAGTGGTATTAACGCAAGGAACAGATATTGAGTACTTATTTGTGTAGATTATCTGTCATAGTTGCTAGTAAATAATAATAATTCTATATAGCAAGGTGATTTAATTATCTGCAATCATGGGTGTGTAGTCCATACAAGACAACATTTAATGCGAGTACTGGAATGCGTAAGGGTTATGTATAATGTAGACAGAGCATGAATTGAAATACTCGAATTATTAAGCTAAAACGCGTTTTCATTCCTAATTAAAAGATAAATCTGTAAACACATACAAGTTAGCCGGTCAAGGACGCAACAGACAAACGCCACAATATGATGTTTGGTTGTGGTCGAGGTTATGATCAATGCAGTCCATGACAGCTATTTGCGTACAAATTTACCAAAGAAAATGCGATCTATCTATGGGTTAAATAATTACCGAACCTATAACACCTTGTAGAAACCTGCATACTTGAGAATTGTCTAACGTTCTCATAGGTATGTGAAACCTGCCAACCCAGACTTATGGACAAAGGCCATTAAACCTTTGTCACCTTCGTCCTTCGGAAAATCAGACGAAGCCCGTGCTGAATCCTGCGAATCAGTGTCCGTAGTTTCCAGTAGAGATCTGATATTATTACTGCAGTTTCTCCTCTTCTGTGTAGATACGATTTTACATTTGCGTTTTTATTAATTCAGTACCTATTATTTCGCACTACAGTATTGCAGGTGATTATCAGCATCCTGTTAATAGCAGTTACTTGATTGTAAAATGTTTATTTCAACGCTTGATTTTACGTCATAAATTGTAAATACTGCAACCGAAATATACACCACATTGTCGAGCACATTCTAAGCTTAGAGCTTATTAATGATTAAGCCTACAGTTTTGATAATATAATGTATGTACTTCAAATCAAGAGGCATTGATTCATACCTCATATTAAGGACTAAGAACGTAAACTCAATATTTTTTTTGTAACATACAACTGAAAAACAAAATTTCTTAGTATGTTCTCATTATTTTATTCATTATGTAGTCTAAAACGGATATTAGGTTTTCGAACCCAAACATTTAAAATAGGCTAGCGCACACGATTGATTTCTCGACTTATTGACACAAAACGTTCAATACATAAAATTTTTTTACGAATTAATAGATGGAATAGCGATCGTCTGCGTTTGTTTACACAGTGTACGACTGTGACACCTTAAAGTTTGATTGTTTTTTAGAACAGAATATATATTTTGTTTTGATTTTTTTTTGTTTCATGTTACAGTGATTGAGGTCGAAAGATTATCAGAATAAATGAGTTATGTTGTACTGTCTTGTTTCTTTTTTCTCACTAATTTACTACTAGTTTAACATTGGTGCTCGGTTGAGACAGAAAATGTGAAAGAGTTAGTCTAGAGTGGTCATGAAAGATCCAGGCTATTTCTTTCAATAGGTACTGAAAATGAAACAAGTATTTGAAAACAAATATTTATTTATAAAAATATATTGTACCCTTTACAATCTCAATAGAGAATATATACTCTTATATACATCAAGAAACGTCTACAATAAACAACTCTAAAAAGCATTGCACAACAGAAATGACACCTCGAAACTTTGAGCATTTTGTATAATATTATCTTACTTTTCCGTACTGTAGGTAACGTATGAGCAAAAGTATTTGTATTAGAAGAGTTTTTGTATAATATGGCACCTAAAAAGTTTATGAACATAAAAAGCACCGTTTTTTTGTGCAAAGTATCCATTCAGTAATCAAGCGTTGCAAACCTCAAAATTGAGAGTCAATTTTAAACAGTTTGTATACTATCAGAGACAAGATGTGTGATAAAAACAGTAACATATATATACTTACGCTCTATTTGGCGCGAATTTTAGTAAACTACATTCTAATAAATTATGTATAGATATTTGTATAAAGTCGCGTTTTGTCCACCGATAAGTAGATTTCCTACAACTGTAGCACAATACTAGTCTGATTGAGATTGAACTTTCGTCAATTAATGTGTTTACCGTCTTTCCATCTTTTCTTTGACCGTTCAAAAGCTTCCTTGATGCAGGATCTGTAAAGGATATAATGAAAAAATCTATCACGTTCACTTAGAAACGGTTATATAAAAAGGCTACGCTTATACTTTTCCGTGGCCGTATAAAAAATAAATAAACAAAGGTAGATAAAATAATAATAACTTGAGACACCTCACACGCGTCCGTCTGATCCCAAACTAGAGCAACATCTACTATGGTAACCAGACTGTTGATAAACATACTTTTATACTACTAAATACATACAAATTATAGATAAATTACACCCAGACAGGACAAACGATCGTGCTTATCACAGAATTATTAATCCTGTGTGGGAGTCAAACCCACGACCTCTGGCTTAGCAGTCAGGATTACTAACCACTAGACCGGGCTGTCCAAACTACATAACTTCGCGGGCTAATTAAATTTACTACAAAAAAATATTTTCAGCTTTCAAGTAAAAAAAATACAGGGTAATCTTTCCGGGAACTCCCCCAATAATAGTAAAAGATAGCTTCACTTTTAAATTATATCATGCAAATCATGCGAATGAAATGTTACAAGAATAAAGATAAATAAAATATAGCAAATATTGATTTATATGTTTTGCAAAGAATTCTGTTAACCAAACTATTTATGTTCAAAAGTGTTTTCTGATTAAAACATGCGTCGCGGGCCGCATGAAAACAAGCCGCGGGCCGCATGCGGCCCCCGGGCCGTTGTCTGAACACCCCTGCACTAGACTAAGCCCGTCAAATGAAATAAAGATGTGAATAAGATGTTGTTTTGGGTATCAATATAACAAAACGTAGATCATTAATATTTTTTTTATATTATGCCAAAGATTTGAGAGTTATCCATCTACGAATTTCAACAATACCGATTAGCATAAATGCCTAAAAATATCCATTTCAGTCTGCGAAGACATTCAATAGTGGCCACTATTACTAGCTAGCACTCGGCAGTCAGATATTACCTGAAGAGCGATTGATGTAGTATGTAGGCGGAGACGTGACCGGCGTCGACGTAGCGCACCTCGGCGCCCGGCCAGATCTCCTCCAGCGTGCCCACGCCGTCCCGCGGCACGTATGCGTCGTGTTTAGCACATACAGCTGCGATAAAATCATACTTATACTATAGATAAAAAAAAGTTTTTTTAGTTTATCTTTCAATTTGCACTTAGCACTCTCAGTAGTATGTAGGTAAGCAAGTTAATTTGATGATGTGGTTTATGTGATAGACATACTATAATGCACGCCAAATATCACAGAAGCAGTCAGTTGGATACAATAGTCTGTAACGTAGTAGTCTGTGGCCTGCATTCGCGTCTTACAATGTAATGGGCGGTTTTATCGCAAGCTGCGATCTCTTACATACAACCTTCAATGGATTATACTAAAAAGGTAATGGGCAGATTGTGGTGCATAACTAGAAGGAGACTATAAATATCTTACTACTGAACAATAAAACTATTTAAAATAACAGCTTATTTAAGACAAAAATACATTTTATAATTTATGATGTTGAATTTCGGCCATAGAAGCGCCTAATTATTGTACTATGCTGTGAGGATTTACGGTATAGTGGCGTGACAATAGGGTGGCAGAGCTGGCAAAATGCCAAGGGCCCCCGACTCGAGGGGGCCTCCGAGCACCAAAGGTTTAAACACAGGAGGCACCAATTACAAAATGTTAAAAAAATATTAATTATGTATTTATAATCCATATATCAAATTTAATAAACCTAATAAAATACACGAGTAAGAAAATAACAACCAAGACAGACACGCACATCCGATGAATTAGCCACGGGCCTCAGATGGCATTAGTTACGCCACTGGGTCACCTTATTGGCAACGATATATTTTCTACCTTAGGTATATCTGTTGGTAATGGTTACCGATAAATGTAAACGTTTTTATCGACTAATCTCTGTCCATTCATTTATTTTCTTTTTGACAGTTGCTTGAGAACGTCATTATGCCCGAGTTCGTAAAATTAAACTTTAAAACACGCAGTAAAAAAAATATATAGATTGCCTATTGGAACGAAGTTCTTTATCGCACGCTAAACTTCAGACGCTTGCCGGGTGGGGCGTTAAAAATGTTAGCGCAACGAAAAATGCTGACCGCGAGTTGACTTTTTTATTTACGCCATCTGCGGATTCTGCCCGATACTAATGTAATTTGATGTTAGTTGTATACTAATTATCCGCCTAACTCAGATGCCAAGGGAATATCGGAATAAAAAGTGGCCTATGTCTCCAGCTCTATCCAGGTCTCCAGCTATCTACATACGAAGTATCATCGCAATCGATTCTGGAGTTTTTGCGCGAAAGAGTAACAAACATCGATACATCCTCACAAACTTTCAATTTTTTTTTACATTCAATATCTTCACTACATATTATAAAAAACAAAGGCCCCCGCCGCGTCTGTTCGCGATAAACTGAAAAACTACTGAACGGATTTTCATGCGGTTTTCACTAATATATAGAGTGATTCATGATTGAGGTTTAGGTGTATAATTTGTACCCGTGCGAAGCAGGGGCAGGTTGCTAGTATATTATAGAAATGAATGTATACAGAGCCTTTTAGCAAATCGCTAGTGTCTTGAAAATTCCCATTACGCACACAACCGCCAACAACGTCTGCCCTCACGCGTATGCCCGCCGGCCCGCGGCGGCGGTAAGCGATGTTCGCCCCCGCCCTCTCGCCCGCAGTATTATGGTCGTAACTTTTAAAATATTTGACCAAATTACGTACTTCAAAAGACAAAGTTTTTCTACTTTGAGTATCAAAAGCGATAAAAGTATTTAATTTCATAAAAATCAATTTGTTATTGCTAAATGTGAATTAGAACTAAAAAATCAAATTATTATTGTATTTATGGTTCACTATTTTGGTAATAATGGCTTACACATTAAAGATAGATATATACTGTCGCGGACTTTTTTGTAGAACTATTTAGGAGGAACAATCCCACCGTACATTATATTCGTGTAACTCTTACAGTTTTCCCACCGCACGCCAGAATAGCTCGCAGATGACAGATTTTTTTCCGACTTACTTAACATTTATCGTCATATTTTGGCCAATATACACAATATCTTCATAAATTATAGCCTATGTGTTATTCTGATATATAAGCTATATTATTGTAAAGTTTCATTAAAATCCATTCAGTAGTATAATATTAGTAGGATCAATCTTGGGTAATATAATTTATTGGCACGAAGTTCCTATCGCACGGTACAGGCTGGGGATGTTGCGGAATGCAGAATTTTTGACATCCGCGGATTCGGATTTCCGACGTCTTACATCCGCGGGTGTAGATATCCAAATCGATGCGGAAGCTCCGCAAATGCTAATGCGGATGGATACACAATAACAAGCGCGTAGGATCTTGTCACCGAAATTTTCGCTCCTATTGGTCAATCAGCCCTTGTTTACAGTACACGAAAGTCGCTAGCCCCACCCACTTTCTTTCTTGTTGCGACTTGCACTATATCCGTATCTGCATGAACATTCGCATTGATTATCGTGGATGTGGATGCAGATATCCAAATCTATATGGAAGCTCCGGAAATGCGAAAACGGGTGCGAATATCCACAACATCGAACGAAAAATGCTGATATTGATTAGTTTTATTTACGCCATGAGGCAACTTTCACTGATAGCGTTATTTTAATTACGAGGTTTTACAATATTTACTATATTTTGATAAAATTTATTCAATCCCTTTAATATATTTATATATAGCGAAAGCCGGGTGTCCCAAAGACACAACGCGTTTTTTTTATTCAACGGGTTCAGTATTTTTTCCTAAAATAACTTTTACTTTTTTTAAATCGATTGAAACTTTCTCTCAAATAAACTCGTTTATTTTTAATTGAATCGGAAATGTGTTAGGTCATCACTAATTGACATACTTATCGAACTGAAAAAGAAAAAACAAACGGGCAGGTACGTATAGTAATTGAAACTTAGAAGGCGAACACTCAACCCAATTGTAGAAAGTATATGTATGTATAACATTCTTCCAGGATGAAATACGTACTATGATCGTAACTATTTCCTCTGCTTGCGTAGCGCTATTATAAAAAGTGCCTAATTGTGACTCCATAAAGCATCATATTGTATGCACATCAAATGCAATTTATTTAAAATTGCAACATCTATATAGGTATAGGATACTATAAACATTGTCATATGGCCAAGATGTTGTTGCCAGAATTACAACTATGCACATTATATTAATATACACGTGGAGATGTCTGAAAAATATTTTCGAAATGACTGAATTTTTATCCCAGCTCGTTAAAAATAGTTCCGTAATGCTAAAGACCTTGCCTTGGTAAACTTGGGTTTTCGCTTTCTTACTCAGCTGTATCGTATCTCTCAAACAGTCTTATTATTTATCGATGTCCACACACCACCAATCGGGTGTATAAGTATACAAGTAAGTTATTAAATACCTATAATGAGAGAAGTATCATAAGGCACCGAGAAGTTACTGAGATGCGTGCATTCATCCATGACCCCTCTCATGAACTGTAACGCCTCTCTGTCCCTCCAGTGTATTTTGCTTATATCTATCTTTTTCACACTCGACCGACCCATGAATGGTAGATTCACCCAAAGATCTGAAGTGAATTCTGATATATTCCATCCTGATTTATTTTTCTCAGTTTTTACTGATAGGTCTATTAATTTTAGAGGATCTTTTAGAGGGTTTGGATTTTGATTAACGATATCTGGATCTTCGTTTACTGGCACTGAACTTTTTTGGTTCTTCATGATTGCCGGCGGTGTTTTTTGATGTTCGTCGTTTTTGCAATTAGCTTCTTCTGAAAACAAAAAGGTTTAAGTCAATTATAATTTGGGAGTTAAATCCTCAAAAACTGGTTCAATCAAGCATATTCAATTCAATGATCCGTTCTACAATGAGATGTATCTTCCCAAAAAAAATTTACTTGCAGACAAGCAGTATGGAAAATTCGTGAGCTCCACAGTTCCCCATGAGCGCGGCGGGCGTGTATAATAATATATATATATTATAAAAATAATAATAATAAATAAACTGAGGGAATGAAATATTACTACTTAATTTAAGATTGAAGTACTCTGTATGTTCATGCAGTGAGTGACCTGTGCTTAGACCAACCTTCACAGCGGTCTCCTAATAAAGGACAAGAAAATAGATGACTAACAAAGTAGGTAGTTAAAACTAATAATTGATCTCTGGGTACAACTTTTAATTTAAAAAATTAAATAATGTTTTTGTTGTTTATACTTCATATTTTAACTAGCTGTGCCCGCGACTTCGTCCGCGTGGAATAGTGTCATTGGGTATATTTTTTGATTATTTAGGCTAATTGACAACACTTCACACACGGAGTTGTTAGTTAGTTTTCAAGTGAGTGTCAAGTGAGTTAGTTTTCAAGTGAGTGTCAAGTGAGTTAGTTTTCAAGTGAGTTAGTTTTCAAGTGAGTGTCAAGTGAATTAACAGCGAGTAAAGTGTAAAGTGAATTAAGAAGTGATAATAAATTATTGTAATTGTGTTGTTGCTAGTTTCCCTGTGTATTTTGTGATCTATTAAAATAAAGTGTGTCTTTTTCGGTAACAATCTGGTATAATTCTCTAATCCCGAACCTCAGCTCGTAACAAATTGGTGTCAGAAGTGGGATTAGATGATGCCGGTTTTACCGAAGGAGGACACGGAAGGCGTTCGTACTAGGGGATAGCGACAGCAGGAGATGGACCAGAGACTGTTTGGGGATGCTCCGCAACAACCAGCGGACGGTCGGCAGCCGACGGCAGAACCTGCTGACGGTTCATTAGCGGCTCCCTCGACCTCGGCGGCTCCGGACCTCGCCGCATTAATGATGATGCTGCAGGAGCAGAGCCGTCGCAGGAGTAGCAGAGCCGTCGCCAGGAGGAGCAGGCTCGCTAGCTGCAGGACCAGTTGCGGTGGGACAAGGAAGAGCAGACCCGTCGCCAGGAGGAGCAGGCTCGTCAGCTGCAGGAGCAGTTGCGGCGGGACAAGGAGGAGTAGATGTTCCTTATGAAGGATCTCCAGGTTGCACTAGGTAAGGACCTCAAGGTGATGAAGGAGACGGTCCACCAGCACGAGGTCACTGAGCATAAGATTGTGGATATGCAGATGGCCGTAGGAGACCTGAAGCTTGGAACTGCTCCTGTGGGGAATGCTCCTGCGGCGCGCGGATTCAAGGTGCCTCCATTCGATGGAACGTCCTCATGGTCTGCTTATAAGATCCAGTTTGGGGCCGTTATAAAGGCGAACGGGTGGACTGAGGCGCAGGCCATGACAGCGCTCACCCTGGGTCTCCGCGATCAGGCGTTGACTGTGCTGGAGGCTCTCGGCAAGAACCTCACCTACGACCAGCTCGTTGAGGCGTTGGAGTCAAGGTACGGTGACGCGCACCTGGAGCACGTATTCCGTGCCCAGTTAAAGGAACGCGTGCAGCGTGGAGGTGAGAATTTACAGCAGTGGGCCTTGGAAATTGAGAAGCTCGTCCGGAAGGCATATCAGTCAGCGCCTACATTGATCGAGGACAATCTGGTGCAAGCCTTCGTCGACGGCATCCGTGACCTGGAGGTCAGGGCTGCTGTTAGGCTGGGGCACCACGACACGCTTAAGGCTGCCCTTGCCCACGCATTGGAGGTGGAAGCGGTGAGGCAAGACCACCGAGCCCACCGCGTTAGGGAAGTAACTACACCCACCACCCGTGACCGTCCCCAATACAGCCCCCGATGCTACACCTGCGGAGAGAAGGGCCACCTTCGGGCGAATTGCCCAAAGCAAAGAGATGGACGAACACAGGAGAGAAGGGTGGTTGATGCTGCCGCCCAACAGCAGGGAAACGAATAGAAGCCAGGACTGCGAGGCAGGTGCTGGCTGGTGGTCAAAGAGCCCCAAGAATTTCGATCTCGCAAGCTCATGACGGGAATAGCCTGATCATCAGAGGCGAGGTCAACGGGATATCGTGCAGTATGACTCTAGATACGGTAGCCTCTCGGACGGTAGTTAGTTCTCAGCTCGCGAATCGGTTTCTTGGGGACAACATCAGTGACCGCGAGCAAATACAGCTGGTAACAGCTACCGGTCAGCGGATAGCCGTCCGAGGAGAGAAAACGGTGGAGTTTAAGCTGGGTAACGAACTTTACAAGCACAACATCATCGTGGCAGATATTCTTGATGATTGCATTCTGGGCTTGGACTTTTTGCGTAAATCTCTCGTTGTGAGATAGATGTGAATCAGGGATTATTGAGGTGTGGTTTAGAGGAGCTCTTCGTGGAAGGAGCGTCACCTGGAAAAGTGTACTGCCTGGAGAAGATAGTGCTTCCACCTAGATCAGAAGCAGTCGTACCGGTTGCTCTGCCGCGGTCGTCACCCAGAAAAAATCGGTGTGTACTAATAGAAATCACGAATGATGACTTTCCGTGGAGGGTGGCGAGGACTCTGGTGAGGACGACTGATGATCCAGTGGTTCGTGTGATGAATCCTTGTGACAAGGAGCAGGTGATCGGGAAGGGCACTCTGTTAGGCACCTGTGAGGAAGTTACTTGGTTGCGTAGATGCCAGGACGGTTCTACTATCGTAACGAGCTTTGATGTCTCAACGCTATTAGAGGAATGTCGTAGTGAACTCACGAAGGAAGAGTTCGACATGGCTAAGAAGGTGCTCCTTCGATACGGCGATGTTTTCTCTTCAAGTGATACGGACATAGGAAAGACTGGACTAGTTCAGCACCAGATTAACACGGGCAACGAACTTCCGATCCGTCAGCGTCCAAGAAGATTACCGGTGGCACGAGAAGGAAAGGTAGACGCCATGATTGAGGGAATGGTAAAGGATGGAGTTATAGAGCCTTCATCCAGTCCGTGGTGTTCTCCTGTGGTCCTTGTGAAGAAGAAGGATGGTAGTATGTGGTTTTGTGTTGATTACCGTCGGTTAAATTATATCACGAAGAAGGACAGCTACCCTCTACCACGTATCGACGATACACTGGACACGCTAACGGGAATGAAGTGGTTCACGACGTTAGACCTGAAAAAAGGTTACTGGCAAGTAGAAATCGATTCAAGGGATAAGGAGAAAACCGCTTTCTCTACAGGAAAGGGTCTGTGGCAATTTACAGTTATGCCGTTTGGTTTGTGCAATGCCCCAGCGACTTTTGAGAGATTGATGGTATATTTAGATGACATTATTATAGTAGGACGTACCCTTAAGGAACACCTGCAGAACCTCGAGCGTGTGGTTTCAAAAATCCGGGGGGCTAACCTTAAGCTGAGTCCTAAGAAGTGTTCGTTCTTTAGACGGCAAGTACACTTTTTAGGACATGTTGTGTCGGAAGAAGGTGTGCGAACGGACCTGGAGAAGGTAGCTGCTGTCAAGGACTGGCCTGTTCCAAGGGACAAGACGCAAGTAAGAGCATTCCTGGGTTTATGCTCATACTACCGGCGGTTTGTCAAAAGCTTTGCGGACATTGCAAAACCGTTACACCGGCTCACTGAAGAAAAACGAACTTTCTGTTGGGACGAAAGCTGTGACATTGCATTCCGGGAGCTAAAGACGCGTCTGTGTTGTACGCCTGTATTGGGTTACCCTGACATGAAAAATGAATTTATAGTCGACACAGACGCGAGTAACACGGGTATCGGCGGTGTGTTGTCGCAACGGAAAGGCGATCAAGAAATTGTGATAGCGTACTTCAGCAAGTCTCTATCTAGACCGGAAAGAAATTACTGTGTCACGAGAAGAGAGCTGCTCGCCGTGGTAAAAACATTGCAGCACTTCAATAAGTATTTGCTAGGCCGAAGGTTCCACCTGCGTACTGACCATGCTGCATTGAAGTGGCTGTTACAATTCAAGAACCCGGAAGGATAAGTAGCGAGGTGGATAGAACTGCTGCAGGAGTACGATTTCGAGATCCAGCATCGTAGCGGCAAATCCCATGGCAACACCGACGCACTGTCAAGGAGGCCTTGCACAGAGGACTGTAAACACTGCGTCAGGCAAGAGACCAGGGAAGCTGTGCCCGTCCGCATGTTAAGAACGGACCTGAGTGACGAGTGGAAGGAAACCTTACGGAAGGCTCAAGAAGAGGACACAGATGTCAAGCTAATTCTCGAGTGGGTCAAAGCCAATGCTCCGAGGCCCAAGTGGAGCGACGTTGCAGCTATGAGCACAATAACGAAGGGGTATTGGGCGCAGTGAAATAGCTTTATCGTCCAGGACGGAGTATTGTGCCGTAAATGGGAGAATGCTCGAGGGGACACCTGTCACCTCCAAATGGTTGTTCCGAAGGCCAAGGTACCGGAGATTTTACAGCTTTACCACGATGGATGTTCAGGAGGCCATTTGGGTGTGAAAAGGACTTTATTGAAGATTCGAGAGCGGTTTTATTGGATCCACTGCCGCGACGATGTGGAAGACTGGTGTCGAAAATGCATCAGTTGTGCAGCAGTGAAGGGACCTCACACACGCAGCAGGGGTGCATTGCAGCTGTATAATGTGGGAGCTCCGTGGGAACGTATTGCCGTGGATGTGGCAGGTCCATTTCCGGATGGCAACAAGTATTTCATGGTTGTCATGGATTATTTTACGAAGTGGCCGGAAGTATTTGCGATACCGAATCAAGAGGCGACCACGGTAGCTGATAAGCTGGTCCATGAAGTCTTCTGCCGTTTTGGGGTACCTTTAGAGATTCACAGCGATTAGGGAAGGAATTTTGAGTCCCAGTTGTTCCAGGAAACGTGCCCGCGTGATGGGTGCTTTTAAAACCCGAACCACCTCTTACCACCCTCAGTCTGATGGAATGGTGGAACGATTTAATCAGACATTAGAGAGGTACTTGGCAAAAGTTGTCGAAGGCAGGCAAAGAGACTGGGATAAACACCTCCAGCCGTTCCTCCTCTCGTACCGAAGTGCGGTCCACGAAAGCACGTCAGTAAAACCAGCCTATGCAAACTTCGGTCGAGAACTTCGATTGCCTGCGGATTTAATCACGGGCACTCCCCCTGACACTCCGCTCAGTATTACGGATTACGCCAACGATTTACGCAGCACCATGAGTGACGTTTACGTGCACGTCAGACAATCAGGACAGCAGACGTCGGAGAGAATGAAAACCCGGTACGACCGAAAGAAAAATGACAGAATCTTTGAGGAAGGATCACTGGTCTGGCTGCATAACCCGGTTCGCAAAAAAAGGAAATCTCCGAAGCTGCAAGTGAAATGGGACGGACCGTACAAAGTAGTGACAAGACTCAATGACGTAACGTACCGCAGTCAGAAAGTACCGCGGGGCACTCCCAAGATCGTCCATGTGGATCGGTTGGCGCGTTTTCATGGGAATAATCATGCTCGGAACGAGCATGTCTAAAAAGGGGGCAGTGTTACGAATAACCCGCCATCTATTGGCGACTGGGGAAGTCGTATAGAGCTACAAAATAAAGATAAACGCCATCTGTTGAGGCAACACGGAACTAAGTAGCTAGTAACCCATTAATAGAAAATACTAGTTTGTTTTAGAGGCTTCTATTTATTTTGTAGAATTTACTAGAGGTGTCGCAATTTTTCTAGAAATACCGTTTTGCTATATAAAGCGTGGCATTGCGGAGTTGTTAGTTAGTTTTCAAGTGAGTGTCAAGTGAGTTAGTTTTCAAGTGAGTGTCAAGTGAGTTAGTTTTCAAGTGAGTGTCAAGTGAATTAACAGCGAGTAAAGTGTAAAGTGAATTAAGAAGTGATAATAAATTATTGTAATTGTGTTGTTGCTAGTTTCCCTGTGTATTTTGTGATCTATTAAAATAAAGTGTGTCTATTTCGGTAACAATCTGGTATAATTCTCTAATCCCGAACCTCAGCTCGTAACAGTATCATTACAGTTGCAGTCATAAGATACACAAAGACAAGATTGTCCCATGATGTAATCGTACCCACGATGCTCGACGCGGAGGCAGATTTTGAGGTAAATACTTAACACTGCGCTATCTGTTCAGTTTTACATAAAAAAATAAAAAACTGGTCAAGTGCGAGTCAGACTCGCGCACCGAGGATTCCGTTCATAGTTGTATGTAGATAGTCCATCTCGATGTCGATTATTATCCGTTTTTTCCGAAAAACAAACTAACTTTGCCGTGCTAAAAATACTCTCTCATACATCGACGTACGTCAGTCAATTTTCGCAGCGCGAAGTATAAGTTAGTCATCATCCTTCGCGCCTTTTCTCAACTAAGTTGCGATCGGCTTTCAGTCTAACAAACATAAATTGGCATTGGTAAAAATATTTTTTATGAGACATAACAACAAATTAACGACTTATGGATTTTTTCCTTTATTTGTGTTGTGAGACCTTGCGTCTCACCTCAATTTTCACGTTTTTGGGTCAATAGGAAGTATCCTAAAGGTTTAGATTTACCTGCAAAGTGTTAAAATATAGGAATTATAAGGCCATATCTTTTAAAGGCGTAGACTTAGAAACTTTGTTTTTTTACAGCGTCATGGGACCGCAGACAACTATTTAATGTTAATTTCCACATGATAAACGCGTTCTCTCCACGCGTTCCTAAAAAAAAAGGGTCTTGACAGACGGACAGATGGTCAACGATGTGATCCTATAAGGGTTTCTTTTTTCCTTTTGAGGAACCGAACCCTAAAAATATAACGTATTTTTAACTGTTTAAGCTACTACTACTATATTGCTAACTAAAAATCACCAATGACTTACCTACTATTTTACATTTCAATAGCACTTCCTTGATCATCTCTTCCGTTAAGGTGTTGATATCTTTAATATCTTGCGGATCCAGGACAAACTTCTCGTTGGAAACCAACTTGTTGTATAGCACTTCACTAATTTTGTTCTCATCACGTAACAGTTTTAATTTAGCATTTAATCTTTCTGTTTGAGTTACACATTCAGACTTAACAGTTGTAGGCACTTCATTAAATTTTAACTTTTTACTATCTAAATTATTCGATTGAACGTTGCAAACAATATTTTCATTTTTAGTATCACATATTTCAATTTTAACATTATTTTCTTTGTAGCTTACGTCTATGTTTTTACTATTAACACTTTGGTCACTTGTAGTTTTTGTTTGTGGATCTGTTACGACTGTTTCTGAGTAGGTGCGCGCAAATTTTTTTCCAGCCAGGAATGCCTCGTCCACTATGGTGACCATTTTTGACAGTTTCTCCCTGTACTGGCCGTCGGAAAGATACTGGTCTTCAAGCAGGTCCCAGTTAATTGATTGGGACATTACACCCTATATTGGACAAAATAAAAATTAATACAAATTTGGGATCAGACGGCCGTGTGTAAGATGTGTCCAGTTATTATTATTAGTTGTTAATTATAGACAAAATAATTGTTAATCGATTTCTTACACAAAGTTACAGGAATCGTATTACACAAACTTTAGTCAACTGTTTTTTTCATGTTTAAGGTTATGTTAAGGGCACAACAAATCTACGTATCTAACGATACTGAATAATACTGATTGTATTAGTTTTGACTGACCTCTATGATTAGATGGTATATTTTTATACTACTAAGATGGTACACAAGTATACCACCTGTTGATAAGGCACTACCGTAGTTTATACAAGCTTTTATTTCTCTAATGTCTGTAAAGGCGGTGCTGCACTAGCAATGTAGGTAAGAAAAAAATATGAGTTCCTAGATGAAAGAAACTTCAACGAGCCTGGAGACCTTCGCGATTCGATTCTGTGTGATTGTATAATAAAATCCAGTTAATATTCAAATATTAAGTTTAAATCCACAGTAAAACGACAACTATGCCCATTACTCAGTAGTGGATTATATGTATACGGGATAAAAACGTTTGGGATTGAATTGTATTGAATTCAAAGTCTATTTAATATATTTAATAGAAATGCAATGTGAGCTAATAAGTTTCTTATTTTCCATATCTTATGTTTTTATTTTTTCCAAAATTTTCAGTTTCCCTATTGTCATATCTTTTTTTAGTTTATTTACCTTTAATTAAAAAAAAATAATAGTACACAACAAAATTTTGTAATAAAATTTACTGAATATTGCTAAAACTGTCTTTTGTTACAAAAGAGTAGCCGGGAGTTTGACTTCTATTCACAAGACTCAACCATTTGGAAACGGGCGGTTATAAATCGACAGAAGCTGATATGATATTATGTTATCCATTTTATTTTTATAATTTTACATTTAACAAAGCTACTTATAATTATTTTTTTAATTGACGATTTTGAATAGTTAATGGTCAATTTTATAAAAATAAAAATATTGTATTGGAATGTTATAGCAGGAAAACGAAATTTTGGCCGAGATGTGCGATAGGGTTATCTTTCTCCAGCCGAGACTTCAATTTTAACGAATATTTCATTGTACCTTTATTTTATTAAAATTAATTATAATAAAGGGTCTGGCCGTCAGTTTATGTGTCTGGCAGCGAGAGTACTTGTTGATGGAGGAGAACACCTTCATACAAGGAACAAAGCTAAAAGTTGGATCCGTTAGTCATTAATTGAACTCGACTGGATTCCCGACCTATTTGGGAGTTCCGACTGAATTAATCAAACCCTTACTGCAGTCCACGCCTGTCTGTGAGATATGACTGGCGCTATGCCTATACTATCATAGCCGAATAACATTATATTGCAGACACTATATGTACCTGCAAGAAAACTGCTGATGCCGTTGACCAGGAGAGGCATGGAACCAAAACAAGGGGTTTCGGCCAGTTTGTAGCTGCCAGTGACGCCATCTGTGGACAGTTTCAATTACTAATATGAGCAGTTATAATGATTTACATACCGAATGTCCCTGTTAGTTAAAACGGAATGTTAAAATCTGTAAAACATCAATTTGCCAAAAAAAGAATGACTGATTTCTCAGTAAGTGTAGATTTTTTTTTTTTCTGCGATAATTGTCATGTTGTGATACATTTAGTTACATGATACACATAGTGAAAGTATACTCACGTGCCCCCCCATAGACAGTCCAGTAACGCCTAATGGGCCTAGTCCATTCCGTTCGCACCAGTGGAATAGCACCAACGACTCCAGGATTAGACAGCCACCCATCACAAATATATCTGACACATTATGTAGCGATGAGCGACTGAAAATTTTATAAAAATATAGAAGGGCTTATTTTAATTAAGTGATTCATTAACAGATTTACTGTTGAAAGTCGCGGCCTACAAGGTTTTAATGATAATTTGAAAACTGATAAAAAAGCGGCAGGTGAATTTAAGTCTTAGCATGTACGGTATGAAGTCGGGAACATGTAGGAAATGTAGTACATAGCGAAACAAAGAAGAAAATGGGAGGATGGATGAAGAAACTTCTGTCTCACGGACTTGACGACGGGGCGGGCGTAATCGCTGATGTTTATGGCCAGTGAAAACTGGTCAAAGCGCCAGGCAGTTAAAAATTTCAAATATAACATATATAATATATATATACACGTGGGTCACACTGAAAGTTTTTACAATAGGCCCGTAAGAAAAGCAGCCGATGAAAAATTTATTTAAGTTTTAAATTAGGAACTCTTTTGGGAATCTGTAGATGTTTAATGATTTCATGTCATTTGTTTTTACAAATTGGCAGCAATTTAAAAAGTGTCTGTCGTGCATCGAAATGAATTTGACTAGAGAACATGTGGCGACCTCAACATATAGCAAAAAACATACTCCAACATCATCTAGCGAAGACGACCTGAACTACGAAGTAACTACTAAACCTGCAACGCGCTATGAGAGTTCTCGCGCCGATTAGTATATATACAACTTCCCAACATCAACCGTTGAGCCGCGGCCCGCCAGGCATGATCACCTCGCCTGGTCGGAGGATCCTCCCTTTGTGTTGAAGGGACATAGCACCCGTTCCTCCATAAACATTTTCGCTCAATGATTTATTACGACTTTCTCAACAACTATGTTACGATAGACTTCGATTGGCATTTCATTACGAAGCCCCATCTCGTGCCACTGTTTACAGCTGGTTTAATGAGTTTAACCGTAGTCGAAGTAAACTCACTGATGATTCTCGAGAAGGACATCCTTCCACGGCGACTACTGAAGATAACGTGAGTGCTGTGTGGGTAATTACAGAAGCTGATAGAAGGGTGACATATCCACAGATTCGGGCAGCTTTACGCATTCGAATGAGTCAAGTACAAAAAGTCTTACATAAACATTTAGGCGTCAGAAAGCTTTGTATTAGATGGATAACTCCGGACGATAAAAAGCGCCGTCGTGAAAAGTATAACGAAAGGTGACTCGAATACTGAATATGACAATCTGCGCTATAGATGTTTCCATTCGAAGATTTGCCGACAAAAGTCAACGGAAAAAGATGATTGCCTCATTCTTTGGACGGGCGGGTTATTTCGTAACAATCATTCTATAAGATAAAAGGACTGTTACTGCCGATTGGTATGTCAGTCATTGTCTACCAGTTGTCTCGGAAATTGTTAGACAGCAGCGCCTAGAAGCAGGATCCTCGGACGGACTATCGAATATTTGTCTATCGAAGGTGGGGAGGTAGTGAGTCATTCATCTTCCATAAAGTCTCTTGTGACTTTTATTTATTTACAAAAATAAAAGATAAGCTTAGAGGCTTAGATCATTAATATGTCTAGATGGACTGTCAAAGCTGTGCAAGGGTCGAAAAAAATATAGTTCAATTGGTCTTTAAGTACTCGAATTGAATTACGAAATCGTATTGTTTACAACGACAGTTTGTGAGATAAAAGTGTCGATCTAAAACAACGGAAAAAGTTACTTTTCATCAGTAAGTATTATTATTTCACATCAGTTCAAGCAAAATAATTAAATAAGCCATTATCAACTTGTATCATTACATTATACACACACATTAGTAAAATAGAGTGACGTTTCGCGAGTGTAAAACGTAATTGTCAGCACACCAGTATAATAAAGTTGGCCCGTTTATTTTAGTTCTTTCGTAGTACGACACTCCATCTAGACATATTAATGATTTAAGCTTAGAGGAATTCGTTTTATGAACCCTAAAGATGCCGTGGCTGCGTTTGAAAAAGGCGTGGAAGAGGTCCCTAAAGATGAGTGGACTCACTGTTTTAGTCAATGGTTCCATCGCATGCGACGGTGCTTGGAAATGAACGAAGACTACTTCGAAAAGCAATAAAAATATTAACAGGCTTCTATATCATTAAGTTTTATATTTTCTTAAAACTTTCAATGTGACCCCCGAATATTTATATAAATTTTATATATGTGCAATTTGAAATTTGTGATGTGATATTTGAATATGTGATAATATATATATATATATATATATATATATATATATATATATATATATATATAAGAAAGAAAAATAGTCCATAAGTAAAAGTAGCACATGCAGATTGGCTATATTTATACGCTACAAAAAAAAAACTGTTTTGTAAATAAACAACAAAGCTTATAAAAATACTATTTGTTAACGAACTAGCAGTCCGCGAATAACAGTCAAAGTGTTATTTTATTTGTTATACTTGTCTCAGTAAATCCTTGCTGACATGATTCCTCACTAAAATAGAAGAAAAATGTATTTAAATATATTCTTAGGCAACTAAAACACAACGAGGTAAAACCACATCTAATCTGGGGATCATTCTTTGTAGGACTTTAGCATTGAAGGCTTTTGTTAACATTAAAGGGTCGTATTTACTTGTTAAGTGTGATATATCAACAAATTAACGACTTTCGGATTCTTCCTTTTTACTTGTGTTGTGTGAAGGTCCCACAGCACAAGTAAAGAAATAGGAAGAAGGTAGCTTCTCTGAATTGCTGTGCTAGCTTTACACAAAGTATGGAGCCAAATGCTTAAACTTTCCATTCGCTTGGTATTTGACGAATTTCTTTGTACCGGGCTATTGATAAGTATAGTGAAATGTCCTCTGTTTGTAATAGAAAACCTGGCCGGAAGCAAAACACTTTGTCTAGAAATGAATATAGCACCCAGAACTATGTAGCGATAATTTAAAAATGAATGGGGTGGAAAAATCAAAACCACTTCTTAGGCGGAACGCAAAGGGATGTCACAGAATAAAAAGTTATTTACTGACGAGATTTTTTAAATATCGACCGATATTTTAATTTATGCTTGAACCTCTAGAGAAGCTTCTTAATTAGTCAGTAGGGTACAACGTAGACATTATCCAGCTTCAGTGATAGTTTGGTGGAGTTAGTTATGACGAAGTGATTGAGCCATATTTTATTGAAAAAAATATCAGCCCAGGCTGTTAAGCCTCTTAACAACACTATGTTCATAAAGCTCGATCAACGCAAGCGTGTCTGGAAAGGACCGTTTGTGAATTCATCAGAGCTGTAGATTGACCGTCATCTGGTCACGAACTTACTCCACTTCATTTTCATTTATGGTCTATTTCAGAGAGTATGGTATATACACTAAACGCCATGATTGTTTGGAGTCGTGGTTTGGTGGCGAATTTTTCCATGGAGAAAGTGGGTGTTTAAATCGATAACAGGCTACAATGTTTAAAGGATTGTATTAAGACTAATGAAGATAATTTTGATTGAGATTTTTATTTTATTATAAACTATCGATACATCACTAAAAACCTTTATTTATTCTGGATCACACAAATTTTTGCCCCGTGTAGGAATTGACCCACAACACAAGGCGCGGCGTAGTGGCGAGGCGAATTTAACCATGGCGCCATTCGTGCAGTCAAGGAATATTATTAGGGTTTTTCATTTTGTTTAAACAACCTAGGTGGGTCGCACATTACTAGCAACCTAATTAAGGTAAACGCTCGCTTGTTTGGAAGTCGGTTTACGCCAGTAGGATACTGGGTGGGGTTCAAACACGTAACCACGCGATCGCAAGTCTGATACCTTATCCATTACACTACCACTGCTTTTCACTACAAAGGCCCCTCTTTCTGTCTGTTCGCGATAAACTGCAAAAGTACAGAATAGATTTTACCGAATAGAAGGTTTAGGTGTATAATTTATTAGGAGTTTGTATAAATTTGCTAAAATATGACGACGATTGTTGATGATGTCGGAAAAAATCATGCCGACTAGAAGCTTTACTGTAGTTCGCCGCGTAAACCAATAGAGGTGTATGAAAACAATGTATTACGGAGTTATTACTCATAATAATAGTTATTACAATATAGGAAAGCTATATGAAAAATGTAGACATAATATGCTCTGCTACCCGTGCGAAGCCGGGGCGGTTGCTAGTATTACATAAATAAATAAATATTATTAGTCGATGAAAAACGGAGGAGGTTTTTAAGTCTAATTAAGTTAGGTAAGTAAGATTTTTTTATAAGTAACCATTAGGTGATTATTATATTTTTGACACAAAAATTTTTAATATCAAAACATTAAACCGACGAAAGAAGAAAGAAACTGAAAAGAGAAAAATAATCCTACCAATATTATAAACGGGAAAGTGTGTAAGTATGGAAGGATGGATGTTTGTTACTCTTTCACGCAAAAGCTACTGAACCGATTGCGATGAAACTCGGTATGTATATAGCTGGAGACCTGGATTAACACATAGGCTACTTTTTATCTCAATATTAACACGAGATCGGGACTTACGCGGGTGAAACCGCGGGGTACAGTTAGTAAAAAATATACTTGTTAGCCTAAGTAAACTTCTACAATAACGCAAATACCTAAATGATATTCAGTCGGTGCCAATTTTATTTTGTTTGTACATACAAACAAAATGAAATTAGCACAGACTTTCACATGAAATTTAAAAAAAATCGGCAAAGGGACGCGTCGATCGCGTCGCTGCCGCCGCGCATTCCGCTGTTATAATTTCATATTACGTAATTATTCATTTTCTTGTTGGTATGTTTGAAATTAGCGATTGAAAAATAAATACATTAAAAATCCGCACTTTACTCTGTCCACAGCTCCTAAGAATCCTCTTTGCCAGCACTACCGCCGCTCTGATGGATTCTTGAACTATTATCTACGTTTTGGCTACGATCAGACTTTATCGGTTTGAATCCCATATAACATTTTTCTCCTTGCTTATTTTATTTTCAAGTTTTTAGTTTTTTATTTACTTAATATATGTTTTTTTTTTTTCTATATTATTGAGTCAAGTCTTTTGCTATATTATTGAGGGGGTTGCAAATAAACATGTAATTCGAAATTTTGTGACGGCCATCTTGGATTTACAATGATGCTGAATACGTAATTGAATGGCCATTAGAACTAAACGTATGTACCAAATTCCAGATCGATCGGTCAACAGGAAGGGGGTTGAATTTCAATTACTAAATTTGACCCAAATACAAACAGGGCAATACATACACTTGGTCGGTAGGTTTTCGGAGTCCATAGAAAGGGTTTTCTAGAATAATACCTCCAAGGCCAGCTTCTTTCAACAATGGCTTTACCATTAAGTTTCGCCGTCGCCAGAAAAACTAAAAGGAAAAAATTCATAATAATAATAATATAATCATATAATAATCCCATTGATTCCGAGGTGGAATTATATATAAAAGGCCGGTGATTTGAACGCTTTGTTACACTTTCTACGTCATTCGTCACGTTAAATGATTTACTCTAGCTATATATAGAAAATATTTGCCTCTTTCATATGTTTGTTGACATGCCTAAGCCATATCTTATCGATGTGTGTTTTCTTCCCTTTCAAGGTCGATTTTGTTTATAATGTAATCGATAGTAGTAGTTGTGTTACTGTTAGCCTTGTTTTTGTAGCCCATAAATTTAAAAAATATTTGGAGTTAAGACAAATAGATAAGAAGAATATATTCAATTTGCAGCCTACGTTAAAGTTCGTTTAAAGGCCTATGGAGTCTACTACGGTTAAGTTCTTTGGGGGTTTACAGATTTTCTGTTTCCTTTTGAGAGAACCACTGACACACACTATTCTACTTCGTCTATCCACTTTAACGTGGACTCTATTATGAGCGGATTCACTCACTGTATGGTGTGTAGTGTGTCAAAGACTGCTGCTGAATTGATTTTAGACGTGAAAACAAAGGCGTTTACGAACAGCGGCAGTTTTGTTGCTTATAAGACGGCGACGAGGTCCATTTTAGACTTTTTTTTTCTTGAAAGACAACTCCTGCATTAGGAATTACTCCTGTGTCGCGGGGGACTTATAAACATACAAACAACGGACACAAAGAACACCCAGACTCAGGTGGGAATCGAACCCACGCCCTGTAGCATAGTAGTCAGGGTCACTAAGGCCAACAAGCCAGTCAAATAAAATATATAATAACAAAGACTTGCAATAATAATAATAATAATTTAGTTTTGTCACCATAACATTCAGTGCAATGTAATTACAATTGAGTTATATAAAACATCTAAAAATATTGTGGGAGACTGGTGTCTCAACTAGGCTGTAACCTGTATTTCAGGACACCAGGTCTCCGCTCCTTCGGAAACTGACACTTGACAATGCGGTAAGATTATAACAATTCATATTTAGGTTAAGGGTTATATTAATTATATTTGTTCAAACGACTCAAGGACCAACCGAAAACTTTTCGAGTATATTTTACACTCGTCATTGCCAGTTGACGCCGCACGTTTTAATATTTAGAACAATTTGTATACCAACAATATTGAAATAATTTGGGTCAATGGTTACAACTGGTATACTCCCACGTTTGGTGCTAGAGATTGAACCTGGAAACTGATGAACAAAACAATTGCTTTTATATTTTCTTTAGCCAGGAGATACTCACGATCAGGCAGGGTTCGCCTACCCATTTAAGTATTTTGCGTCACTCGGATTTTACCATTCTCGTGAGTAAACACAATGCACAGTAATGTCCCTTACGTCATAGCCACCTATAAATACTATACTAAATTAACTATATAGGTACCTTGGCAAACGTACAATTTATTTACGATGAATGTGTATATGGATGGTTTTATTCGTTGTTAGTAATGTTATGTTAGTAGCATACTTATTTAGAATCGAACAAATTTGATGATAGTTAACCCCGTAGTGAAAAACAGGCAGGGAGAGCAACAGTTCAAAATGGGCAATTATCAATCCTGTAATAAAGAAATAATCACACCGAGGGTCTCAACTCACAACAATAATATTATATTTATTTATTTAATACTTTATGCACAGTATGTATAGAGGCGGACCTAATGCCAAAAGCATTCTCTGCCAGCCTACCTTAGGGTGGTGTAGAACTGAAAGAAGTAGGTGTATAAAAAAGTATACGAATGAGTGTATCTTCTCTTAAGCAGAAACTTAAAAGTGATGTATGAAAATGTATATACATTACCAGGTGTACGCGGCATGCGTTGCAATGCCTTTTCTATATAGGTTTTTTTGCCAGAAACCCTCGTGGACGTTCTCAGAAAACTGTCAAACTTTTATTACAATCTGATCAACGGTTTAGAAATATATAGATAGCATAGAGGACAAACGTACATTGATTTTTATTTATATGTCGCATCTTCGGTCATTAGTACGGATGCTTAGAGCGCCCTCTATAATAAATTCACCGGAAAGGAACACAAGCGCCATCTATCAGCGATACGCAGAGTCTAGGCGGAGGGTGTCGGCGTGGGGAAGGACGAGTTCACTTTACGTTTGGTCACCGCCGAGTCAACACTAGCCCAGGAACTGTACAGTCTTTCTTTGCGTGTTTAAAATACATCAGTGATTAAATATCAAAAGGGAGTTTGCTCATCGTCCGTACCCACTTCGTGCCCACATTAGACATACATATAGACAGATACATAATTATATATTTCTACTGTTCTGATAACTCTGCAGGTTAACGGAAGCGGAGAGCACGAAACTTTGCTTTAAACGACTAGGTGGCATCCTGATTGCGTGTGGTAGGACGTTCCAGAGGAGGACAGATTGAATAATTAAAGAAGAATTGACACATTCTGAAGAACGACTGCAACATAATAGGAGAAGATTATTTGAAGAGCGAAGATTTCTGTTATGATTAGTGCAAAGATACTGGAAGATGGAAATAAGATGTGTAGAAGCGGGCGAATTGAAAATTGAATACAGAGTGGTGAGGGCGCGCGGCAGATGGCGCTGATGAATCGAAAGCCAATTCAATTCAGAGCGAAAAGACGTAATATGATCATACTTTCTCAAAATGATTCAAATGCAGTTATTCAGAAGTATTTGTTCAGAAAATCTGCATTTTGGTCGTAGTAGAATACATCACCATAATTTTTAATGGGATAATCAAACTCTAAACGAATATAGCTTTGACTTAGATTGGAGAAAGTTTTTAAGAAGGTATAACGCTTGCAGTGTCCCTGTAACTCTTTGGCTGGCACTAGTAACCTGGGCTTGCCAGTTAAGATTAGTTTCAATAAACAGGCCGAGATCCTTGACAGCGGGACTAAAAGGTATAATAGATCCGTTCAAAGTTACAGATGGCAGTCTATCTAGGTCTAGCCTCCTGATCAGACGTTGACTGCCAACAGTGATGGTCTGGCTTTTGGATGGGTTTATTGTCAAACCGAATCACTAATAGCATCTAGGTCGTAATTTATTCTCAAAATAGCCTCAGATGTACTGTCTATAGTGGCTTGATAGTATAGTTGCAACTAGCTGTGGGCGTTATTTCACGTCACTAGCTGCAGTAGCTAGGTACCTAACATTTAACCGCATAACTAAAGCCAAATAAAACACCAGTGATTTATGTGACTACGTTATTTTCGCTACAACACATACGATCCTAGTAACTATTAAACTACATCAAGTTAAGTAAGGTACATTACAATGAAATCTCGTTGCGTGATACGCATAATTAGTATATGCATCAGCTTTACATATTCACACATGTGCCCCCGCCCGGACAGATGCAAGAGCTGAGAGAAAAACAGCGTAAGTTTTACTACAATGCATATAATTTTAATGCATATGTTTATGATTTTAGAGATAAGACGTATAGACTCCTTTTATGTTGACTTTAATTTAAAATAATCTTAGCGCTTCTGCTAGATGAATTAAACACAAAAAAATGGTATTGTTTCATTGAGGAATGATATTAACACTTTCAGTGCCACCCCTATTTACACTATGTCCCGTACATTGCCGCGAACAAACTGCGTTCGACACGGCAGGCCTGTCACCGGCACTGGAAGCTGAAATAAGTCGACACGCTACGCGTGTTCACCGGCATTGTACAAAGGCAAATCGTTAATATTGTCATTTTCTGTGTTTTACCGATGTTACATACATCGGTTATTTGATTCGGGTATATAAAAAGTGATTTACCATAGTTTAGTGCGTTTGAATTTAGAAAAATGTCACAAAATAACATAGAAGGTAAACCAGACATTTTCCCACATAAATGTCTAATAATTGTTAATAATTGTGTAAATAGGGGTGGCGCTGAAATATATATATATATATTAACAAGAATTGCTCGTTTAATAGTATGATTATTTCACACAAAAAAAACAAATCAAATCGGTCCATCCGTTGAAGTGCTATGATGCCACAGACAGACACATTGATACAAAGACCAACAGACGTTTAGTCGTTTAACCGTTTACTAGCAGGCTTCGCACGAGTAGCAGAGACATCTTCAACAATCATCAACATATTTCAATCAATTTGCACAAAATCTTAACAAATTATACACCTAAACCTTCCTCATCAATCACTCTGTCTATTAGTGAAAACCGCATGAAATTCCGTTCAGTAGTTTTTCAGTTTATCATGAACAGACAGACGCGGCGAGGGACTTAGTTTTATAATATGTAGTGAGTATAAAAGTGAGGTAAAAAAATATTATTAGGTACATACATACGTTAGTACCTACGCTACGTAGCGTAGCAAGTAGCCTTATCAGGAATATTGCAACATTTTATGATTGATAATGTAGTCAGTTATGAATATGATGGAAACGATTACGTAAATGCCTTATTCAGTGTTATCTGTTATTTAGGGCTTTAATACCGTGGTGTGACATGTAATTTAACATATGTATCATTTGAGCAACTTGGTCATTATTTTTTTGCTTTAGGGCTTTGAATGACAGAACAAAAGAATCCTAACTATCAAATTGTTTTTTAAACTAATTAAACTTTTACTCTACTTTATCAATTAACAAATCGGTTGAGAATGACGATAAGGATATTGCCTACTACTACCGGCCTGTTGGTGTAATGGTTAGTAATCCAGAGTGCTGAGCCAGAGGTTGTGAGTTCGATTCCCAACACAGGACAAATAATTGTGTGATGAGCACGATCATTTGTTCACTGTTTCTCACAAGACTCAAACATAAAAATATCACTGGCGCTAGGCCAACACAGTTTCATATTTCAATGTGAGTGTGTTGCAATAACCTACGCCACTAGGTACTGCGCTTATGTCAACAGATATAAAGATGTACAACATCCGTATTTTCTCAGACAGTACTGCCGTGTTAAAGGGCACAGCTATTCACTTGGAAACCACGAGGCCGATGAGCTGGCAAGGAAGGGATCTACAACATCCAGGGCAGGTCTAACTATACTGCTGCTACTTCCCTTCAACTCATTTCGCTCATGGGTAAGGCAATGGACTCGGGAAGCGCACAACGTTCGCTGGGCCGACGTACCTGGCTGCAGGCAGTCTAAACTGCTGCGGACGTGCTGATGGAGGTCTCACCATGTGTAACTTGCAGGCTGCTCAGTCTTAGAAGACACAACATCAGGATAGTTGTAGGAACTATTACGGGCCACCTAGCCCTAAACCGCCACCTATTCACCATCAATGCGACAGACAGTCCTCTATACAAAGGGAGTCTCAACGCGGAGGAAACGACCGCCCACATTATCCTAGAGTATCAGCAAGTATACTCGCAGGTGCAAGGTAGCTTCTGTAAACGCCCCAGGAGGCTTCTGTGCTGGAGCTAGGCTGGCTCAACTATCTATCTGAATGCACAATAGAGCCTAAATGTTTAAACAGAGCCCTACACTAATATATAATAATAATACAACTCTTAATTCTGTAATATGTATGTATGTATTTAATTATAAATAAATATATTTATCTGCAGTCTGGATACCATAGTACAAGCTCTGGTTAGTGTATCAGACAGCCGTGTGTAAGTAATGTAGTAAGTTGTTATTATTATTATTATTATCTATCCGCTGCCATAATTTGTTTGCAATTTGAATTTTAGAATTTAGTACATTTTAGATATATTCTGATTACTGTCCAATCACCTTATATAGTAGTTCTACTTTCCACATTTGTTAACTGGTAAAGGCATATGAGAAACAAAACTTTCAATATCCTAAATAGACATGTACACTTACATGATCTCCAGTGCCAGCTAAATGCAGGCAGACTGGTTTACATCCTGGTTCAGGCCAGTGCACAGGTAACAAAGCTTGGAAGTGGGCCTTCTGGGCTATCTCAGGTACGATCCCAGGCAGATAACGCTCCAGTGGTGTAACAAAATAACCTTCCACAATTTTGCAATCATTTAGATTTTGTTCCTGCAATGGTTTTATGATATGTTGTAATAGTTCACTTTAATGAGTATCACATTACAATTTAATAATATTTACCTTAGTGATTGTAACAGGGTAGTCCCTTTCTACTAATTTGAAACATTCTTCTCGGTTTGAGACTACTTTTCTGAACTCGAATAACCTAAAAATGTAATGTTTACGTAAACTGACAATTGTTGTTCAACAATCAACACAAATTTAAACTTGGCGGTAATTTTTTCCGTAACATTACACAATAGTTGTCAAAGTAACACTTGAAACTAACCTTTGCAGATTCTCTGGTTTCCCCCAGCCTTTAGTGAAAAATTTCGTTAGAAGTATACTTCTGTACACGGCATCTAATTTACTAGTGGACATGTTTATAAATGCGAATGGATATGGACGACTTTCACTAAGCGGTTTATTTACGAAAATGATTTGATTGGCAATAATTCCGATACACTATTAAAGTCAATGCATCTTGTTGGTTGAGTCGGTGGTGTTGAAAGGGAGATGTCCGATAAATCATAGTAAGTTTTTTTTTCAGTCCGCTCAGCTGTTCTGTCATTTTGACAAACATGTGCGACCCGATTTATGCAGTTTTATCATGGACGAGATCGTTATGATAATACATATTATTATATACGTATACAGCACAGCTTTTCAACAAGCACAAATTGAAAGATATAAAAAAAACTAAGTACCTAATATTTGAAAATAAAAAAATATTTTTTTTCACCTTTCATGTTTCTTTGCAATAATGTAAAGGAAACGTTATATTTTGTTTGGGACTTCGTCTATGAATTGTGTCTATAATCCAATCCTTTGATCCTATCCTACCACTGACCTCTATTGTACACTACAGATAACTGTTGTACACTTGTATAATATAGAGGTCAGTGGCCCCAATTCTGTTACTTCACTCGCTAAATTAAAATTCACTAAATTTTCTTCATATAAGAAGTAAACCTTGCACAACACTTAGAAACAAGGTCTTATTTCAAATTGAAACAAGTAGGTAACATATGTCGCTATCGAAATAAGAAATTTATTTGTCGACTAAAGTCTGATACGCTTAAATAAACTTTAATACCACGTAGCGAGAGCCGCTATCCGTTGAATGCCATCTCTTTTGCTCTGTGTTTTTAGTAAGCGTCTTCGTAGGTGTACATTAAAAACACGTCATCCTTGTTCGTTTTGAACAAGTTTTTATACGGCAATTTTACAGCGTTTGAATAAATGAAGACTCTCGCTGCGTGGAAATAAAGTTGAGTATACGTTGACAGGTTTTATTGAAATTTAGCGGCGCTGAGAAATAGATGCTAGTAATAAATAGACCTTATTACGAAGAGCACTAGGTTGATTTCATATGAAGAAATTAAGTCAGGTTTTAGTTTAGTCGAGTGTACTCGTACAATAGAATCGGCACCAGTGTATCCTACTAATATCATAAACGTCAAAGTTTGTGTGGATGTATGGATGTGTGGATGTATGGATGTGTGGATGTATGGATGTGTGGATGTATGGATGTGTGGATGTATGGATGTTTGTTACTCTTTCACGCAAAAACTACTAAACCGATTGCCATGAAACTTGGTATGTAGATAGCAGGAGATCTGCCTTAACATACAGACTCCTTTTTATGCTGATACTCCCACGAGATCGGGACGCGGGTGAAACCGCGGGGCGCTGCTAGTTATAAATAGTTTTCAAACTGTAATTAAAATTTTCTATCAAAATAAATTAGGATATCAAAAATATTTGTCGTTTCTCGAGTGGGTTATAAGCTCATGACTAGTCATGACAGTAAAAAAAAAAAAGTTTGCGTCTCGGGACACCCCACAGAAGTGATAAGTGTGATAACTTAAACGCCAGGCTGACTGGCGCCGTAACGCATTACGTAACGAAGCAGTTACCCACCCATAACAAGTTATCACTTCAAAAAACTAGTGATTTTCATGTGGTAATATTTATAACCTGTCCACTGTCCAGTGTCCTGTCAAATCAAGAGATTTTATTTCTTCTACATCGAGATATTATGTACTAGAGAAGCCACTTATAACAATACATGTTCCGTTTATATTTGAATTAAAACTTAAAACTTGGTTGTCTAAAATTGTATTTGGATCGACGACGACGACGATGGTTTTGTTGTACGAACGCTTCAGAACTTCATTATATGGATGATTGAGTAGGCACTGCTAGAAGGACTGTCGCACTGCCCACTGTCTCGATAGAATTAAAGACGTTCTCTTAGTCCACAAACGTAAGACAGAGTGGCCGATTGTCTTCTTCCGTCCTCTGGATGCTCTGGTGAAACGAGTAGCTAAATGTGGTCTATTCTAATGAAGCCTGTTTCGAACAGCCTTTACCATTGGGCTATCCAATTTATTATTTACCTCTCAGAGCAATAATTGCTATACTCTTAGATTTACCTCTTTGTAGTACTGATGCATATGATATTCTACCATTGCTGTTCACAAAGAGGTAGTAGTAGTACTAGTAGGTACTGTGGATTGAATTCCTAGCTATCTACCTTACATACATACATACCTACTGTTAATGTTACTGAGTTCGTTAAGTTCTAATTGTACGGAAAATATTTATAGTTATAAACTATAAAATGGACTACGGAAAGTAGACAGAAAATGCAAAGTAGACATAAATGTCCTCATTCATAAAAATCTAGCTAAACACGGTGTTAGATAAACGCTCCCGCAAACAAAGATAGACGATAACATTACATTAAAATAACATGAATCATACAATATTTTTTTATTAATCTTTCATAATTATGCACACACAAGTATGTGTTGTGTGTGTAAGTACAAATTTAGCATTAGGGAAAACGCCCCTGCAAATTGCATTACAGAAAAACAGCTATCTCGTCGTGGTTAGGTATATGATAGGTAACCTAAGGTATGGTAGCCATAGGAAAGTGACATCACCTATGTTTACGAGAGTACTTAGGCAAAGGTAACCGCTTACTATCACGTGAGAATTGTGTTTGTTTGTCATCTTACTAGGTAATATAAGAATAACATATATGTATGTATGTATCCTACATGTTATCTGTAAAAATCGTAATTACTTTGTGCTGGTAAATAAATCAATATTATTAACATTATTATCTAAGTATGTAATACACAAGGTGCCATCGAGGCTATATAATTATAGCACAATAGAAGTGCAATCTTGAACTTTTATGAAGTTAGATGAGGTTTGGTACATAGGTAAAGGTATTTGGGTGGCAGATGGAATTTAGAATGGATGGGACACTTATCTTTTGAAAGTTATCCGAGATGGCCAGCACCCGATGCTCCCTTTTCGTTCCTGGTCTTCATTAATTGGTCAATACTTTAGCTGCAACGATGCACAAGTTGTTTCTGAGTTTGCCTTGCTGAAAATTCACGACGCCTGTCGTCCTTATGTGGTCCGAATAAATCGCAGTGAATTTGCTCAACGATTAAATTTGTTGATATTTTGTTGTCCTGTCACGGTCGCCAATTTATGTCTATGCAGACATATTCCATTTAAGAAAACTTCTCGATATGTAATTTCTACATTTATTTAGCTGTAAGACCAGCGACAGCTTCGCGTACAAGAATAAAAGTTAGAATGAAAGCTTTGTCGGTAAAATTCAAATACATACATTTATTACATAAAACTGGTTACAACCACCGTCACGATGATGCGCCTGATGCATTTGTTACGGATCGCACGGTATGGTTGCCAGCTGTAGTATACTAGGCGTGGCCTGAACAAATTGAAGTATAACAATATATTCGAAGTATAGGTTAACATGTTTTTTTTATAATCAACAGTAGTATGATATGATATATATATATTATGATAATGAACTACGAATAACCTTTCGAAGTACAAAAGAAAAAAGTGTCATTATATAAATACGTAATATGATTACCAAACAAGGTAAGATCCTATTCTATTCTATACGATTAAACTCAAGCCGATTCTGCGTTTAAAATGTTAATTTCCAACGTAGGATGATACCTACTGTCCGCTGTTAATGAGAAATGTTTCATTTCTTTTATATGGTGATCTACGTCGTTTATAATAATTTATTCTTTGGTCTTTTATCAGAATTCGACCTTGAAAACTGTAATAAAGTTAAATGGGATATTATGATCTGCTTTTCATAGAATTCGCATTTAAAATTCTATATGTCACATTCTTTTAGATCGCCCTAATAAATTCTATGTATTTAAATAATAGTTAGAAAAATAAAAGGAGGGTTCAGTAAAAAAATTTATGGTATTTATCCGCTTTTTAATTAAAGATCATAGTTTCACAGATTCTCAAACTTAGTTTCATAATGATTAAAAAACATATAAACAATTAAAATATTAGTTTATTATTTTAGTCTGTGAATATCTTGGAATTAATTTGTAATACTATATATATAATACTGTAATGTAATTATTCTCTAAAGATGTTTACAAAAATTAAATCTCTCAAAGTCTAATAAACGTATTTGTCGGATTCGCTTGGGTAATATTTATTTTTCTATTTTTCGGGAACGGCACTTTTATTGTTATTCGGGATAAAGCGCACCCTATGTCCTTTTCTCTCCCCCTGACAAGGTGTACCTATGCAAAATTTCACGATTAGGCAAGGCGGGAAAGCGTAACAAAAACTCACTATTGAGAGGTACTAACATATTTAGCTATTTTTATTCCATTTTAACAGTAAGAAAGGAAGTGACATACTTTTGTATAGGTACAGGCTGCAACATCAAGGTGGGTCAGTATGGGAAATTCTAAAAATAAAGAAGACCGAAATAATTTTACTAAGTAAAAATCAAAAATCATTTATTTATTTTGGTTACAAGTAACTGATGAAAATCATTATCCAGAATAAAGCTAATATCAACAATACTCTGTAAAAACTACGAAAAATAAATTTAAATGAACTTAACACGTCTTTTTTTTTAATTAAACTTTTATAAAACGAAGTAAATGGGGTCCATAAAGTTTTTTATAATACATAATATATATTATATTAATTTTTTTCGTAGTTTACGACGAAAACATTCAGGAAAACAAAATTGATTTGTTAGCTTTCAATTAATATATTTTTTTCAAAAAAGCAGCAGATGTCCCTTAAGTTTTTCTTTTTTTTTTTGAGATTATGTCAAAGGAAAGTAAAAATCCGTCCAATTGGCCACATGTAAACCCTCCGCTTGTTCATTTATTAGCCTCTTTTATGCTTTTGCTATCAGGTGATGAGGTTCCCTCGTGTCTTACATTATCTCCATAACCTTCGCCAACAGACCCAGAAACCTCTCTTGGGGGTGTAACAATGAATGGTAGAGCCTTCATACTTGGCACATGAGAGTGATTTTACAAACTTTGGCACAGTGGTTGCCTTTTAAAAAATCGAAACAAACATTTATCCTGTACGAAATTACGTCGATTCTCGGTAGACTGCTAATTATTTTGGACAAGGTGTAATCTTATGATCGGCGGATCAATACTCACATGATAAAGTTTGTTACTCTTGATTAAACACATGAAATGATGCCTGGGCATCAGTATTAGTATCCAAATGTTCGAGTCCATACTACATATTTGGCTATAAGTAGCCAACAGCCAACAAAGTAGCCAACAATTTCAACATCTCCCAAACTTGTACAATCTATTTTATAGTAAATAAATGATTATTATTATTATATGCAGTATAGCTTTCAACCAAATTACTTATAACATGCACGAACGATATGAAAGTCTTTTGTTTAAATTTTCGATTGCTTGCATGAGTCCGCTTGTTTAATAGTGCAAGTTACCCCGGTCCTTAACGCAAATACCTATCTTTTAGGAGTTCTGGTGGATATGTAGTGTCCTGAGACTATTTTACTAAAGCGTTGCAGTAATTCCGTAAAATATGGCTTTTGCATGACATTTTTTCAATAACCATATCTCCGTATGTTCGACAGTCTAAAATTTTCTTGTATATTTTATTATATACTGGAATCGCCGTCAGCAACAAATTAATGAATGGTCAAAACCCCTTAATCCGGTAGTGAACGCTTAAATCCCTCAACCAAAATTGTCGATTCGACCCTACTATGATGTTCCCAGATCCAGACTCTCCTCTAATTTAGAGAGACGCGCGCGGAACACGTCGGGCCACCGTCTCGGGCCTCTTTCTGCTAGGAACCCTTATAGGATCACTTTGTTGTCCGTCTGTCTGTCTGCCAAGACCTTTTACTCAGGAACCCATGGACGCATCAAGTTGAAATTGATACCGTATACATAAGTCTGCGGTCCCTTGAAGCTGTAAAACAATCAAGCTTCTAAGTTAACGCAATAATAAGATATGGGTTAAGGCTTATATTTGACTAAATTTTAACATTTCGCAGGATAATCAAAACCTATAGTCCATTGACCTAGAATCATGAAATTTGGTAAGAAGCAAGCAAGTTTGTGATAACAAACTTATATTTTGCTATTGGATTGTTGATTTTGTCATACATCGCAACCGTATAGTTAAGTTTGTCTTTTGAAAGAGGGGGGTAAAAGTCTTCGAGATTGTTTCCCGAGATGGACGTACTATTTACATATAAGTTTGTTTGCTTACGGAACCCTTGGTGCGCGAGTCAGACACGGACTCATTCGGTTTTCTTTTGTACTACCTAGTGCATTGGTTATTAGGATATTAAATTAAAAAGAATTCTCTGAAATAAATACTTCACGTATTGCATTCAAATTATAACATATATTGACGTTTATATAATTTAGGCTGTCATATTAAAATATAAACTTGTGCAGTGTAGCTCTTAGCTGCCCTGCTCATCTGACTCACTTTCTTGATCTGTTTTTTCCCTGCCACAATTATACAATTCAAAAATATAAACTCTCTTCGAATTGGTGATTTCACAAATTCAGACTGCCAGGTCGTTATATGTTCCGAATAGGTCGGAACATCACAGTATTGTATACAGAAACACTCAGATGTAAAAAGGTACATAAAGGGTCTGAGTGTGAGTACATACCTATTTGAAATAGAGTTGAAAATCGTATGCAAGTAGTTTTATCTAGTTCAAGAGGCATCGGCGTACGTTTGGAATAAGGTCTTAAATTCTGTTTACATTTTAAAAATGCTTGCGTATTTTGCCGGTCAGTCTGATGACGCTTATGCATATTAGCACTGAGCTGGAATCGGACCGCGACAACTGTCGTAGTAGCCGATTGCTTTACCACTACACGACATATTATATATATAAATATGATGTTATAAGGGTCACATTATAATTATCAGTTTCTTAATATGTTCAAATAAATCTATTAAGTATAACTCTTTTTTTTTTTTTTTCTACGTGTGGAAACCCCCTCGGGCCGTCACCCCACCGGGGTTTTCGGTAGGGCGGTGTGTCGGAATCGAACCGACTAAAACCACACGGTGTGCCATCCTGCGCCTAAAATAGGAGGGATCCGGGAACAGCTTTATTAAGACATCCGGACCCCTCCTAGCGCCTGCCCGCAAAAGCACGGGCACCATCTTCGGGTAAAGATCTCTCTATTAGGCAGCGTCCAGGCACACGTGGACGCCGCCTCCTGGCTGGCTAGCTACTATAGCGGGTGGAGGGAAAAACCCGTCCCAACCACCCGGGGCCACACTCAGGGGATGAGTCGCTGGAAAGCGCGCCTCCGCCGCCCGGTTCGCCGGCGGCGAATTTGGTCCGAGTGGACATCGTCCTCCCGGACCCGCTCCGCCGCCTCCTTCTGCGAGATGACTTCCTCACAGAAGGTTGCGACCGCTGTAAAATTCCTGTCGCTACCGGCCATGGAGGTCTCCGATTACTGCAGCGAGGGCTCGACGCTGCGTTGCCCAAGCGGAGCATACTGCCAGCGTATGTTGAGCCGAGTCCTCGCTGCAGTCGCAGTGGTGGCAGGCAGGACTCAATTCCCTCCTAGCGACCGAGTGCAGGTACTTTCCGAAGCAGCCATGTCCGGAAAGCACCTGCGTCAGTCGGAAGGAAAGGTTCCCGTGCTGCCGCCCTGCCCACTCGGTGATGACTAGCTCGGCGGCAAAGCCAGTGCGTGGAGCCTCCAGCCGGGACGACCAATGAGCCATGGTAGCTTGGCGAGCGGCCTCTCGCCACTCGCGGACCTCTTCGGGCGGGGGCCGACTACCGCTTTCCGCCCGGAACTCAGCCGCCTGCCGATATACTTCGGTGAGCACTTCCGCCTCCAAATCCCACGGGGGGGACCCAGCCAATGCGCACGCCGCCTCCGTCGACACGCTGCGGTATCCGCGTATGGCTCTAACCGCCATGACCCTCTGAGGGCGCCAGAGGCGCGCCCTATTCTTGGCGGTCAGAGCCTCCACCCACACCGGTGCACCGTAAAGTGCCATCGACCGGACAACCAACGTGTAGGTCAAGGATCAGACCCAGGTACTTCATCTGGGCCCGAACCGGTACGAGGACCGAGTTTACTTCAATCGAGGCGCCAGGGGGTGGACCACGACGGGGCCCATTAAATAAGAGGGCCTCCGTCTTTTCCAGGGCCACCCGTAAGCCTAGCGCCTCGATGCGCTCGACCACCAGAGAGACTCCTCTAGTGGCCAAGCGCGCCGCCTGTTGAAAATTTGCCCCCCGGGCTGTAACGAGAGTATCGTCGGCGTAACAAATGACACCAATCCCGGGGGGGAAGTCACCACGGAGGGCCCAATCGTACCCCATGTTCCACAGAAGCGGTCCAAGAACTGACCCCTGTGGAACACCGCACGACATGGGCCGACGTCTCAGATTTCCTTCTCGGTCCTCGTACATGACGGTACGCTCCTCTAAGTAGTCTGCCACCAGCCGCCTCAGGTACTTTGGCACCCCGTGGTAGTGGAGCGCCTCCCTGATGCAGCTGAATGGCAGGCTACCGAATGCGTTGGCGATGTCCAACGACACCGCCAACAGCACGTCACCAAAGCTTACCACCTCTTCGGTCACAGCCCTCAGGCGCAGCACAGCGTCTATCGTTGAACGCCCCGTCCGAAAGCCAAATTGGACGTCCGACAAATCGGGGCCGACCTCGCAAAGATGCCGGACGATGCGGGCAGAGAGGACTCTCTCAACCAATTTACCCACCTCGTCCAGCAATACGATGGGCCTGTAGGCCGCGACCGAAGCGGCTGGCCGTCCCGGCTTCGCTAAAAGCACCAGCTTCCCGCTTTTCCACTATTCAGGGAACCGTCTGCCCCCCATAATCGTGTTTAACAGTTCCCTGAAGCGGTCTTCCATGTGGACGAGGATTAGAGCCAACACTTTGATAGGTATTCCATCTGGCACGGGGGCGGTATTCTTCGAGCGTATTCTTATAATGGCCGCTCCTAGCTCCGCATCTGTAATGAGCGGAACTTCTTCCTCGTCAACCCCGTCTTCGGTGAATGGGGCCATTGACGGGGGCGTATGTTCCGCCCGTTCAGGGAAAAGACCCTCGACCACTTGCTGCAGGAAGCTGGGCTGGAGAGTCTCAGTAAAGGGGGGGGCCCTGCGCGCGAAGCTTCTGTTGCGCCGCGCGATACGGGCGACCTCAGGGGTCACGATCGAGACCCTCCAGCATCTCCTTCCTTTTTTCCTCTTTGATTAAGTATAACCCTTTTTTTTTGTTTTTTGTGCGTGTGGAAACCCCCTCGGGCCGTCACCCCACCGGGGTTTTCGGTGGGGCGGAGTGTCGGAATCGAACCGACTAAAACCACACGGTGTGCCGTACTGCGCCTTAAGTAGGAGGGATCCGGAAACAGCTTTTATTAAGACATCCGGACCCCCCCCAGCGCCTGCCCGCAAAAGCGCGGGCACCACCTTCGGGTGAAGAACCTCTCAATTAGGCGACGTCCAGGCACACGCGGACGCCGCCTCCTCGCGGGGGGCTACTATAGCGGGTGGAGGGGAAAAACCCGTCCCGTCCACCCGCGGCCACACTCAGGGCGGCATGAGGCGCTGGTAAGCGCGCCTCCGCCGCCCGGTTCGCCGGCGGCGAATTAAGTCCGAGTGGAGGTCATCCTCCCGGACCCTTTCCGCCCCCTCCTTCTGCGAGATGACTTCCTCACAGAAGGTAGCGACCGCGGTAAAATTCCTGTCGCTACCGGCCATGGAGCGTATGACAGCCGGTAGCGACAGATCCACTCCGATGACTGCAGTGAGGGCCCGACGCTGCGCCGCCCAACTGGGGCAAACCGCCAGCGTGTGCTGAGCAGAGTCCCTTCGCAGTCGCAGTGGTGACAGGCGGGACTCAATTCCCTCCTAGCGACCGAGTGCAGGTACTTCCCGAAGCAGCCGTGCCCGGAAAGAACCTGCGTCAGTCGGAAGGAAAGGGTCCCGTGCTGCCGCCCTGCCCACTCGACGATGACCGGCTGGAGCGCCTCCACGGCGGCAAAGCCAGCACGTGGAGCCTACAGGAAGGCCAACGAGCCATCGTGGCTCGGCGAGCGGCCTCACGCCACTCGCGTACCTCTTCGGGCGGGGGCCGACTGCCGCTTCCCGCCCGGAACTCAGTCGTCCGCCGATGAACTTCGGCGAGCACTTCCTCCTCCAAATCCCACGGGGGAGTCCCGGCCAACGCGCGACGACTCAAAACTCCATCTCGGTCCTCGTACATGACGGTACGCTCCTCGAGATAGTCTGCCACTAGCCGCCTCAGGTGCCCTGGCACTCCGCGATAGTGGAGTGCTTCCCTGATGCAGCTGAATGGCAGACTATTGAATGCGTTGGCGATGTCCAACGACACCGCCAACAACACGCCGCCACAGCTCACTACTTCTTCGGTCACGGCCCTCAGGCGCAACACAGCGCCGACCGTCGAACGCCCCGCTCGAAAACCGAATTCGGCGTCCGACAAATCGGGGCCGACCTCGCCAAGGTGCCGGACGATGCGGGCAGAGAGGACCCTCTCAAACAATTTACCCGCCTCGTCCAGCAACACGATGGGCCTGTAGGCCGCGACCGAGTCAGTAGGCCATCCCGGCTTCCTTAAAATCCCATGTGGTCGAGGGCGAGGGCCAACACTCGGGCAGGGATCCCGTCTGGCCCGGGGGCGGTGTTCTTGGAACGGATCCGTAGAACAACCGCCCCTACCTCCGCCTCCGTGACGGGCGGAACACCATCCTCCTCGTTCTCCCCGTCGTCTCCGGCCAAGGGGGCCATCGACGGGGGTACGTGCTCCACCCGTTGCGGGAAAAGGCCCTCAACCACTTCCTGCAGGAAGCTGGGCTGGAGAGTCTCCGTAAGGGGGGGGGGGGGGGCCGTGCGGAGCTTTTGTTGCGCCGCGCGATATGGGCGTCCCCAGGGGTCACCATTGAGACCCTCCAGCATCTCCTTTCTTTTGTCCTAATGGCCAGCTTCAGAGTTTTCCGCGCCTCTCGGTACTCCTCATGAAGCTGGTCCTCCTCCCCCTCTTCGCGGCGACGCCGCCGGCTGCGAGTGTAGGACCTCCGGGCACGAGTACAGGCCGCACGGAGGTCCGCCAACTCCTGGGACCACCAGTAGACCTCCTTCCTTGGAGGCCGACGACCTCGGATGCGGGGCATGGCTGCATCGCAAATCTGCGTAATCGCATCGCGAAAGCGGCCCGCCCCCATGTCTGCCTCCTCAGTCTGAGGCCGCGGAGACAGCCAAGCGTAAATAACGGCTGCCTCCTCCAGTAGGTCCCTATCCACTTTTGTAACAGCCCACCGCGGGAAGCGGGAAGAACGCCGCGCCGTGTGACCCCTTCTGGGGTCCTGGATCCGGGAGAGCTCGAATCGGATATAGAGGTGATCCGAGAGTGTCTCAACCTCTTCCAGGACACGCCAGTTCCTTACTCGTGCGGCTAGAGCAGGGGTAGCGAACGAAAGGTCCACTATCGACCCCCCCTGCTGTCGCACGCACGTGTTGGTGGAGCCTCTGTTTAGGAGAACGAGGGCCCACCGATGCCGCCCACTCCTTAACGGCATCGCCCCGTGCGTCCGTCCTGGGGGAACCCCACGCAACGGACTTTGCGTTGAAGTCCCCCAGCACTAGGACGTGCCCAGACGCTAGTCGCCGCATCGAGGTCTCCAAATTATTGAGGAAAACCTCGAAATCGCTCAGACTCCGGTTGGGGGAGAAGTACGGCCACACCTATCGACCACTCCGCCATGGTTTGCAGGAAAAGGTCCTGCGCACCGGCAGAGTGGTTCAGGTTCGTCTGGATGATTAAGTATAACCCTACCTCAACTTATTAGGAGGATACGATACGATTATACATTAAATATACAGTTCCAAAAACCCAAGATTACTTACACAGAATTCGGTGAATCATCGAATATTATTTATGGTTATCAGTTTCTTAATATGTTCAAATAAAGCTATTAGGTATTACCCTACCTCAACTTATTAGGAGGATACGATACGATTATACATTAAATATACAGTTCCAAAAACCCAAGATAACTTACACAGAATTCGGTGAATCATCGAATATTATTTATGGTTATCAGTTTCTTAATATGTTCAAATAAAGCTATTAGGTATTACCCTACCTCAACTTACTAGGAGGATACGATACGATTATACATTAAATATACAGTTCCAAAAACCCAAGATTACTTACAAAGAATTCGGTGAATCATCGAATATTATTTTGTCTCTAGTTGGTACTTACTTAATAAGAAATGTACTTATTAACAATGATATGTGTGTGTGATCCCACTTCCCACTAATATTGTAAATGTGAAAGTTTTAATGGATGGATGGATGGATGGATGTATGTTTGTTACTCTTTCACGCAAAAACCACTGAACCGATTACTATGAAACCTGGTATGGATTAACTTAATTTTGGAATAATAAAGCTTTCCCATTTCTTAAAAATTAATCGATGACTAATATCTTGTTTTTTCTTTTTTACGGGAGATAAGCCAATTTAAAAAGCTTTCATTTTATCAGCAATTGGCATCGACACTGCAAACACACGTACACTGTAATTAGTACTCTTTTGGTGCATACATAGTGAATGCTGAGCCTAACATATTATTCGTCGAAAATGTACCCAAAATTTATAAATCATACAGGCCAGGCGTCTGCATTCTTGTAAATGCGTTGAGATACAATGTAATAAAATATGAAAAATCATTCATTAAACATAGTATATATTTCAAGACCAAGGTCGAAACGGAATGACATTCAAAATGGCTACTCATTTCAAATTGGAGTCAGTACACTCTTGTTTAACGAAGATCTCGTTTTAAAAGGGCAACAATTACGCATCTGTACACAATAAAACTTGAATATTTTTACGTAACCAGGATCCACTGCAGAAAACTGGGTAACATTGAAGAGTTCGTTGGTATTACATGCACTTCCTGATTCGCCGAGGCCGTTCGCAAATTTCTTAAATTTTTTGACGTTTATTTTTTGGCGGGCTTTTGTGTTGTATAAATTCTTGGTTAATTTACGTGAGTTGGTATTTTTTGTTACATAATTTACTTATTGTCTGAAATAGTTTTTTATAATTTTTTGTTTATTACATATATTATAAGGTGATGCATTTGTTTGTTTGTCTGGAATACACGATGATTTTGGAAAAATATTCTAGCGTGACATAGCTTGTTTATTGCGGTAGGTTAAGAGCTAGATTTTTAAAAGAGGGGTAAAAGGGTTATTTTGACCCCAAAATAACCCTCCAACACATCCATCAATTTGTGGACTTGTGATTCGTGGATGCTCACGAAGAACATTGCATTCCTTCAAACACCGAAATCATGATCCAAATCCACAATTTAGCTTAAGCTTCCAGCATTCGATCCAAATTAAGGGTGTAAATCTATTTCGGAATTTACACTCAGTTTATCGCACATATCGTATTTTTCTTCGGCAAAGTTATATCACCGATTGATATAACCGGTTTATGTTTTATAAGCTCACTTTACGAGCCCTAATATAAACAGGACATTCAGGGTTTTTTGAGTGGATGTAGTGAATTATTGGAAGGGATAAATGGAATTGAGAGGTTTATTATATGTAATTTTTTTCTTGATAAGTTTTTTTTTAATATTTTTATTCAAGTAACACATAGGTATTCGCTATAAAGCTTTATTAAATGATATTGGATTAACGCATATGCTACTTTTTATCCCGATATTCCCACGGGATCGGGACTTACGGGTAATGTATAAAATAAATATTCTTTTCTCCGTTCGGAAGAGCATGTATCTATGCATTGTAAAGTAGAGTAAAACAGTATGTGATTTTAGAAATATCAAAACATAGGGTTATATTCCATGTATAGTATACCTACAAAAGACAATAAGACATCTATTCACAAGAACAGACCAGTTGCATGGTTAGGTCGTCTATTGTGTCTATGCGATAAGCGTAACTACGAGGGCGGCACTGAAAATTTCGGGAATCAAGAAGGTGACACAACATTACTATTTAAAACTTTATTTTATTTCTTTTATTTTATTTTACTAGTAAGGTACAGAAACAGACAACAGATTAAAAACTTCTTAAACTAATAGTCACCTTATACAATTTGTTAACCTGGAGTCCAATTACAGCTGTACACTACATTTACTGGTTGATTATCTTCCGTGAAATAAAAAATATTAGAGATGATTTATCTATTTCTAATTATAAGTAATAAGCGAGAGAAAAAAAAAAGGAACAAATATATATATAAAAATTTAATTTATAAAAAAGTATGCAATAGTAATTTCACCTGTAACTGTAACACATTATTTCGGCTGTAAATTAGGATAGTTTTCATGGAAAATGTCTACTCGAGAGTATATGCTATTATATTGCTTACACATTCTTACCAATGGATTGTTCTGGGATACATTGTTGTTAGAAGTAGGAATGATAAACAATTGCGGAGTACGCACAGATCGCGTTGGTATCTTAAAGTGTTGACTTATAAGGTCAATATCCAAAGTGCCATTTGCAATTTTATGTAGAATACACTGGTCGCCCACCCATCTTCTTTTCTCGAGACTGGTCATATCGAACTTCTGAAGTCGATCTTCATGTTGAGGTATTTTACGCCTTAGACCGTTTCTTGTACTTAACGCCCTAACGAAGCGTCTCTGTATCGACTCAATTCGATCTATGTGAGTATTGTATATTGGAGCCCACACAGATAAGCAGTATTCAACAATACTTCGCACTAAGCAGTAATATAGTGTGATAAGTGAGTCTGCTTGTTTAAAAGGTTTTGAGTTACGAAGTACGAAAGACAGCATGCGGTGAGCCTTACTGCAGATTTGGTCATAGTGTGGCCTAAATGACATCGCAGAGTCAAACATTACGCCCAAGTCACGAATTACCTTAACTCTTTCAAGGTTATTTCCTTTAATATTATATTGAAAGCTTATTGGACTCTTATTTTTGGTGAAGGAAATAGCCTGGCATTTCTTTATATTCAAAGACATATAATTTTCATCACACCAGTTTACAATACTATTGATATCTGATTGTAAGACCTCACCAAACACCTCCTCACCTCACAAAACCTTGATATCATCAGCGTATGCTAGACATTCGCTGTTGATTATACCCAGCAAGTCATTTACAAATATTAAAAACAATAAAGGGTCCAAATTTCCATGAACACCAACATCTTTGGCTTTTAATAACAATATAGAATGGTCGACGCGATCAAAGGCTTTGGAAAAATCGGTATATATTGAGTCCACCTGCGTTTTACAGTTAAAGGAATCACAAATATAGTGGTATAGCATAGAAGGTTTGTATTGGTTGATCTGCCAGCAATAAATCCGTGTTGTCTTGGAATACCAAAATATTTTGGCAAACCAGTTTAATATACAGATTGGTCTGTAATTGGATACATCACTCCTATCGCCAGATTTATGTATAGGCGTAACTATAGCGATCTTGAACATACTATGGAACACCCCTTCTTTAAGAGACTTATAATCAAAAGAGGAGACACGAGGCTAGAAGCACACAGTCTAATGAAGATAGCTGGAATGCCATCCGTACCACCATCTTTAGAAAGATCTATAGTTTGCAACTTTTTAAGAAGGTCATTTTCTGCTATGCATAGATTGCCAATGGAATAATTGGATGACTGAAAGTTAGGAGAATAGCCATTAGATGGTTTTGTGCGATAGACTGATGAGAAGTATTCGGCAAAAAGATTAACAATATCATCACCTGTGACCGACCTTATCCTGATAGTATTTATTGCTTTTCGAAGTATTCTCCGCGAAATTTGACACACTTTTCCATACGATGGAACCAATCATTGAAGCAACCATTCCATTCGGAAGTTGGGACTCCAAAATGGCCGTTTTGTAGGGGTCCACAGCTTCAGGTGATGAAATCTCTGACCACGCAATTTATTCTTTATTTTAGGGAAAGTATAGAAATCATTAGGGCTTAGGTCGGGGCTGTACGGCGGGTGGTCTAATAATTCTATATTTTCTTGCTTTAAAAACTCTTTTGTTCTGTGCGCGGTGTGAGAACTCGCATTGTCGTGATAGAGGATGATGCGGCGGTTGCAGTTTTATTTACGGAGTTCAGAAACGACCTGTGGCAAACAAATGCTAGCATACCATTTTGCATTAACCGTTCTTTGTCCCTCAAGAGAAATAGTCGCAACATGGCCGGTTTTGGAGACAAACGTGGCCACCATTTTTTTTGCAACACTCCGTGAACGAACAATTTTTGTTGGCTTTAACTCATTTTCGAACATCCAAACTCGTGACTGGTTTTTTGTTTCGGGTTCGTACGCGTATATCCAGGATTCGTCACCTGATACGATGTTGTATACAACATTTGAGGATCCTGCGTGGAATCTTTCGAGAGTTCTGACGCACCAAGTAACGCGAGCCGCTTTTTGCTCTTCACGGAGCGAATGCGGTATGCAAGATTATTTGTATTTGACTCATGCCAGTGTCTAAAGTTGCCTGAATTTCGCGGTATGTCACATGTCGATCTTCCTCAATCAGCTAACGCACAGCATCAACGTTTTCTTGGGTGACTGCAGTTTTTGGACGACCTTGACGGGGATCATCACTGGGCTTGACACGTCCACGTTGAAATTCAGCAAACCAGCGATAAATTGTGGTTTTGGATGGAGCTTCATCACCAAATGCAGAAATCATCCGGTCAACACTGTTTTTGCGTTAAACCACTTCGAAAGTCATAATAAATCATCGCTCTTGAATTTTCTCGAGTCAATTCCATTTTCTCAAAGACTAAACCAGTTTGACAAAACCTTGTGATAAGACCGAGAATCGAGAATCGAGAAATGTATAAATTTTCTCGTTTCTGAAATGATTGCTCCGGTTCTGCCATTGAAAACAGCAATAAAATAAATAATATGTATTTATATGCAAATTTTCAAACCATATTGTTTAAATTTAGAATACCTACCAGTTATATATTTTAAAGTTGTTCAAATAAAATAGTACGTACGTACGTCACGTACAAAATTATTTTCGGGAGCCAATGGTGAAACCAATTCCTTCCCTCCTTAGTTTCCTGCTTTTTTTTTTGTGGAAACCTTTAGGTAATTTGCTTTGAGTCGAAGCAAGTACAAAACCATAGAACTTCTCTGACATCAAACGTCTTAATAATAGAGCCGGTTTTGCAATGGCGCAAAAGTATAGACCAGACCCCAGGAACAAAAAGTGTCTAAATTAATTTGAATTAACCCTGACTGACGACCTAAAAAAAGGTAGCTAAGTAGAAGACCGGGTGCTACAGCGCACTAGGCTGATTGAAATTGACAACCCTAACTTAATTTCTTGGAAAATTAAAGAAACATTTAAATTTTAATTAAGTATTATAATTATAAATTAATGAGATTTCCTTTGAAAAATAAACTATTTATGTGCTACATTGATTTTATGACGAGTTAATGACTCATGATTTGACTCATTATTGAATTTTTAATGGATATGAAGAGGTACAGGTACCATAAGAGAATAAACACTATAATACTTATACATTTATAGTAATTTTTCTCGGCCAAATAGTACAGGTGCTAATTGCTTTTGATTTGGAAAATATTAAGGCCTAATCCTGAAGGGATTCGATTGATGACGTAAAGAAACAAATTGTGAATGACTAAATAATTCGCGTTGCTGTCTGGGCAACAGAAGTGGCGTCGGCTTTTTTCTTAGTCGTTGCCACGTTTGGCTATCGTGCTACCGAAGTGGGAATGAGCCACATTTTAGACCACTATGCATGTTCCTCTGATTTGCACAGTACAGTTGGGAAATATACCGTGACCCTGGGTTGTTACGGAGCGCGGAGAGCGCGGTCTGGCAGACCAAATCCCTAGATCATGCTTTTTATTTTCCTGGTCAGGCTACACATTTTATATAAGTACACACATTATATATGATACTCTTGATTAGTTTACTTCTTCGAGGAAATGTCTTTATGAACCTGTATGTAGTGTATTGTTGTACTATATATATTAATACTAGCAGCGCCCCGCGGTATCACCCGCAAAAGTCCCGATCTCGTGTCAATATCGGGATAAAAAGTAGCCTATATGTTAATCCAGCTCTCCAGCTGTCTACATACCAAGTTTCATCGCAATTGGTTTAGTAGTTTTGGCGTGAAAGAGTAACAAACATCCATACATACATCCATACATCCTCACAAACTTTCACGTTTATAATAATAGTAGGATAGTAGAGACAGACATTACTTACGTTAATTATGTATGGCTGGAGCCTGCAACAGAGTACGTACATATTGTGTAGGTTTATAAATTAGTATTATTGATAATAATATGTACTAACTAGGTATATCGGTAAAATATTGATTCCATTGTTTTACCTACTGCTAATAGATAAGTAAATAGAGCTTAATCTTGATGTTATTGTTTAAACGCATATTCAATTAGAAATCGCAGGACCAGCGTTGTTCATTATTACGTAACCGCGTGGGTTGAAACTGACTCAGTTCGCATTTCCGTAGCTGCGATTGCCAAAAATATATGCTAAAATCGGTATTTAAAACCAAATTGTTTTCTTAATCCACAGGATATAGTCGATAATTGAGTCAATTTTATAATATGTGTTTTTAAGATGCGCTTATTATGGGATATCGGTATTGTACGAAGTGCTTTTTTGTTGCCAAGAGTGTTGCGTAGGTGAAGTTATAATATATAACGATATTTGACTGTTACTGGTTTTATGGGCGTATTGAAAACAATAAATTATAATTATAAAATAGGGGTACCTATGACTCGTATTTCTTAGGATTCTATGTTAGGTATTACAAGATTCTATGCGTCTGTGGCTACATAACGACTAGTAATCCTCCATCGCAAAATGAGAACTATAGATAACCTATCAAATACATTAATATGTAATTTCTCCACATCAACGTTTGGGCCGCGGATCGACATATTTATTTCTCTAGCCTAGTCGGAGTCCAAGTATCTCTCCTACGTGAACGTCTCGGAGAGACATGTCACAACTAGGTGATCTACAGTGGTGACACTTAATTTAATTTAGTTTAATTTGATTCATTTTAATTTTATATAATAATTACGTACACTATTTATGAAACAATAGTTTACCTTGAAAATTTTTACCACTAAATAACAGAATATAATAATAGTGCATGTGGTGCTTACCTGTTGGAAATCGCTACACTAGCAGGGGCGCAACAACGGGGGGTGTCCAGGGTGTCCGGACATCCCCTAAAAACCTGTGGACACCCCCTTCGAGGGTGTCCAAATATCCTCTAATAACTCAGAACTGCGAAAGGAGTCTGCGAAAAATTTAAAAAAAATTGTATCAAAATTGTAATTAAAATGCTGTTCGCCGTGAAAATAATGTTTATCGTAATACCAAATTATTTTAGTAAGCCTTACAATACTGAAATACGTGAATAAAGTGTTTTGATGACTTTTTTTTTAGTCTTCATAAAAAATATTTTATACGGCCCCTCCTTTTTGAGGGTTGTATCGCCCCTGTACACTCACTGTATCCTATGACTGCAAATGAGTGTAAACAATTGCAGTTTCACCAACTGCAATTGTTTATAAATAAAAATATAAACATTCAATTAGTTAACATTATTTGTTTAATTATTACTTTCTATGGGGATTATTAAGGATTATGAATGTAAGAAACACCCCACTCTCGGTCTCACAACCACTGATATAAACTATGAAAATCACTAACTAACAGTAACTGCCAAGTTGTTCGTAGGTACCTCTATACGCACTCAAGTCACTAGTTCTCATCTTATTCCTACCCTTTTATAATCCCAATATTCGTTAATATTTATCAATCGACCAATAGTATTGCGTTACCGGCATAACCAGTGAAAATAATGTCTATTAACTTGTTTTTATTAAATAGTGAACTGTGTTATCATCTATTATAGTTTGTCCCTATTTTTAATAAATAAGAGTTTTTAATGTGGCGACAACATGAATATGTGTTTTGTTTAAAGTTTTTATCGTTGTTTGTACTTTAGTATTGCTTCTATCATTTTAGACTTTATTAGGCACGTACGGCTTATACATTGCCACATTCTTCTTAGTAGTAATTAAAACATGTGGTTTAGGTATGTGTTTAAATTCTAGTGCTAGGTTTAAACTAAAATACAGACGTAGACGTAGAATACCTAATACTTAACTAACCTTGAGACCAGAAATCAAAATTGTTATTCTAATTTGTACTTGTCCACATCAGCTGTAGATCCTGACGTATAAGAGTCGTAATAGTGGGAGTGTAGGTTGGGTCAGTCCTAATTAAAGAATAATAAAAAGCAAGAGTCCGAACAAGCACGCCTAATTTAGGAGCCCATGACTATTATTGTACAACACACCTGTTGATCTTAGGGCAGTAGTTGAATGACATCATTATGAAATTTGTATCTGTTGATATCATGGTCTGTAATAGTGATGTAACGAATATTGAATTTTTTTCCATACAGGAGAAAATATAGCCGTATAGTTATATTTTGTCAATATGGGGAATATCCAAAGAAGAGTTATTAGGTACCTACCTATGTATTGTAAGGGACGGTGGTACATTTACTGTTTAACTCACCAAGTTCAACTTGTTGTTAAGGAAGGCCATTAAAATCATTAAACAGGTAACAATTTTGCGACAGTTTCGAGACTATAATATAACTCAAGATGAACTTGCAAATCTACAAGAAAGACTTATTCAACGCTCAAGGTAATCCAAGAGTGTGTTACGAAATATAACAGCAACTAATACATGTCAGCACACATTTAAAAAAAACGAAGATTCGCTATGTTTTTATCGTTCCATTAACAACAAAATGTTACAACTTACAACATTCCTTAAGATTCAGATTTTCTCCTTTGGAAAACGACTGATTATTTGGCAACAGCAACTTTTATTGGTGTGAATTGTTTTATTTTAAATCTGCAACCAACATTTTAAGTCTTGAGTATTGAGCTTATTTACGTAAACTATTAAGTATATTAATATAATTCCGAGTCGGCGCCAAACAACAATCTGATTAATTAACTACATTTTATAGGTACGAAGAAATGGTGAAGGCTCTACGTGGGTAACACTCGTCAACACGAAAAAAAAATCGTATAAAGTATGTAGCACATGTTGTAGAAATACTCACCACTATTACCAGAAAAATATTAGTTTCCTTATATTACGTCTAAAACTAGCATAATATTTGAATTCCGAAAAACATGTTTTTGAACTTATTTTGAGGCTAGTTGCAAATTTTAAGCATTTATTATTGCACGAAAGCTGTAAGAAATATTTGATGATATATGTATCAGCATTTCTTGCGTTTGTACAAGTTGTCCTGATAGTTTTGGTTATATATTTATATAGTAGGTAGCGACATTTGTGGTTTATACAGAGTAATACAGACTGTATAAAAAGTATTGTAAAAAAAGGCAATCACATCATTCATTAAAGAGTTTTATAGTTTATAGTATTTAAAAAAAAAAAATATAAAGGGAGCTTTTTTAGTCCTCGGTAAATTAATATAAGTTTAAAAATTCTTATAAAAGGACAATAAACAAATATTGATACACCATAAAATTGTGACGTGTTAGAAATGTTTTGTTTGATTTTCTACATTATATCTAGCTCATAGAATACGAAACATGAAATTATTTACGATATTAAAAAAAAAATGTTAACTAGTGTAATTAATCATTTCAATACATAAGTATTTGATGTTAATTTCAACTTGATGACTACATGGATTCCTGAGAAAAAGGGCCTTGACAGACACACAGACAGACTGATATAACAATAAATTTAATAACATTCGGAATTTTTCCTTTACTTGTGCTGTCAGATCTTGCTTCTTACCAAATTTCATGATTCTAGGATCAATGGGAAGTAGGTACCTACCATATAAGTTTTGATTTACCAAATGTTCAAATTTGGTCAAATCTAAGGCTTAAGTGGCCAAATCTTTTGATTCCGTTGACTTAGAAGCTTTATTTTTTTACAGTTTCAAGGGACCGCAGACTTATGGATTTGGTATTAATTTCAACATGATGCGTCTACAGGCTCCTGAGAAAAAGGGTCTTGACAGACAGACGACAAAGTGATCCTATAATATAAAATGGTTTATGAACATTACCTTTCAGTTTAGTTATACTGTATGTGTATGTATTGTATATAATATAGTTTATGGTTTATGTATGTATATTTGTTAGTATATTGATAAGTATTGGTATTTTTAGTAGGTTTAGTAGGTTAATGTCGAATATCTGTATATTTTTTAAATTTATTTATACAAATAATTTTTATTTTGTATTCTTTTTTTGTAAATATACCATCAACTGCCACTGTCTGTCCGAATCATTTTGACCCATCCCAAGGTTGACTGGAAGAGATTGCATCTAGCAATAAGGCCGCCCTTTGTACATTATATTATGCTTGATATAATTTTATTTTGTAAATGTATGTTTACTCCCATTGTAAAAATGGTGTACAAATAAAGAGTTATCTATCTATCTATCTATATAAGGGTTAGTTTTTTTACTTTTGAGGAACGGAACCCTAAAAATATGCGGATATTCGTGAAGGTGAATTTTCGTTAGATCGCTAGACTGTAAGGTTCGCGAATGACAAATACGAAAGGAAAATATATTGGACATAATGAGCACTAGGTTTTTAGAAGCTCACGGTTACTCTTTGTCACTTTTTAATTTTTTTACTGAATTTCAAAAATACTACTTTTCGACATTGTTATAATGGATTCGGTGACTTCTACTGTGTAAATTAGACGTGTACCTACATAGGGACTAAATCGCAATAATGTTTATAAGGTACGCTATCGATCCAATTGTTCCGATACTAGTCATGGGTAGACTGCGTAGAATTACTGAATTATTATGTACTTATTTGACCTGGGTGTAAAACCATTATCTACTGATCTCACGTAGCTAGTAGATAAGCAGTAAGATAAGACCTCTTTTCTGTAAAGAGGAAGTTTATAACTTACTTCTGAGAAATGGTCGAAAAGTCGTTTCCGTTTTAAAACAAGGAAAACCCACCAGCGTTGTTTGTAAGAGGAGCAGAATTACGACATATGTAAGTAAGTGTTTATTTTATTTATTTGTGAAAGGTACGCTTACAGATTACTGCCATTACATGACAGAGAACATTAGGACATAGGTGCATATTATGTCAAGACAGTGATGCCCTAAATATAGCATCCACAACATGAAATTTAGGATTACTCTTGAAGTTTGTGACCTATGAGGTGCGGCAGTAGAGCCTTCGACTGCCACTTCGCAGGTTGTGGGTTAAATTTCCGCCCAGTGCAAATATTTGTATGCATGAATATGTATGTCTATCTGCGTTGGGCTGGGTGTTTCTATGTATAATAATATGTATGTACCTATTTACAATATATATATATATATATATATATATATATATATATATATATATATATATATATATATATATATCTAAGTATCCGTGTATCAGTATTCTAACACCCGTAGTACAACCTATGCTTATTAATATTTTGTTTGGGTGTTTATTACTACTTACACACCCAAACTAAGCATAGCTCTCATCTGTATGCCTATGTGTTACTTCAGGGTACAACTTAACTGCGTGCCCAATCTTATTAATATTATAAAGACGATAGCTTGTGAGGATGGATGGATGGATGGATGTTTGTTACACCTTTACGAAAAAACGGCTCAACGGATCTGGATGAAATTTGGTACACAGATAGATAATCTGGAATAGCTAATGACCATCATCATCACTTTTAGTTTTGCCCGGATTGTGATTATCTGGCAACTTTATTGATTTTTTTATCAAACGTTCTCAAATGATGCACTTCCCAAAGAACAGCATTTAATTTTCCTTTTTATAGATATTCTCTTTTATGGAGGATTTTTAAAACATAAATAGGACCTTTCTCGTAGGATTTAATCAATAAAAAATAATGATAAAAACTGCTTTCTAAATATAAACACAAATAAAATTTCTTAGAGTGGTGACCGAATAGGTAAACGAAAGGCAGGACGTCCCTCAGCCAGATCAACTGAAGACCTGAGGAAGGGAGCTGGGATAGACTGAATGCGGAAGGCGGAGGAACGGGTGCTATGGCGCACATTGGTAGAGGCATATGTCCAGCAAAGGACTACAATTCGCAAATTGATTGATTGAATCATACATAAGTATGTACATCGGTGCAAAAAGGTAACATAGGCACGCGTCTACAGGTGGTAGCGTAGGCGGTTTACGCAGTATAAGGACGGTCTCTGTGCCTCGCAGACTGATATCTTTTCGCGAGACAAAACACCAACAGACGTGTCATCTGTGGCGCTAAAAAAATCAGTGTTAAAATAAATGAAAAAATAATCGTTTGGCAGTTTTCCGTTTGTGAAGTGAGTGAGAATCCACATTGGTATATATTTTACATAACAGTTTGTGATTTATGCGAAGAATAACAAATATATATATATATATATATATATATATATATATATATATATATATAAATTAATTGAATGTTTATATGATAACACATGCTTACTAATATGTATATGTTTTATTTATGTTCATTATCATAATATTATTCTAACCAAATTGGAAGTCTGATATTTTTAGAAACGTAAAGTTGATCGCGTTATTTCATTACCTATGACATGTTTATCACTCATAAGTTCATAACGTAAAATATGCTTAAGTTAACAAAGCTTTCGTCATATTTAATTTTTCTATGTCCTTTATTTATAACAAGTTTACCGACTCAGTATTAGTATTACAGGAAATAAAAACTTTGGTTTCTCGTAAATTTCGATGTCATTTTAACTAAAAGTAGAATTTTATTTATTGACAAGTTCTTTTATAGGTAATCATGTTAATATCTTAGTAAATATACTACATAGAAAACTATCAAAAGAAATATCAGGGTCAGCACTTTGCGTTACTCATTTATATTTACATGAGGGACTTAGTGGACCGTGATCAACCTTCTATGATGTTGTAGCTCATTCATGACATGTTTTGTTAACTTACAATGACCCATGAGGAAATCATTCCATTTATGGTCAGGCTTTTAATAACATAGAAGTCCCGTACCTTTTTAACTGATTACCTACTACAAAGACAAGATGCGCTTCTAAATTTAAATTTACAGACCCAAGTTAATAGTATAAAAGTTAAGACGTTTAGTGATGCAATCATCTGTAAATCTCTTTACAACTAGTAGATTAAAATATTGACCATAGAGCATGTGCATTTGGTGTTGCGGTGGTTTACTCATCCTACTAAAGAGTTTGTTTGTGTACTAAACAGTTTGTTTGTTTGCATACACTAAGTTTTATCGCATTTCACGTTCTGGCAGTCCGATTTGTAACTTTTTATTTGCGGTAGGTCGTATGTTTATTGAGGTCTTATTATATCATTGTGATTCATAAGAGGGGGCAGTGACGACAAATGCGGTTGATATTCGGGATCAAATTTATATATTATTTTAAATATAGATAAAGTATGTAAGTTCAACACTAATAGGATACGGCTAGCTTTTATTGAAAGAACGCACTAGTCTAAAAATGACACATTATACATGTATGAATTCATTATAAAAATAAGTTTTTTTGTAGAAGCAAGATATCTCGATAGTGACGATCTTGATAGTGCATAAATACTAGGTATTAGATTAAAAGCACATACATATTATCTATATTTCTGTGCTTTTAATCTCACATTTAACGCATTGAAATTCCAAAGCCAGTACCTACTTTGCCTTTATTATACAATCCTTTTCTATTACGTAACTACACTCTAAATAACACTAGGTATTAACATTGAGAGAAAAGTAAAAAAAATCTAATATATTATTATTTATATTTCATATCCAATTTTCAACAATAAATTCATTTATTGTTAATGCTATGCTATTTTAATTTCAAGGTATTCCAATATGTTATTAAGGCAAAATGTTTTTAAAGTAAATAGGGACACAAGATCCTACTATAAAAAATTAAGTGCAATAAAAATAAAGTAAATTAACGCATATTTCCACAGATGGTTCAGACGCTGATGTTGGCGCCATTGGTGCTTTTAGTATTAGGAACTGTTGATGGTAAGTTACATGTTAATAATGTTCTTTTTTAATTTTTTTTTGTTTTCTCTAATTACATTTGGCATCTCTAATTACAAGTACTATTAATTTTGTTGTAATTAGAAATATGGCAATTATGTTTCTCTTTCTTATGTGTATCCAGCCGGGAACCAGCTTACTATCCGGTATCCGGCTGGATAGTAAATTTAGGCCGGAAAGACCGAATACCGGATATCCGTTTTATCTGTAATGAGTACCTCGTAACGAAAATTTACAATAGCCGTATGATAAAAAAAATTACTTCTCGTATAATAGGTACCCTTGACAACAAAGATTTATACATAGAAACTTATATAAGCTGCTAAAAATGAATCATGTACTGAATATGCCTAAATTAACTAATATATTGCAACGAGTTGATTCATAAAAAGAGCACTTATTAAAAATATATTAAACAATATTCAAATCATATATTATATCATTGTAGTTTGACGGTTACCTAACACGTGAGTGTATTCTATTGACCACGCGGAACACGCCCACGGACATCCCCTTACATCTTGACAGTGTTCCTAGTTCCTATACCTTCTTAGATCGACACTCATCCTAACTTCCTAACTTTAATATTATAAATGCGAAGATGAGTTTGTTTGTTTGTTGTTTGTTTCACAACTTAACTAATCAACCGTACATCATGAAACTTTGCGTAGACGTTGTTGGGGGTTAAAGTCCTTTCTTCGTCTTTTGTATGAAACAATTCAATGTTACCATGTCAAGGTTTTAGCCGAGAAATAAAAAGTATTTATTCAACAGATTTTATTAAATCCTATTATAGTCAAGGATATTCATAAATGTGACTCATAGGCTTACATTTGTATAGATATATTACAGACATGTTATCCATATCATGACTTGGATTCTTAGTATTCGCAGTCGTTACCCTTCGTCCCTAGTTGTCATTTTCCCGGAATATATGGCTTACACATTGACACTTCCTCTTGCTATTGACAATAGCTATTTTGATTACTCTGATTATTTTAAGGATTCATTCGTTTTGATCGTATATCAACAACAACTATATTAATTCTATGTGAGAAGGATATTGTAGGGAAATACTCAGCATAGCCCTCTTCATAAATCTTACTAACATAAAAATTCTTATTTATATTAAAAGCGTATGAACTGGAACCACAGTGATCAGTACTTTGCGTAACTCCTACATGCTAAGATTTAAATAAAACTTGCGATTGATGCTTTCAATTCACTTCGTCCTACAAGTAGAGTTAAGTCGTGATATTTGTGATAGTCAGTACATTATTTTGTTCCTGACTCACACCCAAATGACATAATACTTATTGTTACCTCACTACAGTAAAGTTGGCAATCACATAATTCAAGTGCAAAGTATCTCATGATCAAACACACTGTCTCATTTCGAAGTTATTTAACTCATTATTACTCTAGATCCGCCTATTACTTTGTGCTCTATGCTTGATGACAAGGACGTAAGGTCCTGCGTAGGCGCAGTTTTGCACACATATGGCAAGTTAGCAAGGTCTTGTTTGTGTTCTTTTTTCTTAATGATGTTTTGCTGCCAACAACAAGGCATTGATTGAGCGTGGGGTGCGAAAACGTTTTTGCTGGAAACCTACATACATCTGTTATACTTGTCTAATTAAGTATGCTATTTCCTGAATAATACATCTGTATTTGTGTGTCGTTTGATTAATCACTATTGCAGTTTTCATGAATAGAGTTCTAATTTAAATGGTAGGTGATATGTACTAATACCTAATTCTATTATACTTATATTCTATTTAGTTTTCTCGTGTCTTAAAATTGAAGTTATATCGTAAATAGATCGTGTATAGTGAGTATTAAGACTTAATTATACCTACTAATAAAAAACACGTCTTTCTAACATATTCAAGGCTTCGTTATAGGTAAGTGACGTTCAAAAGAAATAATTAACTCGTTTTGAATCAACATTTCTGCATATCTGTAAAATAATAAAGGCAATTTTATAATTCTAAACATAAATATAGTTTTTTCCAGTACGAAAGCTAAGGCTAGAGAATTTAATTAAATTTTAGTGCCTGTTGTCTTTTTATTATGACAAACCGGCATAAAATCTCTCAATGAAAAAATTTATTGAATACCTTTAATGTCTTACTTTTTAGCTCAACGCTATTACAACAACGCGCGTAACTACTTGGGCCGAAATCTGTACGAACATGGACGATCCATCTCCGATAACCTGGTGACATGCGGACCTCACACTTGCGGTGTGGGAGCACACTGTATCCACGGTGTTGTGAGGCCAGTCTGCGCCTGCTTACCGGGATACTCTGGAGATGCTCTCTCTACGTGCGTGAAGATTGAATGTGTTGGTGAGTTCATAAAGCTGCTAAATAAGAAAACTCAATATAGGGCATTTATCATCTGCTTTGAAGTAATTAGTTACTATTTTATAGGATCTCTTGCAGGCCTCTGTCACTCAATGCACTGACGCGCGCTGCATGAACACTGGTCCGCCGGCGGACCTTACCGCAATCACGCGCAGTGTTGCCGACAGACAGCTGCATAGGGCGCACACGCTTTTATTTTTTAAGTAGACAAAACGTAATTCGAGATTGTATTTATATTATTCTTTAGATACTGTAAAATTCAGGGTGAAAATTGACATGGTTTTTTTTTTAAAGGTTTTTGTTAGTTTATGTTTTGTACGTGGATGTGATACTTGATCTAAGTAAGAGAAGAAATGAAGGAAAAAAACCCTCAAAAATAATCATCCCGACGCGGTCGGTCTGAAACTAGGCAGACTGTACTGTGGTAACCAGACTACTATAAACACACTTATATGTATATTACTAAATAAATACATATTATATGTATATAAATTACACTAGGACACAGAGCAAATGATCGTGCTCATCGCACAATTATCTGTACTAGGTCGTATTTCGTACTGTAATCGAACGATGAACATTTAAGTTCATTTTCGCAAGCAGCGTTCGGTGCCCGAAAAGAGTAGGCAATAAGACGGTAGGTATGGAATTTTTTGCAAGCAGTTATTTATCTGTTTCTTAGTAACTATTCAGTAATCTCTGGCCCCTGTCTGTAATTTCTAGATAACAGTGAGTGCCGCACCACTCAGACTTGTGTGAATCAACACTGCGTAGATCCTTGCGTCGGTACCTGTGGAACAAATGCCAACTGTGATGTAAGTCATTATTATTGATATTTCCAGCCTACAGTCTTGGCAACAAAAACGCGGGCATTTGATTAAGTCTTTAAATAAAATAGACCGTTATCAAATACACGCAAGTCATTAATACTAAGTACTACTCACACACATCACAATACTCTCGAAGAATAATCTCTACTTTTTAGAGTTCCGTCTTCGAGAGGAAAAAAAGAACCATAATATACCACTTTTTTGACCGTCTATCCGTCAAGACCCTGTAATAGTCGAGGCATCAAGTAAAAATGCTAAAAAATTTCCTCATGCAAAAAACTTTTAAGTGCGGACAAAGATGCGGCCAAATTGAACATTTCACAGGTCAATCAAAACCAGTAACAAGCTAGGTCTCTAGCATGAGTAATGAAAAAAAAAACGTTAATTTGATGCTACGATTATATAATTTTTTTATGATTACAAACTTATATTTTGTGGTTGGAAAGTCGACTTTGCCGTATATCGATTCATGGGACAGTATTTTTTTAACTACATAGTTAAGTTTGTCTTCCGAAGAAAACAGGCAAAAATCTTCGAGAATCAATTCCCGAGATGGACGTAACATCTACACACAAGTTTGTGACTCGCAGTTGTCCGTTTTTTTTAGTTTAGTGTACTTAGTTTATACTATTTGAAGGAAAAAATCAAAACTCAGCACGTAATTAATACCTCTGTTGCTGGTTCAATACAGTCTAAGCAACCTAATATTGTAGGTACTTCAACCTTACTCCATTATATCCAACGATGTATGACATTAAATACAAAAAAATAATTTATTCCAAAATCTTTTCTTTCTACAGGTCCGAAACCACGTTCCGGTGTGCTCTTGTCCCCCAGGTTATACCGGCACTCCTTTCAGCTCTTGCAGAATCGCTGATCCAGGTAGGTCCACAAAATATTTTGCAAATATAAATATCTAGCAATTAATGTTGTACTTCATGCTGTGGATTTCTATTTACAGAGGAGCCATGTCACCCAAGTCCCTGCGGCGCTAATACTCAGTGTCACGTAGCCAACAACCAAGCTATTTGTACTTGCCTTCCTGGATACAAGGTTTGCTCATAGCTAATACCTTATTTATACACATACTTGCATAGTACGTATTAATTACGTAGGGGGCGTTACATAAATTTTGTCGTATGAAACTAGATTATAATATTGGGATTTGAGGTCATATTCATAAATTCTAAATATTTTTTAAAAAGCAAAAAATTTGGAGGCAAGGAACCGTTGTTCTATTTCTAAATGAAATTGGCGGGCTTCTCTCGTTATAACATTCGTGTTTTTCATAACTTTAAGCGTGGCTTAACTAACGAAAAATGTCTTGAGGAAATGAGTAGTGTACTTAGGGATAATAGTCCATCGCTAAGGACTTTAGAACTTCAATTAAAACGCAACAACTTTAACTTGGATGATGATTAGTGGAGGAAGACCAACGTGTGACATATAGACAGATCGAGGAAATCCTGAAGTCTAGTGCACCAACTGTTTTTCAGAGTCTTCACGACCATTTGAAAGTACGGAAACTTTGTTCATTCTGGGTACCGCACTTGATGACTGATGCGCTGAGGGACTAGCGTATGACTTGGTCTCGAGACATGTTAAAAACATTGGAGACGGCCGATTTATCTACATGAACTCGATTGTTACCTATATGTTATGAGATCTCCCTGTATCATTTCAACGTTCCTACAAAATCCCAGAGTTACATTTTTAAAACTGGTCTAATTTTAAAAGTTGCCAACAGATATAATTTAGAAAATTGTTTTAACTCTAAGAAAATCTCTATCTCTATCGTCGTCGGCCGCTTGCGATCACGTTTGTGTTGTAGTTGGCAGTAGAGAATAAAGTTTTTTGTTAATAATTATAAATGTATGTATAATTGCATATCTGCCGATACCAACCAATACGGATAAAAGTGCTTCCTCTCAAATACTACCTCTTTATAAAGTATTGGTAAGTAAGTAAATAATCAATTTATTTTTTATCCATAGGGCAGTCCTTTGGTCGGTTGTCGTCACGAGTGCGATTCAGATGGCGATTGTCCCGCTACTCAGTCGTGTCGTAACTTCAAGTGCGCAAGTCCCTGCAGTGACTGCGGTCTCAATGCTGACTGTGAGACGGTCGCTGCTCACCGTGCTATCTGCAAGTGCCCTAGAGTGAGTAATAAAAAACAAATAAAAATAATATATCTTAAAGTTTATGTTAAAATTTCAAACTATTTCCTTTTTTTATATTACTCCAAAACAACATTCAATCATCATCTTCCGACTCTATTCCCAATTTTATTTGGGGTGGGCGCAATGTGTTTTCTTCTTACATTTTAATCTGTCATTCGTCATTTCACTGCTTACACCCTTTCTAGCCATATCCTATTTCATCCATCTTTTCTTTGGTCTTCCTTTACTGTTGTACCCGTCAACTTCTATTCATAAAATTCTCCTAAATCACATTCAACAATAATGGAGAAATAATGTACACTTAGAAAAAGATATATACCTACATTATGTTTATTATTTCACAGGGGTACTTCGGTGACCCCTACCGTGCCTGTACCGCGGAATGTACATCCGACGCTGAGTGTCCTAGCTACAAGCCCGCTTGCCTCTACAACGCATGTGTGGATCCCTGCATCAATGCTTGTGGTGTTAACGCTGAATGTCACCTCCGTGGCCTGACCCCCGTATGTTCCTGCCCAAGAAATATGACCGGAGATCCCTTCTCTTATTGCAGACCTTTCGAAGCCCGTAAGTTGATGATTAATGACATTAATGAGATTTTTCTGGATTATTTAAATCATTCAAATATTATCTCTAACATGTGCAAAGTACAAACCCAACTGAGCCCTCAGTTTGAACAAGATAAATCTTTAGCTATACACGAAGTTGACTATGACGAAAACTATTGTTTGACCATTTTATCCGAATGCACTGCATTTTGGAAAAATATATATTAAAAAATTAGGTACTTACAACAAACATTCGCCTGATTGTATATCATAGGATACAAATAAAACAATACTCAACAGTAAGTAATCACCCACCCGCTCAGGGGACCTCTATTTTTTTATTGTATAGGGGCAAACGAGCAGACCGGTCACCTGATGGTAAATGACTAATTCCGCCCATGGGCACTTGTAACTCAAGAGTCATAAGTGCGTTGCCGCCCTTAAGGTAGGAGTAGGAGGAGAGGGGGGACGAGTGGGAAGAGGGGGGACTGGGACAGGGGAAGGACGGGAATAGGGGAGAGGGAAGGGCCTCCGGTAACATCACTTACCCCTCTTCCCACTCTTCCCCCGTCCCCCTCTTCTCCTACTCCTACCTTAAAGGGCGGCAAAGCACTTGTGACTCTTGAGTTACAGGGGCCCATGGGTGGCGGTAGTCATTAACCATCAGGTGACCCGTCTCCTCATTTGCCCCCTATACCATAAAAAAAAAATAAGCAATGCTTCACTGCTGGTTTTCTGTGAGGCCGTGGTATCACGACAGTCGAGCCCGCCCATACGTGCCGAAGCATGGCTCACCCGTGGTCTGGGTACAGCCCTGGCTCGAACATCCTTGTGTTCCATTGTGTACTTGAGTAGGTAGGCGTTAGGCATGAAAGAACGAACATCATCTGTGTGAACAAACATCAAAGGTATCCGCGGAAATTCAAATGTTATTAAGAAATGAAAGAAACGATGCACAATAGGTAGGTATATTATAATAAAATCTATACGGTTAGTGAATCTATTCGTAAATTTAGCTGTTTGACATGCGTAGTGCAGCATTTCGTACTAAATTGTCTACTGCGCATCGAAACTGCTAACTTTACGAATGATTAGCACTAGATCCATTGACCATATTGTACCTACTGATATTAGGTAGATACTCTAGCTAGGATACTGCAGGTACTTACGTCAAAATGATCTTCGCAACAGTACCTATAAAGGAGTTTTGTCATCTCTTCGCATTGCTCTACACCATTTTTTTTTTGTACAAAAAAGTTTATTAGATGTCTTAACGCTTGTATTTTTGCATTTTGGCACAATGCAATACTTATTTGACGCCACTGGCGACGCGACGGCGACCCGCCACTTTTGCCGATACGCGATGAATGACGTCACAGCCTATACGCTCTTTCTCACGCGCGTTTTTTAAGTTGGTTCACTAAAATCTCTGTATCTTGGTCACTTTTGATCCGATAAAAAAATTTAAACACGGTATTTATTGTTTTTTTTATAGCTAAAAATCTGCATACTTAACAAAAAACGTGACTGATCCTCATTATAACTCAATATACGATTTCATATTAATATTTTAAACCAATAAATAAATTTACAAATGTAAATTGTGGTGTCTCACAAGGTATATACTTGGTCCCATAATTTCACTGACTATTTTGCAGGTGATCTCTGCGAACCCAACCCTTGTGGAGTCAATGCAAAATGCACACCTGGACACGATCGCACTGGTGCTGAGCGACCCGTCTGTACCTGCCCCACCGGATATTTAGGAAACGCTCTCGTCAATTGTGAACGTGTAAGTTGAAGGAGAAAAAAGGGTTAAATATGAACTTGTTGTGATATTTAAAATTTTTTTTAATCAATTGTGTAGATATCTTATAGAATCTTATCATGAGTTTATTATCTTCAGGGTGAATGCGAGTTGGACTCCCAGTGCGCCGACCATTTGGCGTGTGTCGGCTACAACTGTGTGGACCCCTGCCTCGGCAACTCACAGTGTGGTTCTGGTGCTGTATGCATGGCGCGTAGACATCTTGCTGTCTGTACCTGCCCGAATGGTAACTACAATCTTTTCTGACCGATACACGGCTGTTTAAGATACGCTTATTTCGATTTTAGTATACTACCAGTGCTACCTAAATACCAATTAATGTCACGGCAAAGCTAATAAACGTTCTGTGGAGAATTGGTTTAATGATTATTGACGGTACTTTCGACGTTTTTATTGCACGCTTGCATATTATTTATCGACATAGTGCGTAATAACTTCTCATTGTGATTTGAATAATATCTGGTATGGGTATGTGATGCGTTAAGATTATATCTGTTGTCTTTCCTTCATTTATGTATTTAAGGTAACCTGTTTCTTATTACCTGTTACTTAACACATTATTTCTTATACAGCGTTTTCTTCTTTCTATTTTCACTTTAAATGTACACTTGTTTTGATCGACGTTACTTAATGATTAGGTTTCTTGTATAAAATTATTAATTATAATGTAATTTTTTGCTAGGCCGACACGGTGATGCTCTAATCAACTGCTACAACACTGAGTCAGTCGTCGCAACCGGCCGCTACTACAGATTCAAGCGTAACGGTAACTTCACCACCGAAAAGGAGGCTAAGACTCCTGCCGAGGTCACTGAAGTAAAAAATGAAAGCACTGAACCCGAAAAGAAAGAAAGTACTGAACCCGAGAAGAAAGAGAATACCGAACCCGAAAAGAAAGAAGAATAGATGTACCACTTAAAGTCGACCAAACAACTCGATGTAACAAAAGCGTGATTTGTTATCGCAAAACCAATGTCACATGGACATTGTCAAACTATGGTAATGGTCTCATTTAGTTTGTTAAAAGGAAGCGTCCATGCTTTTGTTACTAATATATGTGATTGGATTTATTGAAACATTAGTTTGAACTTTAATTCGATAAAAATAACCTTGGGTTATTTAAGTAGTATAATTTAAGCAAAAGAAGAGAAGAATCTATTAAAATTGAATTAGAAGTTCGAACAGTCTAAATTATGCTTTAATTTTTTTTATTGTAACTTTGTTTAAAAAATACTATAGAATTGCTCGCTAATTGTTTTGTATCGAAATGTAGTCGAGTACTTATCAGGATTGTTTGTACGGAAGAACTGCCATTTCAAATAAACTTAACTATTGTTAAAAAATAAACTTTTATCTGAACTTCCTAATAATAAATGACCAATTCAAAAGCGGCGTCGGACTTGCAATCGAGTGGTTGCGGGTTCGAACCCCACCCAGTGCTCTACCGACATGAACCCACTCCTTTTTTTTTTTTTTTTTGGACCGTGTGGAAACCCCCTCGGGCCGTCACCCCGATGGGGCGGTGTGTCGGAATCGAACCGACTAAAACCACACGGTGTGCCGTACTGCGCCTTAAGTAGGAGGGATCCGGGAACAGCTTTTATTAAGACATCCGGACCCCCCCTAGCGCCTGCCCGCAAAAGCGCGGGCACCACCTTCGGGTAAAAACCTCTCAATTAGGCGACGTCCAGGCACACGCGGACGCCGCCTCCTCGCGGGGGGCCACTATAGCGGGTGGAGGGGAAAAACCCGTCCCGTCCACCCGCGGCCACACTCGGGGCGGCATGAGGCGCTGGTAAGCGCGCCTCCGCCGCCCGGTTCGCCGGCGGCGAATTAGGTCCGAGTGGAGAACGTCCTCCCGGACCCTTTCCGCCGCCTCCTTCTGCGAGATGACGTCCTCACAGAAGGTGGCGACCGCGGTAAAATTCCTGTCGCTACCGGCCATGGAGCGTATGACGGCCGGTAGCGACAGATCCACTCCGATGACTGCAGTGAGGGCCCGACGCTGCGCCGCCCAACTGGGGCAAACCGCCAGCGTGTGCTGAGCCGAGTCCTCACTGCAGTCGCAGTGGTGACAGGCGGGACTCAATTCCCTCCTAGCGACCGAGTGCAGGTACTTCCCGAAGCAGCCGTGCCCGGAAAGAACCTGCGTCAGTCGGAAGGAAAGGGTCCCGTGCTGCCGCCCTGCCCACTCGACGATGACCGGCTGGACCGCCTCCACGGCGGCAAAGCCAGCACGTGGAGCCTCCAGCCGGGACGATCAACGAGCCATCGTAGCTCGGCGAGCGGCCTCACGCCACTCGCGTACCTCTTTGGGCGGGGGCCGACTGCCGCTTCCCGCCCGGAACTCAGTCGTCCGCCGATAAACTTCGGCGAGCACTTCCGCCTCCAAATCCCACGGGGGAGTTCCGGCCAACGCGCACGCCGCCTCCGTCGACACGGTGCGGTAGCCGCGTATGGCTCTAACCGCCATAACCCTCTGAGGGCGCCAGAGGCGCGCCCTATTCTGGGCGGTCAGAGCCCCCGCCCACACCGGTGCACCGTAAAGTGCCATTGACCGGACAACCCCCGTGTACAGCCGTCTCGTAGCGACGCTGGGTCCACCCAAATTGGGCAAGAGTCGCCCAAGGGCGGACGCAGCGCCGACCAGCTTTGGAGCAAGCTGCAGGAAGTGCTCGTCGAAGCGCCACCTTCCGTCAAGGATCAGGCCCAGATACTTGATGTGGGCCTGAACCGGTACGAGGACCGAGTTGACCTCAATAGAGGCGCCAGGGGGTGGACCACGACGGGGTCCATGAAATAATAGGGCCTCCGTCTTATGCTGGGCCACCCGCAAACCCAGCGCCTCTATGCGCCCGACCACCAGAGAGACTCCCCTGGTGGCCAGGCGCGCCGCCTCCTGAAAGTTCGCCCCCCGGGCTGTGACCAACGTGTCATCGGCGTAACAAATTACGCCGAGCCCGGGGGGGAAGTCGCCTCGGAGGGCCCAGTCGTACCCCATGTTCCACAGGAGTGGTCCAAGGACAGACCCCTGCGGAACACCGCACGACATGGGCCGACGACTCAAAACTCCATCTCGGTCCTCGTACATGACGGTACGCTCCTCTAGATAGTCTGCCACTAGCCGCCTCAGGTGTACTGGCACTCCGTGATAGTGGAGTGCTTCCCTGATGCAGCTGAATGGCAGACTATTGAATGCGTTGGCGATGTCCAACGACACCGCCAACAACACGCCGCCACAGCTCACTACCTCTTCGGTCACGGCCCTCAGGCGCAACACAGCGCCGACCGTCGAACGCCCCGCTCGAAAACCGAATTGACCTCGAAAACCAAGGTGCCGGACGATGCGGGCAGAGAGGACCCTCTCAAACAATTTACCCGCCTCGTCCAGCAACACGATGGGCCTGTAGGCCGCGACCGAGTCGGTAGGCCGTCCCGGCTTCCTTAAAAGGACCAGCTTCCCGCTCTTCCAGCAGTCAGGGAAGCGCCCGGACGCCAAGCAAGCGTCGAACACTTCCCTGAGGCGGTCGGACATGTGGTCGAGGGCGAGGGCCAACACTCGGGCAGGGATCCCGTCTGGCCCTGGGGCGGTGTTCTTGGAACGGAACCGTAGAACAGCCGCCCCTACCTCCGCCTCCGTGACGGGCGGAACACTATGTTCTTCGTCCTCCCCGTCGTCTCCGGCCAAGGGGGCCATCGATGGGGGTACGTGCTCCACCCGTTGCGGGAAAAGGCCCTCAACCACTTCCTGCAGGAAGCTGGGCTGGAGAGTCTCCGTAAGGGGGGGGCCCCACGCGCGAAGCTTTTGTTGCGCCGCGCGATATGGGCGACCCCAGGGGACACGATCGAGACCCTCCAGCATCTCCTTTCTCTTTTCTTCTTTGGCGCGGCTAATGGCCAGCTTCAGAGTTTGCCGCGCCTCTCGGTAGTCCTCATGAAGCTGGTCCTCCTCCCCCTCTCCGCGGCGACGCCGCCGGCTGCGAGTGTAGGACCTCCGGGCACGGGTACAGGCCGCACGGAGGTCCGCCAAGTCCTGGGACCACCAGTAGACCTCCTTCCTTGGAGGCCGACGACCTCGAACACGGGGCATGGCCGCATCGCAGATCTGCGTAACCGCATCGCGAAAGCGGCCCGCCCCCATGTCTACCTCCTCGGTCGGAGGCTGCGGAGACAGCCAAGAGTAAACGATGGCTGCCTCCTCCAGCAGGTCCCTATCTAACTTGGATTCAGCCCACCGCGGAAAGCGGGAAGAACGCCGCGCCATGTGACCCCTTCTGGGGTCCTGGGTCCGGGAGAGCTCAAATCGGATATAGAGATGATCCGAGAGCGTCTCAACCTCTTCCAGGACACGCCAGTTCCTTACTCGTGCGGCGAGAGCAGGGGTAGCGAACGAAAGGTCCACTATCGACCCCCCCTGCTGTCGCACGCACGTGTTGGTGGAGCCTCTGTTTAGAAGACAGAGGCCCACCGAAGCCGCCCACTCCTCTACGGCTTCGCCCCGTGCATCCGTCCTGGGGGAACCCCACGCAACAGACTTGGCGTTGAAGTCCCCCAGCACTAGGATGTCCCCAGACGCTAGTCGCCGCATCGAGGTCTCCAGGTTATTGAGGAAAACCTCGAAGTCACTCAGACTCCGGTTGGGGGAGAAGTAGACACCATATATGGTGATCCCCCCCAATACAGCAGCAACATATCCATTACCCTTGTCTCTTAGCGACAAGGGCGGGGAATGAGCCGCCGTGGAGCCGACGACTGCCACGGAGCCGTCCCGGTCACCCACCCAGTTTGGACGGGGAGGAACATAATAGGGCTCCGAGGCTACGGCTACACCGATCGACCATTCCGCCATGGTTTGCAAGAAAAGGTCTTGCGCACCGGCAGAGTGGTTTAGGTTGGTCTGGACAAGGAGGCTTGAGACTTGGTCCATTTGGCGATGACGTAGACGCACGAGTGACACCGGAGGTAACCTGGGTCGATAGGCTAGCCCCCGATGTTTGCTGAGAAGCGCGAGGAGTCTTGCAGCTCCCCTGCCCCATCTGGTGATTGGCGGGCAGATTGCCCACCGCACACGCCGGGCAGTGCGGGGCGGCGGAACATTCGGCCGCCTTGTGCCCCGGTTGGCCGCAGCGGAAACATAGTCCGCTGCAGTCAAAACAGCTCGAGCACTTGACGCGGGTGTGTCCCGAACCTAGGCATTTGAAGCACCTCATCGGTCTCGCTACCAGGACTGTGACTCTGGCGTTCACGAAACCGATGAGGACCTTGCCGGCGTCGCCCATAATTTTGGCTGACGCAACGGGACAGCTGACCCATACCGCGCCAAGGCCCCCTGGACCAGGGCGGATGGTGCCGACTTTGATGCTGTCCGCGTTGCAACCCGTCTTCTCCTGAACGGCAAGGCGGACATCCTCCACCGTCACAGAGTCGTCCAAGCCCGAAATGCGCAGTTCCGCGCACTTGGTGGGCCTGGCGATCTTGACACCATCCGACATTGGGAATATTCCCCGCAGCTTCTCAGCGAAACTGTCGGCCGCTTTCACACCTTCAGCCCCGGGGAACTCAAGTATTCGAGCTCCCGTCTGGGCGAGGCGCATCCTCACACCTGAGGCCCCGAATTCATTGGCGAGGCTATCCCGGGCCTTCTTGAACACGGCCGCGTAGGATAGCCCGCCATCTGCCGCCTCCGGTGAGACAGTGATCACCACAGCCGCTGTTTTAGGCGGTTTCAGTTGTCGTGGCTTCTTCGAGGTGGCCACTGCCACCGATGGCGACTGCGGCGAAGAGGCTGCTTTCTTAGCAGCCTTCTTACCCCGCTTTCGGGACTTCTTACTCTTGTCCCCCCCGACTAATTGCCACCCGTCATTTGAGTGGGCAGATGCGGATTGGCCAGATTCGGGAGGGCCAGATGCGGAGGGGCCAGGCATAGTTTTGGCACCAATAGGAACTGCGGCGCTCGTCCTTTTAGGCGCTGGAGTAGGCAGCGGAGGGTATTCTGCCGCTTCATTGGTCGAGTCCTTAGCCGTGTGCCCGGCTTTCGATGCGGCCGCCTTTGTTGCGATCCTCGTAGCCATTTGCCCGGCTTTCAATGCGGCCACCTTTGTTGCGATCTTTGCCGGTCGCCCGGTCTTCGGCGTGGGTGTAGCAGCTGGTGCTGACGTCGCCGCCGCATAGGAAGCCACAACGCGGCCACCCATGACGGGAAGCGGCGTCGGGCTCGATGCAGCCTTGAGCTTATCACTGGCGAGTGGTGGTCGAATGATAGGGGCTGGAGGCAGCCTTGCCTCCAGGCCCGCGAGGCGTCCGTCCATCATCCTCCACACTGCGTCAATAACTTGACGCAGGTGGGAATCCGGAACCTCAGCGGGCGAAGGGGTGGGAGCAGGCTGCCGCTCTACCTGGCTCGGTTGCTCAGGGCAGACGGCCTGAGCCCGAAATTGGGCGAACTGAGCGCCGAGCTCAGCCACTCGCCCCGCCAACCGCTCGTTAGCAGCCTCGAGGCGCGCCACGTCGCTAATTAGGGTCTTAACGACCCCAGATACAGCGGAGGAGGAGTCCTTAAGGGCCTTTACAATAAACCCTTAAGGTTCGTGGACTTGGTGGCCACTTTATGAATAATGGCCACCGCCGCGTCCGCTCTCTCCTGTATAGTAACCGGTGTTTGGGGGGCAGAACCCTCTTCCACCGGCTCCCGGATCTTCAGCAGGAGATCTGCAATCTCCTCCTCCGCCACAATTTCGCCCTCCGCTCTGGCTCGGGCGTAAGCTCCCGATCTGGAAAAGGCAGAACCTGCCGGAGCTGGGATCGGCGTGCGCGACCTCGACTCTGAGGCTACTTGCCACTTTTGGTGGCAACATGTCTTGAGACGTGTCACCATCCTCATCTCTGGAGCGTCCGCGCTTACGACTTTCAGTGTCGCGGACCTCCAATTCCATCTCTTCGGCTGAGTCGGCCGTCGAACTAGCAGCCCTAGACCGCGCCGACATTCTTCTGCTCCCAGGAGTCAAATTGACTTCTGGGAGCTCCACCGAACGAGTTATCTCACAAGAGACTTCATCGTCGGTCGACGAAGGTTCTCCCGCCAACCTCTTGCTCCTCCTTCTCTTCTCCGTCTTTTTTTCGTCCGTTTTGTTTTTTGTTAGTGATTCATTTTCCATATTTAACCCACGAGTTGGGGAGAACTAAAGGTCGACCCGGGCAGAGATCCCCAATACCCGGGCAAGCGAAGGTTTATGCCCAACCGAGGGGTCCGCAGGTGCCCCGGCTGGGAGTGCGCTTACGACTGAACTACCTATCAGCCATGCATCCCCTGGTCACGCACCAGAACACGGGATTCAAGGTGATTTTTTAGAGAGGTTTTCTTCCTCGCAGTCCGGGCGGCTAAGCCAAGACCCTCGTCCCCGATTGGAGTCGCGAGGCATGACCACAATTCCTTTCGGGATTACGATATGCCGACGGTGGCAAGGAAGCGAAATCTTCCCATGCCTGCTCGGTGGCAGTGTGAGTGCACGCCGAACCCGCCCTCTTTCTCCACTGAGGACAGCGGAGAAACTCCGACTCATGGAAAGGTCCCTCCTTCGTGATTTTTTACCGAGGTTTTCATCCTCATAGCTCCGAAGAGCGAAGAGCCAACAGAAAGATGTGCTCTGTTGGACCAAGCCTCGAGACCAAGTAGCCAAAGATATATGGCCTCCTCTTCATGCTAGAATATTAGCCGCCGGCGATGACGCCCTCCTCAAAAGCAGAGCAGGAAAAAGCTGCGTCATCGCCCACGTTTCCAGGGTGCACCACGTGGAGGTTTTCTAGACAGCACCCCACATGAACCCACTCCTAACACACAAGCATTTAGCTTAGATGGAGGGTTAACAAGAATACTAGTAATGTGTGACGTTACTAGTAGTCTTTTTTACAAAAAAAAAAAATCTAATATGATTAAACTCCCTGGCCTCCTTACATATGTAGTAGTTTACCCATAATACATACAAAGGCATTACACCTTTTTCTCTGAAGCGCTAGATAGTCAGAGGATTTGCTTTGATTTCTTTATTTCATAAACAATTTACATTGTGTTTGAAATATAGTTGCATTAGAAATACAAACAACAATCTAACATTCAAGGCAAGAGATGAACTATACATTAATGTAAATGAACGCATGCACATATTTTGTCAGATACACTTAGTTCAATTTAGTTATATTAATTATACACTACTACAAAACAGGTAGTCTCGTTAATCTTTAAGAGAAGTCTATCACTTCTCTTAAAGATTAACGAGACTACTTGTTTTAAAAACAAAAAATAATTCCACCAAATTAATTTACCAATTAGCTTAGATGTAACACTAATTATAGAATACATCTTTATGGATAGAAATCTTGGCCCGTACATCTTTGCCAGCGATCACAATATTTTCTCGCACAATAAAACTATTGTATTACTTGCCTATACTAAACTATAGTAAAAGTCCAATCTATCAATAACTTGCAACTGTTCTGCAACTAAATGATGAACCGGCAACAGTCCACCGAGGTTAGCTTTTAGTCCCGAAGGGACTATTTTAAAGTGCCTCCGCACTGTACGAACTCCTTGGGACACCGTAGGTAGAAGTGATGTCTTCACTATTGATATAGGTATATTCTTTTTTTTTTTTTTCAGGGGCATATTATTATTTACCTTTATTCATCATTTCAAATATTATACCTACTTACGTACATATTCCAAATATCAAGTATTGCAATAAAATAAACCCTACGTTACAAAATACTTAAACATAATCTTGTAATACTGGATCTTGTTTTATCTTAACCCAAAAGGTTACTAAAATATCTTTATTACCACCTGGTCGTTATAAGAAAACCTCAACCATAAAAAATCATAGCACAAAAAGCTGCCCGCGAGACGTCCATTGTTGCAAACAAAAGAGTAACAGATTTACTTTTTAAAAAATATTTAAAAAAGAACTACATATAGGTGGCCAATGTTTTTCAGCAAAGAGATTTGTATTGAAACTAGCCGTCACTTCCAAATAGTTTCAAGAAAAAAGAGATTGCATTTATTCTGTAATTCCAAGGTTAATTAATACTAGCCAGGTCAGTCTTAGAATAGTTGACCATTCTTAACACATTAAGTCCCCTCTGTGCCTTGGAGAGCATGTTAAGCCGTCGGTCCCGGTTGCCATACGAACATCTGTGGCATTCGTTACGGGTAGTTGGAGTCCTAAAAAAAAATCCGACAACCTGGTCTAACTACAAAACTGCGATATCGCCTAGTACCCCAAGTTATGGTGGTCTGATGGCAGTTGCTTCACGTAAAATATCGAAGTGCGGCCGTTTCTTAGTTGGACTGTAAGCCGACCCTACCTTAGTCGGGTTAACAACCTTAGCAAGTTCGGAGGAAAAAAACTGGTTATCAGTGAGTTTACGCTTATCCATTGAACATGTATTTGTGTGTAACAAGTACAACCCACTGAATATGAAATTTGAATTGCTAATTAAACCAGTCATCCTACAAAAATTAAAGTGCATTTACAATACTGTTCATTATCAGTGTTGATGAGGACCTAAAAATAATTAATTCTTTTTCTTATCACCCAAACGGTAAAGTGTTTAATACATCGGTAAGAACTGACACAAATTAATTTTATTCAACATTGAAATTTCTTTAAACATAATTTTAGTTTCTTCGAGCGATTCTTGATTCATAATTTTTTTATTCTCGTCTTCAAACTTCTTTCTTACGACTGTTTTAACGACTCTTGAAATACCAAAACCCTTAGGTACGATTTTTTTATTGTATTTTTTGTGCACATTAGGTTAATTCCTTGATTTGATAAATCAAATCAAGTAATGGTACAGATAAAAACCTTCAGTTTCTCTGAAGAAGTCACTGGACCGAATCCGTAGTAATTTGTAAAATTGAGTAGGTAGTAGGTACTGCAGGTTTGCAAAAAGTTCTCTTTTGCTAGAGCAAGCGGAGTGAGTCCGTTGTCATCTGCCACCACACCCTGAAGCACATCTACGTAAACGGAGAGGAAGTAATCTGTAAGGTTGCATACCTTGCAATTATAGAGGGTATTTACATTTAAAAAACCACGACCCCCAAATTGCCGCGGAATATACAATCCGATCCATTACCGATACGCGGCAAACAGTGTACGAACTCTTAATATTTCTAATTATTTAACGTACACATGACTTTGCCTCTAACATTTTCTACTCTCTCTATCTATCTTTTCTTCCAGCAAACCTTAGCTCGCCTTTGTACATACCGTTTCCTTGTTTTGATATGGAATCTACTTTTAGTGTAATTTCTTTTTTTGGTTTCACCCGCGTAAGTCCCGATTCCGTGGGAATATCTGGATAAATAGTAGCCTATATGTTAATCCAGGTCTCCAGCTATCTACATACCAAGTTTCATCGCAATCGGTTCAGTAGTTTTGGCGTGCAAGAGTAACAAACATCCATACATCCATACTCACAAACTTTCACGTTTATAATATTAGTATGATTATTATACTTAAAATAATATTATATAATAAGCTCAATTTATTTCAAAAGAATTAGTAACATCTAATTATTTTTCAATAATTGGAAAAAATTTAAGTGTCTGTTTGTAATGTCAAATTAATAGCTTTTTTTTAAGCTCATACAGTTATTTTCACGTTACGTATGCCTAAAAATCAGGTTTCTGTCTGTCTGTTTGTTCAGGCTAATCTCCGGAACGGGTGGACCGATTTCAACGGGACTTTTACTGGCAGATATCTGGTGTTATAAGGAGTAACTTAGGCTATTTTTATTTTGAGAAAAGAATTAGGGTTCCGCGCAATATATATAAATATGCACACGCGAGCGAAGCCGCGCGGGAACTGCAAGTTTTTAAGTAAAGATTAATAAACTTCTTCCATTTTCTAAAAGCTCGATTATTCAAGTGTTTGGTGGAAAATATCCTAAATCTTACAAACAGTTTTAATGAATAATTTGGGAGAAACAAGGGTGTATTGGGTTAAAAGGTTCATTTTTAAATACATATATCATAAATAGCGCTGCCGATCTTTTTAAGTGAAACTTCTTTAGAATCGTTGTGATTTGAAATTCGCTGAAACGAAAAAGCGTCACGATAAAAAAACAAACATATTCCTACATATGATTTAGCCTGCGACAGAATCAGTGTTTCCAATAATCTTTGTCTTTGCGCCTTCGTACTACCAAGCCTTCCGAAAATATGTCAATGTCAACGTGGTATAGTTTTTTGTGCATTTGCGTATTAAATTTATTTTAGTTGTTTTTCTCCACATTTCACTTACACTTAATAGATTGTTTACAAATTTACATTTAAATCCAACCTTAACTTATATTGAAAACGAAGTATTGTTTGTTTTGAAAGTTGTGTACAGTTGTAACTGGACTTCAGGTTGGCTTACTGTTTATTATTAAGTCCATTATTTGTATATCTCTCTCTGTTATCTGTATATGTACCTATTGAATAGAATAAAATCAAAAAATAATTTGACCAATAACTTTTATAGAAATTATCTAAAATTTATTTTTTTAACACTAGTAAATTATTTGTGTTGTTTTAAGATTAAATAAGAATAAGATTCTCATTCTCTCGTAGGCTACTTTTCTGAAGTTTCACTTCTGCCGTGTGTGAATTGCACACACACACTTTATTTTTATCTCCGTTCTTATACATATCAATTTACACTATGAATTTTACAATATTTAATCAAGAATATATCAATAACATCTTGGATTACGTTTTTTGTACTTTAAAAATTAATGCGTGTGCACGAGATACAGCTGTCGGCAACCCACTGCAAGTGACTGCATATAAACTATAAAGTCTGCCGGCGGACAAGCGGCCGTTAGGTATTTAACATGCGCAAATACATCGGGTGACATAGCACATAGGCCTGCTATATATAACTGTCTATAACTACTTACGTATAATTTGGGACAATTTTAAGTACGATTCCCACGAAACTTGCCGCGTCGGATCGGATCCAAACGGACGCGCGCGCATTTCGCGACAGCCGTCCACATCCGCTGTTCCGACGCGCTCCGGCGCGCCGCAGCGCCTGGCGTTCGCCGCCCGGCTAGAACGACGCGTTGCTGTTGTGGAGCCGAACGGGCTGCGGCGGTAGCCGAGCGCAAGTGGGCGCAGCCGCTCGGATCTGACCATGTTCCATGTAAAAATGAATTTTAGGTAATTCTAAAGTACTAAAACGCGGTTCGTATGGGTGGATGGTTCGGATGGGTTCGTACTTTAGGTGCAAGTTTTGAATGGGACTGTGTACCTAAGGTTTTTATATATATCAATGTGTACAAGGTAATATAGAAGATGTCACACTGGCGCGTCGCGCTGCCCCGCCCGCTGTCTGCCCCAACCATTACACAAGCCGGCGTGGATAGCAGGATAGCGTGGCCGATAGCGATGGGTCGTCGACGTAAAAAAGGTTAACTAATCTAGACAGTCCATTTGCTTCAATTAACTAGTTGATCAACTAGTTAAATTCTTCGACTAGTTAAATTTTTCAACTAGTCTACGTGTCAACGTATGCAAACTTTCTATTCTATTCTTTCTATTCGCTTGAATGAACGATGCAACGGTCTACGGTCGTCACGTTGTAAGTCGACGTGAACGGTTCAACCGGTTCAACGTATCAACGTACTAGTTGAGCCGCAGACGCCGTTGATCATCTATTAGTTGAATGATTGAACTAGTAGATTGATAGTGAATAGTTCATGAACCGTTGATTCGTTCATTAGACGTCGACGGTCAAATTACCTAGTTCGTTCATTTAACGCTCAACGCTAGACTGAGTAGACTGGAGCACTCGCACAGAACACTTATAATAAAGAGCACTCGGCTTTTAGCTTTGTAAGGCGACAGTCGTTTATTAATTTCATTGATATATTATTATTTACCTACCTTATCGTAGCTGTAAATAAATTGTTAAATATTACTATTCATTGCTTAGGCATTATTGCTGTTACTGTCGCTGCTGTGGCCTGAAGTGCGAAGTATAGTGTGAGTTACTTACCTATTACCTACCCACATTCATTATCATAACTCTAATCAAATTACGCCGACTCAAAACAAGTTTATATAAAATTTGATAGTTTATGTAAACAAGCTCAATACTTAAGACTTACGGTTTATTTATTTTTTATTTTTTAGTTCTTTTCATCGGTTTAATTTTTCCTTAAAAAGATTTTTATATTTTATTATATCCTTTATTTATAAGTACCTATACTTACTAACTCAGTGTTCCTAGTATCACTACATATTATAAAAAAAAGTCCCCCGCCGCGTCTCTCTGTCTGTTCGCGATAAACTTAAACACTACTAAACGGATTTTCATGCGGTTTACACCAATATATAGAGCGATGCATGAGGAAGGTATATAATTTGTTAAGGTTTTGTGTAAATTGGTTGAAATAAGATAATGATTGTTGAAGATGTCTCTGCTACCCGTGCGAAGCCGGGGCGGTTTGCTACTTACAAAATAAAAAAACCACCGAACGAAGTACGAGTCTGACTATCGTGCACCGAGGATTCCGTAAGCAAACAAACTTGCATACGTCCATCTCGGGAACGTTGCGGTTGCGATGTAGGTACGACAAAGTAAACAATCCAACCGCAAAATATAAGTTTGTTGTGTTATTTTATGTGAGATAACTACAAATTAACGACTTTCGGATTTTTTCCTTCACTTGTCCAGTCAGACCTTGCTTTTTACCAAATTTCATGATTCTAGGTAAATAGGAAGTACCCTATAGGTTTTCGACACAAAACCTATAGGGTATTTCCGGTTGACCTAGAATTGTCAATTTTGGTTAAGAGCAAGGTCTTATAGCACAAGTACCTAAAGGGAAAATTCTGAAAAAAATAAATTGAAAATTAAGGTAAATTTTGGTACTTTAGTTTTCTACTAAATTTGCCTGTATCTTTTTATCGTGTTGCCTCAGGACCTTGATTTTTGTACACCTAATAGGGACTGTAGATCTGGTATAAATTTCAACTTGCTAGGTCCACCCGTTCCTGAGAAAATTGGTGGTGACACACGGACAGACAGACAGACGGACAAGAGAGTGATCTTATAAGGGTTCCGTTTATTACCTTTTGAGGTACGGAATCCTAAAAATAAAAAAATACTCTTAATAGGGATCAAACGTGTGTAACGATGTAGTCCAGTCATTGAAGACAAAAAAAATGGGTTTTGCTACGAAATGACACGGAGAGTTCTAATTTGGAAGCGTGTTACAGTTTGGTGCCCTATTAATATTAAGGCTTCGTGACCTTGAGCGACCGCCGCTCGCGTCGCCATATTGGAAAAATGGTAGGTAGGTACTGAAAACCAGTTTTCGAGAATTGGAACATTAATTAAGACACCAAACTGAGAGTTACCTCTGCCAAATTAGAACTCTCCTGTAATCCAGAACCAAACCAACGAATGAACTAATGTCACACTAATGTGTATTTTCAAGTACCGCGACCGATGAGTCATGCGTTTAGCATTTCGTTTTTAAAATATCAATTTCTTAATGATTTAAATTCCCTATTGAATAAAACACTTTTTTTTTATTACTCTGCCCATTATTCATAAATCGTTTTTATTATATTGACTAACGAAATTCTGTATTTTTCAAACGGTCTGGACACTATGAATATAATGACTTGATCCATAACATATACATTATTGAAATAAGTTATTTTCCGTAGCAAGAAGTCTCGATAGTATTAATAGAAGATATCGCAATCGCATTGGGTTTCCTATAAGGATTGTGTGGAATATGTTTTGCAATAAATAAAAAAAAAAATTAAAATAAAATTTTTTTTTTGATATTGCATAAAACACTAGGTATTAGATATTTTCGTGTTATTTAATCTCATGTTTGAAATTACGCAACGCATTGAAATTAGCCAGTACCTACTTAACTTTGATGATAAAAAATCGTATTCTATTGGGTACACTCCAAAAAATATTAACATTGAGAGAAAAGTTTAAGTTTTATATGTCGTTATTATTTCCCGTGAAGATCCCGTGGGAATATCGGGATAAAAAGTAGCCTATATGTTAATCCAGGTCTCCAGCTATCTACATACCAAGTTTCATCGCAATCGGTTCAGTAATTTTGGCGTGAAAGAGTAACAAACATCCATACATCCATACATCCTCACAAACTTTCACGTTTATAATATTAGTAGGATTTCATATACAATTTTCGTGTGCGTTAGTATCACGGGTGTACCTATATCACATAATTGAGCTGCTTTCCTACAGGAGGGTGGTACCTGTAGTGTACCTTTAAATATCATATCAAAAGAAGTATACTGAATTTCATTAAAGGCACACTGAGGTACACAGCCGGTACGTATAATAATAAAAAAAAATTGTGATATAAGCATCTCCTAACCGAAAAAAATGTACACCCGTAGTTCTAACGTTAGAATGCCTGGTGTACATATTTTATTATATATATTTTTATCAAAAGAAGTACACTAGATTTCATTCAAGGTACACTACAGGTACCACCTTCCTGTAGAAAAGCAGCTCAATTCTGTGACGTACACCCGTGGTCCTAACGCACACCAATTTTCAACAATCATCTTAGTCGTTGTCAATGCTATGCTACTTTAATTTCAAGGTATTTTAGGTATTTAGGAAGGTAGGAACATTTTTAATGCAAAATGTTATAAAATATGAAATTTAAATAAAATACAATAAAATTACGCATTAATACAATAACATTAATTATGTTTCCACAGATGGCTCAGACGCTGACGATGACGTTGGTGCCATTGGTGCTTTTAGTATTAGGGATGGTTGATGGTAAGTTGCAAGTTAACAACCGTTCCATTTTTTCTTTTTAATAGTTTTTGAAGTCAATGTCTTCGCTCCTCTTGATGGTTCGAGTTATTATTCTTTAGTTAGGTGGTGCCTTCACCCCCTTCATTCTTACGCTCTAGGTTGCAGATTTATTAGGCTATGGATAAATCAGGCCCTGGTAAATATTGAATGTGTTAGTGAGTTTATGATCTGATAATATATCAGCTGCTCTCAAGTAAATAGTTAAGATTTTATAGAATCCAATAGCCCCTGTCCAATGTCTGTGTCCAATCCAATGTCTGTAATTTCCAGATAGCCGCACCGCCGTGGATTCCTGCGGCAGTTTCTGTGGAACAAATGCCAACTGTGAGGTAAGTCTTTATTGTTGATATCCCGGCCTATTCTACTATTATTTAATTAAGTCTAAAAATAATATATACCCTTATCAAATAAATGCAAATAATGATACGTACTAATCCTTCACAATAGACTTGAAGAATAATTGTTGTTTTTGTTTTAGTTTACTTTCGGTAAATATTTGTATGAACAATTCAAAACTCAAAACATAATTCATACCTCTGTAGCTGTTTCAAATGTTTCAATACAGTCTAAACAACCTGATATTGTAGGTACTTCAACCCTAGTCACATCATATTCAAATAATAATATAATACAAAAAATAATTTATTAGAAAATCTCTTTTATTATCTTTTTTTTTCTACAGGTACGAAACCACGTTCCGATGTGCTCTTGTCCCCCAACATATACCGGCAACCCTTACGTCTTTTGCAGACTCATTAATTCAGGTAGGTCCAAATATTTGCAATATATAATATTTAGCAATTAATGTTGCCATTCTCTTCTCCGTCATCGGTTCCGAATCTCTTGGTTTGGGGAAGGGTCAGGGCTAGGTTTTTCCTGTCACCTTTAGGTCTTTCTGTCGTGACCCTGTGGCGATTCCTCTTCCGAGCGCGACCTTTTGGTGGCGCGATTTGGTGTAGGCTGCTTGAACTTGTAGCCGAGAGCTTTTAGCGAAGCTTTTGCTGCTAAGCTGTTGAGCTTCCATTATCCATGTTGTTCCATCGAGTAGGGCTGGTTACACCTCGAGGGCCGATCCGGTATCGAGGGCCACAGTTTGAGACTGAACTTCCCCTCAGCCACGCATCCATCGGCACGGTACTACAGCTTGGATTGGGGTTTTGGAAAGGAGTTGGGCTGGTGAATAGGTTAGGAGTTTAGGAGGGGGTTGGATGGGTTTTTGGAGAGGTGGGAAAAGGGGGTCAACTGGAGATTTCTGTTTGTGAAACACATTTTATAATACGATGCGCATTATAAAATGTATATTTGCTTAAGTTAAAGTGACTTTATTGGCAAATTGAGCTTTTGATAGATATTAGGAGAATATCGATATCATGCGCTTCCATAAACGATTTTACCAATAGGGTATATTCGGACAGCCCATTGGCATTCTATAAGACTGACTGACTGATTTTAAATCATCGACATTGGCAGTTTTGTCGTGAGAGTTGGTGGAGCGCCAATATATCTATAAAATGCATACGTAATCGCACCATAATATATTTCGTTATATTATTAATTTCATAGTCCTTATAGTAAACCACATTCTGTTTGTCGAATGCAATTAGTGCTGGTACTGGTACTGCTGTAATATTGCCAATGTACTCGACGATCTCAAGAGATGGCGTTAGCAGTCTTCAAATAATGTAAACGCGCTGCACCTGATTGGTGCAAGAAAAAACGGACATACCCTGCTCTCATCGCATTTCGCTAAGAAGACGCTTTAATATAAAAATTTTGTTCCGCCACGGACATCAGTTATATTTCTCGTGAAAAGAAGCTGATTTCCGTTAGTCCTATAGCCGTGTAGTGTTTGGACTCGCTTGTAACCTTTACAAGGTGTTTGTGGAGTGCTTCAGTCTTCGATCGTGACCAGCCGGTCAATACCTGGACGTTTCAAGAGACCGTAGAAACCTCGCCGCTGCTCGCTGCCTTCTGGAGGATCGGGACTTGGTCAGTGTTGCAGGTCAGTGCTGGCATGATTGTTTTGATCGATAGAAGTGGTTTACTTCCCTACACCTCGTAGGCTATACTATAAACAATTTATTAATTTGTTGAGCAATCACACCCTGGTTGGGCTATTTACACGCCTGACCATATAACTTGGTCCTTACGAGTACGGATAGGCCAGTTATTCACGTAAATTATGATGAATTTACTTTTCTATTCACATTGGCGTATTTAGGAATTTTGTCCAGGGGGGGCCTGGCCCCTAACCTGAGATACGACGAATTCAGTCGGTTAGCACGATTAGCATCATAATTCATAAATAGCATTATACTTCTTATGAACTTTGTCGCTCTAACGTAACATTATATTTCGCATGTTTGAATAGCTATATGAATTTAAAATCGATACAGTTACAAAGTATACAGGGTGTATCTGACAATCGATCACTTAGTTAAATTACTGAAAGGTCATGACTCTAGCATGCAGTCCAAAAATAACTTTTGAAAAAATCTCCCCGCTTACAAGTTATGACCGTTTGAATTTCCAGGTACCTCCGTTTCTCATTAAACCAGGAGGAATTTATAAAGTTATAGATTTTGAATCGTACTCTACTTTTTACTCGTATTTTTTATTTTCGAAATATTTACTTAGTTATTGAGAAAATCCATAAAAACTAACTTCAAAAGTTTTCGAAATTAGTTTTTAACGATTATCATAATAACGGAATAAAAAATTCCAAAATAACAAAATATGTACGATTTAAAATCTTTTACTTTAAACAGCTTTACACATTCCACCTGCTTTTTGAGAAACGGAGGTAAATATAGAATATAAATTCAAAAGGTCATAACTTGTAAACGGGTAGTTTTTTTTTTAAGCATCATTGATTAAGATCAGCGTAATTTAAGCTATGTTTTTTTTTTTTATTAAAATTAAAGTTTTTATTTTACGTTTCTTCTCAGTAAAAATATTAAAAACTTTTTCTGGTGTGACGTTTTTCTTGACGTAGTTATTTTCTATGTGAAGAAGGGTAGTACTTGAGAACCCCTTATCTCCCTTAGTAGACCTGAGCCACGTCTTAATTCTTATTTCTTCATTGTTGAAAAGCTCCACTCGCATCCTACTGAGCTGACTGCAATGACTATTGCAGCTTGGATCAATTTAAAGAGATTTTTACACAATTATTGTTTTACGTTCTACAATACTTCTAATGTAATTTCCTTTTCCTTTAGCACGGTTTTCATTATTTAACATTCTGCTCTTAAAATAGTCTCATTAATTTGGAAAATATCCTTATAATTATCAACAAAAAGCTTTCTACCTTGAGATTCAAAATCACATCGATCGATTGGGCTGAAGGTATACTTTCAAACCTGTTATTCATATTAACTATTAAATGATCAATTTCCAATATTCACTGGCCCGTGAATTAGGCGGCAAATCAGTCCAATTTTCTTTACCAGGTTTAGATTAAATATAAAAGTCTCTATCTCAGCTTCCTCCACCGCCACCGGCTCGATTATGTTTTCTTTTGCTCACTTGTTGTAGGTTCCAGACAAAGTTCATGCTTTTGTGCAAACTCTTCTATCTCTTCTACACCGAATCTAATACGTATAAACAAACAATGAATTGTGGTTTTGAGATAAAAGGCTGGCTTTGTATAAACGATATACAGTCAATCAATTATTCTACCTATTCTAGTCCACTGCTGTACATAGGCCTCTCCCAATGTGCGCCATGGTACCCGGTCCTCCGCCTTCCGCATCCAGTCGCTTCCAGCTACCTTCCTCAGGTCGTCGTCGGTCCATCTGGCTGCAGGGCCTACCTTCCGTTTATCGATTCGCGGTCTCCGCTCTAAGATTCGCTTGCTCCAACGTCATCGATCCTTCGGCATACGTGACCAGCCTATTGCCATTTAAACGTGCTTATTCTGCGAGCTACGTCGGTAACTTTAGTTCTATGTCGGATGACCTCATTCATTGCTCGCTGCATGGCCCGATGCACGACTTTTAGTTTGTGTCCACGTTTCGGCATCATTACAGGTAGGACGCACTCAAATACCTTGGTTTTGAGGTTTAGTTTCAAATGTTGCCCAACCTAACTCTGGACTCTTCTGGTGACTTCTTTCTCGAAGTTGTTTCTACCGAGCTGGATAACCTAAGCCCAAGGTAGAATTATTCTTGAACAACTTCGAGCGTCGACCCTTCGACGTCAATCGGTCTGGGTGTGATGTGTTCATTGAACATAACTTTGGTTTTGTCCAAGTTCACACTAAGACCGACGCGTCGAGATGCTTCATTTAGACGATGTCATCGGCAAACCGAAGGTGCGAGATATGCTCCCCGTTTACATTAATTCCCCGTTCAGTTCAATCCAGTGTCTTGAATACGTCCTCAAGCGCGTTGGTGAATAGTTTGGGGGATATTACATCCCCCAAACTATTCACCAACGCGTAGATATGGCTCAGGAGTGAGATGGGTCTGTAGTTCTTAAACAAGGTCATGTCGCCTTTTCTGAAGAACAATACCACCGCCCTCCCGCTCCATGCCCTAGGTGTTAAACCCTACTCGATGATAGAATTAAAGAGAGTCGCTAACTCTTTCAGGATCGGGGTCCCCCCAAACTATTCACCAACGCGTAGATATGGCTCAGGAGTGAGATGGGTCTGTAGTTCTTCAACAAGGTCATGTCGCCTTTTCTGAAGAACAATACCACCGCCCTCCCGCTCCATGCCCTAGGTGTTAAACCCTACTCGATGATAGAATTAAAGAGAGTCGCTAACTCTTTCAGGATCGGGGTCCCTGCTTTTAGGAGTTCAGTAGTAATTCTGTCATCTCCTGGAGCTCTGTTGTTCTTCAGCTGTTTGAGAGCCGCCTCTATCTAGTATTGGTCAATCTCGGGTATTTCCTCAGTGTAATGCCACATTAATGGGGCTCTGTGGTCATCGTCCCTGAGTCTCGTTGGTTCTGACGGATTCTATCTATCGAAATCTGGAATCTTATCTGAGCGATTAGAAACATCTTGTATATGGATAAATCGGCTTATTTATTACTGCTGAGTTCCGGGATCCTACACCTTTTCAAGCAAGTTATGCAGTTCGGTAGTGTGAACTGGACAGGTAGTTGGTTTGGATGATTTTCCAGTCTAGGTTTTTTTTAAGAGAGACTTTTACTTCCTCCTTTTAGGAGTTCAGTAGTAATTCTGTCATCTCCTGGAGCTCTGTTGTTCTTCAGCTGTTTGAGAGCCGCCTCTATCTAGTATTGGTCAATCTCGGGTATTTCCTCAGTGTAATGCCACGATTTGTGGTGGAAAGGTCCTCCGTGGATTCGCAGCTCATCTGAGAAGTGGCCGATTAAGCCATTCTCGCTCAATAATTGCTTTGTCTTAGCTTAACTCAAGGCAAATGTGTTGGCTGTCATTACTCACACAGAGCCGCCGTTACTGTGTACGTTAGCACAACGTGTTTCTTCTTGGGAAAAGTTGCTACGTATCACCGCATATGTATTAAAATTCGCAAGGCCTAAAGTTAAGGTCGAACCTCGTTCTATAGCAGGGTTGACAAGTGCTGAGAATGCGTTATTTCTCGCCGTTCAATCTGTGCACTTCTGTGAAGATATCAAATTGATCAAGGCTGATAAATTACCTTCAAAAAAGCTGCAAAGCCTCTTCGTCTTCTTAGACAAACAAGGAATTTTACGCATTGGAGGAAGACTCTCTGGATCAATGCTTCCTTTCGAAGCTAAACATCCGGTTCTCCTCCCTAAACGCGATCATGTCGTTGACTTAATAATACAGCATTTTCATGTTGTCAATTGTCACACCGGACCTGGACTTCTTATGTCTATTATACGACAACGCTACTGGATCTTGGATGCCAGGACTATTATCAGGTCCAAGTTGCGAAAGTGCAACACTTGCTTTAAGTGCAACCCAACGCATCCAACGCCTATAATGGCTGATCTTCCTGATTACCGTGTTTCAGAGGCCAAGGCATTTTGTCACACTGGTGTCGATTACGCTGGTCCGATAAGGACAATCCTTTCTCGCCAAAGAGGTCAACATGCGCAAAAGGCGTACATCGTTTTTTTTGTTTGCATGGTCACACATAGTCTACATATTGAAGTGACCAGTGATTTAACTACTGAAAACTTTCTAGTCGCTTTTAAACGCTTTATTTCCCGTCGAGGACCAGTTTCATGTCTCTATTCCGATAATGGATCTACTTTCATCGGTGCGAAGGCATATTTAGATGAGCTGTATAGTTTGTTATTGAACTCTAGCTTCAAAAACGCGCTGTCGAATGAGTTGCTCTCTCGACGCATAGAGTGGAAGATGATTCCCCCAAGATCACCAAATTTTGGTGGGATGTGGGAAGGGAATATAAGGAGCATGAAAACGCATTTATATAGAGTAATAGGAAGTCAGTTACTTACATACGAAGAACTGCAAACTGTTCTTACTCAGATAGAGTGTATTCTTAACTCTCGTCCATTGAGCGTATTATAGTCAGACCCTTATCCTGAGGTGTTAACTCCCTCGGATTTTTTGATGTCTACTCCGTTGCAATATTTACCCGCTGCTGATTTGTCAGATCAACGATTGAGTCTGTTGGAACGTAAAAAGTTGTTAGATAGTATGGTCCAATCCTTTTGGAAGAAATGGCACTTAGAGTATTTGCACTCGTTGCAAGTTAGGCAAAAATGGGCTACTCCCGACAAACCGGTAGAAATCGGAACTGTTGTTCTTCTTGAGCAGGAGAATTCTCCACCCTTGCATTGGCCGTTAGGAGTAATTACGGATGTGTTCAGAGGCTCTGATAACGTTGTACGCGTGGCGATAGTTAAAACGCAAACTGGAATTTACAAACGCGCTGTAACTAAATTATATCCTATTCCTACACAATAAATTCAATTTCATTTCATAATATATATCGTTATATTATTAATTTCATAGTCCTTATAGTAAACCACATTCTGTTTGTCGAATGCAATTAGTGCTGGTACTGCTGTAATATTGCCAATGTACTCGACGATCTCAAGAGATGGCGTTAGCAGTCTTCAAATAATGTAAACGCGCTGCACCTGATTGGTGCAAGAAAAAATGGACATACCCTGCTCTCATCGCTTTTCGCTAAGACGCTTTAATATAAAAATTTTGTTCCGCCGCGGACATCAGTTATATTTCTCGTGAAAAGAAGCTGATTTTCCGTTAGTCCTATAGCCGTGTAGTGTTTGGACTCGCTTGTAACCTTTACAAGGTGTTTGTGGAGTGCTTCAGTCTTCGATCGTGACCGGCCGGTCAATACCTGGACGTTTCAAGAGACCGTAGAAACCTCGCCGCTGCTCGCTGCCTTCTGGAGGATCGGGACTTGGTCAGTGTTGCAGGTCAGTGCTGGCATGATTGTTTTGATCGATAGAAGTGGTTTACTTCCCTACACCTCGTAGGCTATACTATAAACAATTTATTAATTTGTTGAGCAATCACACCCTGGTTGGGCTATTTACACGCCTGACCAAGAGTTACAATTAAATTAGTCATTGTTGTCAATTGTTGCATAATTTGTTTTATCATTATCATTACTTCTTTTATGTCATTTAAATTTGATTTGTCTTCAGGTATCCCTTCTTTTTTGTTTTATAAAGCATTCTTTTGTTTTTTTACCATTATTTTGTGAAGGTGGATATGTTTCCTGTGGATGGCTTGATTTAGGAAGACATTTTTCTTCATGGTGACATGTTTGCTAGGAAACTTGATTTTTTGTACTTCCCGATATACTTGACATACTTCTTAATTGCCGGATGGTTTCCGTCATATAATACACATATTTTGCCTTTACACATATTGGCCTGACCGAATTTTTCTCTTTTAAAAAGACAACTTCCGGATTATGAATATTCCTGTGTCGCGGGGGGCTTCACAAACATTCAAAAAACGGAAACAAAAATTACCCAGACTCGGGACAAATATTTGTGGCTCACACAAATTTTATAATTAGAACAATGTGCGTAGTATGTAGTCTCCATTAATAGGGTTCTTAAATAAATGGTAAGTAATAATACAGGGTATCGTCTACTTAAGTTTTTCGTGGCTTATAATTTAAACTGATATTGTAAATAGCTCGTGTATAGTGAGTATAAGATAGTATGTGGCAACTGTGGTGGCAACGCTTTAAAGTTTCTTTGGGAAAATACATTGTATATAAATGTAATTTCACAAAGTAGCAGCAATTTTAAGCGTAAGTTAGAGAAAGAAAGAAAAAAAGAAAGAAAAGAAAAAAATGTTTATTCATCGACGCTTGAGATACACGGACAGTACATGCTAAGTAATAAAACTAAGCTAGGTAATTATTGTAAGTGTTATACATTATATATATATATTATAGAGAGCACCGAAGTGAATGATTATGCCAAGTAAAATTACTATGTTAGCAAGGCTTAGTTATAACTGACGTTCGTAAGAATATGGGTACTCGATTATGTAAGTAACTCGTTTTGGATCTAAATTTCTCAATTTCTGTGGAAATAGTAAATGCAATTTTAAATATACATATCGTTTTTTTCAGTACAAAAGTTAGCGCTGGAAATCTTATACAATGTTGGTGCCTCTTATCTTTTTGTAAAAGATCTCTATATCAATGAAGTCTTTATTACAACAACGCGCGTAACTGCCTGAGCCGAAATCTGAAGGAACATGGACGATCCATCTCCGATAACCTGGCGACATGCGGACCTCACACTTGCGGTGACGGAGCACACTGTATCCACGGTGCTGTGAGGCCAGTGTGCGCCTGCTTACCAGGCTACTCTGGAGACGCTCTCTGTACGTGCGTGAAGATCAGTGCCTGATTTAGATTTCTGACGCCCTAGGCTGACTATGAAGGCTCCTCCTCACTTTCCTGCCCAGCTCAAGAATTGAATCCTGTCAGCACATATCAAATTTTATCATACGTCACACTTGAAAATTTACTTTTTTTAAAGTCGACTTTTACTTCATCAATATAAAATTTTGGTTTATTTTTTCTTCTTAAATCCTTTTTGAAGTCAGTGACTTCGCACCTTTCGATCGCTCGAGATATTATTATTTAGTTAGGTGGTGCTCGCAAAGCAAGAGATCACCCTCTTCATTCTTGCGCTCTAGGCTGCAGCCTTATTAGGCTATGGATAAATCAGGCCCCGGGTGAATATTGAGTGTGTTGGTGAGTCCATGATCTGATAATATATCAGCTGCTCTCAAGTAAATAGTTACCATTTTATAGGATCTAATGCCCCTGTCTGTAATTTCCAGATAGCCGCACCGCCATGGATCCTTGCGGCGGTTTCTGTGGAGCAAATGCCAACTGTGAGGTTAGTCTTCATTATTGATATCCCGGCCTATTCTATTATTAGGCAACAAAAACGTGGCCATTTAACTAAGTCTAAAAATAATATAGACCCTTATCAAATAAATGCAAATCATTAGCACTAAATACTACTACGTACTAATCCTTCACAATACACTCGAAGAATAATACAATTGTTGTTTTAGTTTACTTTCGGTAAATATTTGTATGAAAAAAAATCAAAATTCAGAAGATAATCCATACCTCTGTAGCTGTTTCAAATGTTTCAATACAGGCTAAGTAACTTGATATTGTAGGTACTTCAAGTCCATCATATTCAACGACTTGTATGACAATAAATACGAAAAATAATTTATTCGAAAATCTTTTTTTCTACAGGTCCGAAACCACGTTCTGATGTGTTCTTGCCCCCCAACATATACCGGCAACCCTTACGTCTTTTGCAGACTCATTAATTCAGGTAGATCCTTGAAATATTTGCAAATATATAATATTTCGCAATTAGTGTTGTACCTCATGCTGTGGTTTTCTACTTACAGAAGAAGATATATTATGAGCACCGACGGATCTTAGGTTCGCGGCAGCGCGTCGACAAATTGAGATCGGCGTCGGCGGTGAAATCGGCGGTGTGACACTTTAAGCATTATTTTAAATCACAGGAAATTAAAAAATACGGTTTATGGAATGTACCATTTTCTTAGTTTTTATGAAATATGTATCAATTAAATCATCATCTGCCTACCTTTGTCCCAATTTTATTTGAGGTTAACGCATAGGCTACTTTTTATCCCGATATTCCCACGGGATCGAGACTAACGCGGGTGAAACCGCGTGGCGCTGCTAGTATGCAATAAAACCCACTATCGCAAGGGCCGTACCACCGCAGCACTTCGTCTTTAAAAAATCATTTAAAATCGATGCACCCGAGTTAGTAAGAGTTTAGTTTGTTTGCAAGCTCTAGTAAAAAAAAAACAAATGCAGAATGTTATCAACACCACCAGTCAGTTTGCCCAGTGAACAGTAATGCGGGTTTAATTTATGAACCTCGACGAAACAGACGAAAAGGCGACGACATACCGTTTATTAAATACTAGCTGACCCGCGCAGCTTTGTCTGCGTTTGTAAATTTTCCCCGTTTTTTCTACATTTTTCATTGATGCTGCGCTGCTATTGGTCGTAGCGTTATGTATAGCCTATAGCCTTCTAGCCTACAGTAGTTCCTGAGATTAGCGCGTTTAACCAAACAAACAAACTCTTCAGCTTTATAATATTAGTACTTACAGATAATGCACCAATTTTTTATTTCACATATTAACAACTAATTAAATATTAAATATAAATATTAACGATTACTATAATTTTACTCTATTTCTGCCTCCATATAAGGTTTATTTATGTACTTATATAAATAAAAATCAATTTTTGTATGTTTGTCCTCTATGCGTTCCAAAACCATTGATCAGATTGTGATGAAACTTTGGTAGGATGTAGGGGACGCTCGCGAGAGTTCCTGGCTCAGAAAATCTTTATGAAAAAAGTCACATTGCAACGCATGCTGGGTGCAGCTAGTTAAAAGTAAATATTAAGATCCGCATCCGCGGATGCGAACCTTCAAGAATTTGCATCCACATCCGCATATGTCAAAAATTCTGCATCCCCAACATTTCTACTAAGGACACCTAACTTTTTATCTTTTTAATGTAACCAAAAGAAGAGAAGATTGTACCTACTAAAATTTAATTGGAAGTTCGAACAGCCTAAATGGGTGAATATCCCAATGAGTTTTTTATGTTTCCATGCTGAGAATCTGTATGACAAGTCTTCATAAGTTTTTTATATATATTTTTATTGCATAATTTGGCTAATTGTGAATGTTTAGCACGGAGCAGGAACATAAGCATAAATGGCACTCTTAACTTAAAATTGGATTTCGGTTTACGTCGGGATTTCATTTGGCAGTTTGTGGTCGCAGACGTTAATAACCCTATTATAGGGTCAGACTTCCTAGTACACTATCACCTCTTACCTGGGGGAATCTTGGATAGCTCAATTAACGATGTCCGGAGGCAAAAAGTGTCTGTATTATTAATATAATGGGCCAAAATATTTTTTTATATTATTTCAGTAGGGGCACGATAGTAATTATTTCTAAATTAGGTATAAATAGTAAAAAAAAAATACTAGTAAAAGTTAATACCCCTGGTGCGTCCTATGCGTCCTTTAACCAACATAGTGGTAGGTGCCAGTAGTGTGCCTCACGTTCTTCGTGGATGAATTTACAAAGGTATGTATTTGATTCCCCTGGTTTTGTTTCACTAGGTCGTTGATTACCCAGATCTTATAAAAAATATAATTAAATTTTCTAGGATTTGTTATCTATTATAAACGGAAATGCCTTAATTAAACCTCTTTATTATTTTAATTATTATTATTAAGAACTTACTACTTTTAACTTATTCGTTAAAAACCATACTTTTTTGATTCCCTTGGTGTTGATTCTCTTGATATTTGCGCAAGGGGGTAATCAATGTTTCCTATAATTAATTACCTTGCAAGACAGTTATTTTTTTTGTGTTAAATTGAACTTTTTCCTAAAAATAAAATACTTTTTTGCATAATACATTAATATCCTATCATACTTAGCAATCCAAACATCTGGAATCTGAGAAAATTATGTGTAGAGGTAATTAGTTTTACGATTTTTATTTTACCTTAATTTAAAATACTTGCTATATGCGGTTTTTTAGATTCTAACAATGCCTCAAAAACCAGACAAGAGATAAAAGAGAAAAAAGGACTTGCTAAGCATCGTGAATTAGAAAAAATAAAGAGAGATCCTGTAGGTACTTCACGCCCAACTGAAAGAACAAGAAAGGCAAAAATATTTGAAGAACAAGATAAGTGAATAGTGAAATAAGTGAAATAAGTCCACGGCAACAGAAAATTATGAGAAAAAAGAAAAAGTTCAAATCATCACAATCAAAACAAGAAACTTTGAAATATTGAAAAATTTAAAGAACAGGTTATTTATTCGGATAACACGATCGAAGACAATCCGGACAAATACCACCAAAAGACTGATTAAATTTATTTTATATAAATAAGATACAAGACTATTATACCAATTTTTAAATAAACAATATTTTCTATCAACAATGTTTTAATTTTGATTCCCTTGCCACCACATTTTGATTCCCCTTTGAACTGATAAATCTTTGGAATGAGTCGAACAAAAATGATGCCTATTCGATAAGTGTGTCTATAATAAAGGTAAAACTTATATTATATAATTATTTGAAGGCAATCCAACAAAAAAAATTCGCTTATGGAATCAAGATTCAAGACTGTGCAAATAGGAAAATAGTAGATGGGAAAAGAGACGTTCGGAAATTGCTAATCTCTGAACGCCATAAAATTATGAAAAAATATGTATGTAGTAAGCATGCTGAAGTGGCAATGGGCTGGCCACGTATGCCGAAGGACCGATGGCCGTTGGAGCAGATGGGTCCTAGAGTGGAGACCGCGAAACGGTAAACGGAAGGTAGGACGCCCCCCAGCCAGATGAACCGACGACCTGAAGAAGTTTCAAGAAGGTAGCAGGGATAGACTGGATGCAGAAGTTGCTGTGGCGCACATTGGGAGAGGCCTATGTCCAGCAGTGGCTGATTGATTGATTGATTGATGTATGTAGTAACATGTACTAAGGTACATTTAACTTCAATAATACTTCTTTAAGTATATTTGCCACTTTTAAATTGATGAGTTGCCTAATCAAAGTTTAACTTAAGTTAATGTAGTCAATTGAATGGCAAAAAATGCAAAAATGAGGACTTTTTAAATTTTTATTGTAAAGATTAAAAAATAATAATCTGTGTTTCCACCTTTGACACGAATCACACAATCACAGCGATTTGGCATGCTTTAAATCAGTTCATCAAAATCACTTTGAGGAATGGCCGCCCACGTTCTTTCTAACAAGTCAAAAAGTTTTTGTGCGGTATGCACGGTATATATACGTATGATGTAATAAAACGATGAGCCTGATGGCTAGGCGACGTCGGCATTGTAGCTGCATCACCCAACGGTTTACTGTTTAAATAGGGCGCGTTTATACAAACGCGCTGACGCGCAAACGATCACGCTTTTCTAGATGCGAGGTCACAAACAATAATGTCCAGAACTTCTATTTGCCTACTTTATGTTTTTCCTTTGAACCATTCTATTTTATGTAAACTTATTTAAATACTAGAGAATAATATTTTTCTTTTTCTTACTGTAACTAAAATTAATGAGGACGATCTTTTATGTTATTTGGATACTAGAAAAATATACAAGTAACTAAACGTTTAATAATGTAAAGTAAAAAGTTAAAAACCATTATGCCATTGAAGTTACGGAACGCGAAACGCGAATCTGACATTTGAATTTGATGGGTTGATACGTTCTGTCGTCCGATTATCGAATGATGAGTGAGCCAGTGTTTTTAACTGATAAATTCGTGTAGAAATTGTAAATATTGCATGATATAGAATGTCAGACATCGTTATGGAAAAATTCGCCGTGCCAGACTTTGTGCCCGAGCGCTATGTTAAGGAGTTGGCGAGGTCTTGTGTCGGAGGGGAGGAGCTCCAACAACAGAAAGAGCAAATACAAGGATTAGCGGAAGAGACTGCAAACGCCCTCAAGAAAAATGTGTATGAGAACTACATGCAGTTTATCGAGACTGCGACGGAGATATCCCACCTAGAAGCAGAAATGTATAAGCTTTCACACTTGCTTAGTGAGCAGCGTACTGTTCTTACTACACTGTCCCACGCGTCAATTTTAGGGAACGAAAACGCTATATCCCGCGAATCACTTGACAATCACGACGTGGAAGCGGAACGTGCCGAGGAACAACGTAAAAATAAACTCAACCTCATTGCTGAGAAAGTAGAAGGTTGCATGAATTTATTAGAAGTTCCCGACCGGACTTTGCTTCACGAAGGCGACTTACTCGAGATAGACGCTGAGGAGAACACTGCCTTGCAGAGAATGCATGTGTATTTGTTTAATGATTGCCTTATGTTAACTTCATGGATATCTAATCGTAGAGGTCCTAATAGATATAAGTTTCAATCATGTTATCCAATTAGTACTTTAGCTGTGGTAAATGTGCGAGACTTGGGAAGTGTCAAGCAGGCCTTTAAAGTTTTGGCTTTCCCAGATACAAGGGTATTTCAGTGCAATAGTTTTGCTATTAAGAAAGATTGGCTTGATAAGTTTGATGTTGCAAAAAAAATTTATGTTGAAATAGAAAATTCTAAGCAGAAGAAAAAAGACAATCAAGATAAACCTAAACCAGAGTCATTGGACTCGCCCAGTCTCTCTGTTGAAGAACTACCATCTCCTCTAGTAGCTCCTCTACCAGAATGGTTAGCTGATGTAACAGAAGAGTTGGATGTGCTTATTGTAGAAAGACATTTTCAGAAAACTTATGAGCTAATGGTGTCAGCACAAGAGAGACTGAACACAGACGAATATAAAAACCATCCACAAAGGATGGACATACTGAAGAGAATTGAACAGAAACAGAAAGCTTTGATTGAAATATTGCTAAAAGAACTAGATGTAACACACAATTGGAGCCCAAGGGGAGGCTTACAGTCTTCTCGGCAACCTGTACTCATACTCAATAAGTTTAACATGACCAGTCAAGCATGTGAACTATTTCTTGCTATTTGCAGTCATACAGTAAAAGTTCATGTCAAGGGGGTCCAACTAGAAGGATCTATTAATAGTTATGTAAAACAAGTGGGTGAGGTCTTCTTTTGCTCATTAAGTGATGCCTTAACAGAGTTCATTATGTTATTTCCTAAGAACAAACTTAGTGCTTTCGTAGTGTGGGCTAGTGAGCAACTTAGAATATTATTGAGTCAAATTATAAAGCAGGTGTTTACTCCACAATGTGCTTTAGATTCGGTGTTGGACTGTGTGCAGAGCTTACGGGATCAGTGTATGCTGTTCTGTGAATTTGGTTTAGATTTCAGATTTCAGATGAATAGCTGTCTAAGATCTTCTATAGTGAAAGCTTTAAGAGAATACAAAGAGAAAACTGTTGATTCTATGAAAGCAAAGGTATCTGAAGATAAATGGACACCTGTTAATATGCACACTAAAGCTGGAGTTAATAAATTCTTATCGCAGATGGAGAATTTGGGCCTTATATTAGCTAAGTACATCATTAATGAAACATGGGTTGACTTATCAAGTAGTACAATATGGTTTGCCCAGTCTGTTATTACTATACAGAAAGTAGGATTGAAGCTGGTCACCAAAGACTGTATGAAAGAGTTAGATGAGTGCATCCATGCAGTCTTCAATTCCCGCCTTATGCTTTCTTTGGGCAATGATTCTAGTTATGCTCAGAAAAACTTTAAGTTTATTTTAGACACAGTGATGCCTTTAATGCTCAGATGTTACAAAGAGGAAGTTGGATACGAGAATGAAAAGCTGGTTAGTCTAGCTAAGAAGTTTGGTGTTTACGTGGCACCACCAAAGAAGTCCAACATCACAAAATACACGAGTAACGAATATTTATGAGAATAGTCATTAGATTATACAGTATGTATGTTGGTGAATAAAATTATTTTTATTATGCTGAAAGCTTTAAAATTGTAATATATAGATAGTAAGCATGCAGGATTTTTGTAAGTTTATTTAAAGACAAACTGATCAAATTGAAGTTTATATATGCAAGTTATGAATATGAAATTTTAATAAACCAAGGTTTATGGTTCACTGTTTAATTTTATTCCGTATTCATGATGTGTGTGAAGTCATGAGAATTAAAAGATTGTTTAAACTAATTATTTGCTTTTATTAAATACAATATCAACATAACATATATTATTACAGGAACGATTCAAAACCACTTTTCATTTTGAAAATGGAAAGTTATTTAACGAGTTCATGTAAGATTTTGAACAAGGAATGTTTTTCCATTTATAATGCTTTTAGTCAATACTACGGATACTGTATTTTATTCCCTTATTTGACTAACAATAAAATTGTAAAGAGCAATATTTCTTGGAACTGCAACCTCCAATTAAGAATATTCCAGGTGCATTTTACTAATAGCTCATATAGATTTTTAATTAGTTTGAAATATTTTGTTTGGCTATTCGATTTCGGGTGTAGTAAAGAGAGAAGGATTGTATTCTGGGAAATGTTTTCAGCAGTCAGAGATACGAAATCAACTTAATCTTGTTTTGAGAACACTGATACTACTAACACAAAATAAATCAGATTCAAGTCATTAAGCCAAAGCTTGTTTTTTTGGTTGAATGCTTTAATCATTGGAACTACTACTCTGCATATAGTTATGAATTTGATCATTCTTGGCAAAGATTATATATATATAAGACTAGCAGCGCCCCGCGGTTTCACCCGCGTAAGTCCCGATCCCGTGGGAATATCGGGATAAAAAGTAGCCTATATGTTGATCCAGGTCTCCAGCTATCTACATACCAAGTTTCAACGCAATCGGTTTAGTAGTTTTGGCGTGAAAGAGTAACAAACATCCATACATCCTCACAAACTTTCACGTTTATAATATTAGTAGGATAGTAGGATATTGGAGCGGAGCAGTGACTATAAACGCGGGTGAAACACCTACTTTTCTATAAGTACTAATATTATAAATCTCAGTAACTCCTAGTTCAAATTAAAAAAATCTTTTAGTGTTAGATAGATATCGAGGAAGGCTATAGGCTATAAAACATCACGCTACAACCAACAGGAGCAGAGCATCAATGAAAAATATTGCAAAAAACGGAGAAAATTTACAAACGCGGATGAAGTTCCGCGGGTGAGCTACTAGCTGACCAAAATAAAATTACCGAACCGTTCATCTACAATTAGCTCCGGCTATCGTTTTAGATATATTTACCATTCTGTTCCTGGCATGCATATGGCATATTGTTTCTAGATGCATTAATGGGGCGTAGCATGATGAATGCAAAACGAAATATGAGTGGGTACAATTAGGTCATAGCTGTCGGGTAATTGACGCGATTGAACGTGTGTTCAGTGTTCATGTGTTAACATGTGATCATTCGTTGTATCTGTATATATACCTAAATATAAACATATGTATGATTCATGCTGATAAACTTAAATATTTTGATGCGTTATTGGAGAAGGCTCAATGTCAAATTTAATATTTGCGACATACTTAATTATTGTATTAGAAGAACTCATCAAAATACTATATCTAATATAGTTTTATTTAATGGATGAAATGCATAATGGTATTAATCATATATCTTTAATGAAATTCTGGTTTTAAATGAAGTTAACGAACCCTTAAATCAGAGTCGGTCATCGTCTTATATTATAAAGGTGAGGAGTTTGTTTGTTGGAACATTATTAATCTCTCGTTTCATTAATTTTCGATTTCACTATCGAGCAAGAACGAACCTGCGTCAGTCGGTAGGAAAACGTCCCGTGCTGCAGCCTACTCGACATGACCAGCTGGAGCGCCTCCACAGCGGCAAAACCAGCACGTGGAGCCTCCAGCCGGGACTGGGTCCGCCCAAATTGGGCAATAGTCGCCCAAGGGCGGACGCAGCGCCGACCAGCTTCGGAGCAAGCTGTCGAAAGTGCTCGTCGAAGCGCCACCTACCGTCGAGGATCAGACCCCAATATTTAATGTGTAGCTTACCTAGAGAGGGTAAACAACAATAATAGTAATTCGTGACCCATGTCCCTAGTAGTCTTTACAAACAAAAAAGAAACAATAATAAAATGAAACAATGTCCACTAGCAGTTCCCTCACCGGTTCGCTTGTGTGTACATATTTATTTATTTTGCGAGGAACTCTAATTCTTTTTCCAAAATAAAAGTAGCCTAAGTTACTTGTTATAACACCAGCTATCTGCCAGTGAAAGTCCCGTGGAAATCGGTGTACCCGTTCCGGAGATTAGACGGAACAAACAGACTGACAGACAAAACAGATTTGTAAGTGTAGGTATCGTGCAAAAACCTGTATGAACTTAAAAAAAAAACCTATTATTTTGACATTACAAATAGACACTTCAATTTTATTAAAATACAAAATTCAGCGGACATTTACATTGTGGAATTGCCATATCAGGGAGATTTCCCTGATATGGCAATTTTTAAGGACTACAATCCTATTATTAATTAATATTATAAACGTGAAAGTTTGTGAGGATGTATGGATGTTTGTTACTCTTTCACGCAAAAACTACTGAACCGATAGCGTTGAAACTTGGGTGTGTAGATAGCTGGAGAGCTGGATTAACATGTAGGCTACTTTTTATCCCGATATTCCCACGGGATCGGGACTTACGCGGGTGAAACCGCGGGGCGCTGCTAGTATACTATAATTATCTTCACTCAAGTTAATGATGTGAGCAGGACAAAAATCCCAGTGAGTTCAATACTGGGTTTTTTTTCTACACATTTTTTAACACGTCAATGTCAATGAGGGACATTTTAGGCGGGACGGAGGTTTGTGCTAGAGCATTTTTAAATTGTAATTGCCTACGAAGGGGTCGTAGGCAATTGCAATAAGCGCATTCGTCCTCTGTTCACGGGAAGAACTTTTACCGGCCCTTTAGGAAAGGAAGACTTGCTACTGCGTTGCACAGGATGAACCACACCTACATACACCTAATCTAGCTCGAAGACAAGGTCGCCCCTGTCAGTATTAAAAAATAAACTTACCAATTACACCATCCATGTGCTCGGTCAAAACACAGCAGCTAGTAATATTGGAAATTGGTGAACCCAGTTAGCTCTTTATGGAGGCGGTAGAGGATGTCTCATACCTATTTGTAAGAAACATGCACACGCATTAGACTGTATTTAGGTGGAAGTTGTACACTTGTACTCAGAACAAGTTTTTCAAATGGGAGACCCATGCTTCGGCACGTATGGGCCGGTTCGACTGGAGTGATACCACGGCCTGACAGAAAACCGACAGTGAAGCAATGTTTCGTTGTATTTCGCCGAATGAGTGAGATTACCGGAGACCCTAACCCTTTCCTCCCTTACCCTTTTTTTTTAATTTTTTTGTGCGTGTGGAAACCCCCTCGGGCCGTCACCCCACCGGGGTTTTCGGTAGGGCGGTGTGTCGGAATCGAACCGACTAAAACCACACGGTGTGCCGTACTGCGCCTTAAGTAGGAGGGATCCGGGAACAGCTTTTATTAAGACATCCGGAACCCTCCTAGCGCCTGCCCGCAAAAGCGCGGGCACCACCTTCAGGTAAAAACCTCTCAATTAGGCGACGTCCAGGCACACTCGGACGCCGCCTCCTCGCGGGGGGCCACTATGGCGGGTGGAGGGGAAAACCCGTCCCGACCACCCGCGGCCACACTCAGCATGAGGCGCTGGTAAGCGCGCCTCCGCCGCCCGGTTCGCCGGCGGCGAATTAGGTCCGAGTGGAGATTGTCCTCCCGGACCCGTTCCGCCGCCTCCTTCTGCGAGATGACGTTCTCACAGAAGGTCGCGACCGCTGTGAAATTCCTGTCGCTACCGGCCATGGAGCGTATGACGGTCGGTAGCGAGAGATCCCCTCCGATGACTGCAGTGAGGGCCCGACGCTGCGTCGCCCAGGCGGAGCAAACCGCCAGCGTGTGCTGAGCCGAGTCCTCACTGCAGTCGCAGTGGTGACAGGCGGGACTCAGTTCCCTCCTAGCGACCGAGTGCAGGTACTTCCCGAAGCAGCCGTGCCCGGAAAGGACCTGCGTCAGTCGGAAGGAAAGGGTCCCGTGCTACCGCCCTGCCCACTCGACGATGACCGGCTGGAGTTCCTCCCTTACCCTACTCCCACCTTAAAGGCCGCCAACGCACTTGTGACTCTCGAGTTGCAGGTGCGCATGGGCGGCGGCCCACTATCCCATAAAAAAGAAAAAACTATCTGTGAATTATGTAAATAATCTGAGGATCGCACTCACAATATTCGTCGCTGTGGCAATAACCCAGGGATACTCCTTCTAAATCTATTATGTGTAAGTGCTGCGATAGAATAGTTTTGTTCTATTGCAGTGGGCAGTAGAACTGTCTGTTTTTTTGTCCATTTTGCTCAATCGCGGTGGGTAGTAGAACTATCTGGTTTTTTTTTGTAAATTTTATTCTATCGTAGAACTTATAGTAAAAGTAGATGGACCAACCCATTATTAACCCGGTGACTACTTAAGCTACTACGCCGTCCATATAAAGAAACTCAAACGAAAGAGATTAAACATAGTTTAAATTATAACAGGTGTTAGAACAGAACAAATAAGTACAAAATATAAAATTAAATAAGTAGCACATAAAACAATTAATCACTGCTAAAAAACAATATATTTTGCCTTTGTATGCATATGAATACTTGGTTTCCTTTCCATGTTATTGATAAGATCAACTACACAATATTGTGTAAATATTCTAACTTGATATTATACACACTTTGTTGACACAATTATCAGTGGACTTAAACAATGGGGCGGATCTAGCATTGTCATTGTGGGTCATGGATACACTTACTGATAATGATACTTGTGTGGTATGATATGAACAACCTTTTTTTTTAAATAAATTACCTTTGGTATAACAAAAATGGGAATTCGTATTAGAAGAAATGAAGGATCTCTTCGAGACCATTGAAATTTATAATATTTGCATTGGGAGGCTTAGTAGATGCACGACATTTAGTGACTTTGTCTATTGTAATCAAATCTAATCAATCAAATCAAAATCATTTTGTTCAATAAAACCAATTAGATAAGTATGGGTATTTTTGAATTGTGAGGAGTAAGAGTCAGAGGCAGACTAACTGAGTTGTGAAGCTAGTTGCCTGTTCCAATAATATGTAAATCGTATGGAGAAGAACATCCAAGAAACTTTAAGGACACTCTTTTTATACTTTTTCTACATGTTTCTTGTTACAATGCTTATAAGCGCAAATTAAATGTGAAGACAATGTAACGTATCACTACATATTATAAAACAAAGTCCCCCGACGCGTCTCTCTGTTACATTTGAAAAACTACTGAATGGATTTTCATGCGGTTCACTAACAGATAAGGTGATTCATGAGGAAGGTTTAGGTGTATAATTTGTACCCTTACGAATCCGGGTTGGGTTGCTAGTTGTTCTAAAATATAAGATCACCCAAAATTACTACTATATTTAAGTAATATCAATTCGTAGATGACCAAGTCTAACCAATGGTACTCGTTCACAAGCATGACGCACACGCCAGCTATCGTCCAGCTCAACCATATTGAAGGTGGCCGAAGAACAAAACACATAGCTACACCACCATTGGCAAGACTTCTACGCGCACAATCAGTGTCCCCTCATCCGCCAATACGCACATTATGGACCAATAGTATGTCAGGTTGACGAGCTATACCTACTTATTCATTTGCACTGATGCCGCCAAGAATGTTCTTGGATTCACAAGAGAAATTTGCTGAAGAGCTACACTTCTAGCCCTTCTAGGTATGTACCTAGAAGGGCTAGAAGTGTAGCTCTGCAGCAAATTTCTGTTGTGAATCTGTTATAATTTACTGTGGATTACTGAGTTTTGTATTTTTAAGGTAGATTCACTAATCAGCCGTAAGTGGCTGACTAATGGTTTTCTCGATATTTTCGTATAGGTTGAAATTTACCAAGCGAATACTTCTTGTTTTGCACATTATGTTGGACATAATTTTAGAACACAATAAGTTCATTCCACTAGTAGTCTGCCGCATATGATTGTAAGTACCTACGTTAATGAGCGGGCCGACTAATGGATCTATAAATCCAAAAGTCAGCCATTGCTTCTGCTGCATAAATTGAATCGTAATTCCTTTTAACACTTTCACACCCCAATTTACACTAAGTATATCCTGTACGATGCCGCGAATAAAGTGCTCACAAGCTCGATGTCTGTCATACTTGCCTCTTCAGAACATACTAACGCACTCGCAAGCGTGTGGATGGCAAAGTTTGATGGCCAAAATCAAGCCAAACGTTTGTTGCGGTTTGTAGTTTGTGGCAAGTGACAAACGTGTAGATCCGACATTACGGTCGATTTATTGCGGATTTCTTTTGTTTGAAACAAAGGTTCCTGTGCAAAACTTTTTTTTCCAAATACTGTTCTACTAGATCAACACTAATATAAAAAAAAATGTTATTTACGAACAAATTACTTATGTCCATCATTCAAAAAATTGTGCATTTCATGCCGCGTCCAGACGCTTGCCAAACCTCAACAAGCAGTCACAAATTCAAACGTGTGGATAGTATGTTTGCTTGATTTGCCAAATCCATGCCATTGCATGCAAATGCCATTTTTTTCATTATTGCGTATCAGAAACAATCAGTATCCGGTACGGACGCATACGTCAGATCGTCGCCAGCGCGCAAGGCATACTAACAACACACAAACATGTGGTCGCATCGCAAGCGCTTGCCGCAAGCTTCCTTTGATTTCGGCGTCAAAAACCGACAGAGTTCGGATCGGCGCCGGCGGCAAGCCAAGCCAAACGTTTGGCAAATCAAGCAAACATACTATCCACACGTTTGAATTTGTGACTGCTTGTTTAGGTTTGGCAAGCGTCTGGACGCGGCATCAAATGTACTGAATTTGCTGGAGACATTTATAAAAATGTATATACCTATAAAAAATTGTATCCCAGAGTTGCAATAGTGAGGAAGCTGACTAGAATAGAATATTCTTTATTGTACACCACATAAAAATAACAATGGATCTTAAATTTAGCACTATTGGGTAGGATAACGCTAACTTAGACATATGAGGCTGGTGAAAAGTGTCATATTTTGTTTAATGTTTATTTTTTATATGATTGTAATATAATTAAGATGTTTTGTTGATTTTATTAGAAAATTGAATAAACCACTTTTCTTTCACCAATATGAGATTTTCTTTAGTGTTGAATATTTTAAAACTATAGTCAAAGAAAGTTTTTATTCTCACTAAAAGGCTGAAAAACTGAAAAACCTGTTTAATAAAATAACTCCAGTCCTGAAAAACCTGTTTAATAAAATAACTCCAGTCCATCCCAAGATTGCCTGGAAGAGATTGCTTTAAGCGAAAAGGCCGCCCTTTGTACACTATTTATAAGATACATCTTCTGTTACATATTCTTTGTAAAACCCTGGTGTACAAATAAAGTGTAATATATCTATCTATCTATTATGTTTCTTATTTTGTTTTATGCTTTTTTTTTCTTCCTTTTTTCATATTTTTCAGTTTCCCTATGTTTATAGCTTAATTTTAGTTTTTTTTACTTTTCATCTTAATAACATAATAGTGCGTAACTAAACAGTACTCTAATATAATTGACTAAATAAACTATCTGGTGATTTAAAAGGGTAGCCGTTAGTTTGTTCACACAATTTCTTCTCACAACAAGCTATTTGGAAACGGTGGCTATAGATTAATACAGGCAAAAATGGTATTATTTGTTATCTATTGTTTTAATCATTTTACTTGTGACAAAGCAACCAATTGTTGCAGTGACATTGTGTTGATCTATAATTTTTCATTTTTAGTTACAAAGGGGTGATTTAAAATAATAATCAATATTACATACAGATATTGAATTTGAAATATTTTTTGGGCTATTTACTATTTATTTATTACCGAATAAAATGGTTGGTGGACAAATCATCTCACATATAGACACAACTACAAAAGAAATCAAAAGACGAATAGCTAACGGATGGAAAAGATATTGGTCACTGAAAGTCAATACCTGCGTTCTCCCATGTATTACATATGGGTGTGAAACCTGGGCTCTTACGAAACATCACAGGAACATGCTGGAACACTGCCAAAGAGCTATGGAACGAAGTATGATAGGTATTAAGAAACAAGATAAGATACGAAACACCGTCATAAGAAGTAAGACAAAAGTCACAGACGTGCTTACTAGAATAGATAGTTTGAAGTGGCGATGGACTGGGCATATGCTGCGCGGTACACAAGAGAAGTGGAGCAACATCATAACAGACTGGTACCCTAGAGATGGGAGAAGGAACAGAGGAGGACAAAGCAAGAGATGGGAAGATGATCTAAAACTGACGGCAGGCCCAAAATGGAGAAGGGTTGCTAGAGACAGAGTACAATGGAATTTTTTAGAGGAGGCCTTTGCCAAGAGACCCACTGAACTCAGAGATTTTTTATAACTAAAGAGACAACCACAATACAAAGAAAGAAGAAAGCAGTTCAGGATAAGAGGCTTATTATAAAATGGTTGGTGAAGTGATCATGTTCTTCAAAGCCACCATTAGGTGTACCAAAAATTTACAGACAGGATGAAATGAAGCATCAAATTATCTTCTTTTTATTATAACTGGCTACTAACTGGTATGCATAAAAAATAAAATGTTATTGGTACAAGGCAAAATGTCTTTACAATTGTTGTGTTATACTTATATGTATAAAGATATATATATGTATAAAGAGTTACTTACCTAAATTCTATAAGTAAGTAACTCTTTATACATATAAGTTACTCTAATTCTGTAAAAGGCCACACTACTTTTCACCTTACTTTTACTTACACCCATCACTAAACAAAGAGTGGTTTAAAACATTCCGTATGATTTAATATATTACTAGGAAGAAACGAAAAGTTGTATTATTGTTACCTATTCGATTTATAGGCTTACAAATAAGTGCTTACCTAAGTCTTACCCCTGGTAAAGTTGTAATAAATTTAATAAACCCAGTTTACCAGCCTTCATAATAAAAGTTAGATTTAAATCGCTTCCAGAAAGATGTGATCTCGTCTTTATTTTAAGCATACATTATTGTAGTCTTTGGTTTTAAGCATTTTCATGAAGAATTATTCTAGTTTTGTATTAACTTAATGATAGGCACTGAGTAGTAGTTGCGTAGGAACCTATTGTTTATTTTTCTGTTAATTCCATAATTTCGATATTACATTTATTTTAACATTTTAATTAAATTAATATACATCTGTCAGCCACTACGCAAAGATAAAATATTAGGCAATATTAGGCTTGAGCAAAGGAGTAAAATGGATATATCAAAATGTCGATATTTTTGGTAAATGATATGATGATATTCTATATTTGTTTAGTGTCGAAATCGTATAAATTTCGACATACTTTTAGCGCAGCTCGAGTTTCATATTAAATGTTACTACTAAATTCTGCCACCTTATCTCACCTCGTTTATCTTAAAATCTTCTTAAAATTAACCGATTTTAAATATTATACATTTCAATAGACAATATTCAAGGGGTTTTATTTGTTGAAATCATGATTTACTGATTTCTATTCTGCAATTTTTAAAGTGAAATTTCTTTATAATCGTTGTGATTTGAAAATTTGATTAAACGAAAAAGTCACACTAAAAAGGGACAAACATATTCATAAATAGGATTCAGCTTGCTAGAGAATGAGATAGAATAGAAGTATACAGTATGTCCTATAATCTTCGTATGCTAGCACGTGCCTTCAGAAAATGCGTCATAGTCAACGTGGTGTATCATTTATGTGCATTTGAGTATTAAAATTCGTTGGTTAATTAATTTATGTTAATTTGAATAATAACTTTTATATTAATTATCTAAATTTAAATTTATTCTACGTTTCTGAAATTTCACTTCTAGCGTGTGTGAATTGCACAAACACTTTTTTTCATGGATCTGATATTGCTTTATCAACAGCAAATACCAAAACGAAAATCGTTTTTTTTCGTTTTTATTGTTAAGATACAAATATGTCGTGAATGCCTTTCAAAATAGATTTTGCAACGAGATCGACAAATTCATAATAGTTGATGTTTTAATTTATTCAGTTCCGTGTTTTGAAAGTTTATTAATGGTATAACTAAACTATTTTAGTGGCCTCGTGGTCTGCACGTGGTCCCCCGTAAATTAAATTCCTTAGGTAACTAGAAAAACGATTTTACAGTTTATAATTGAACTTGTAGTACAAATATTTAAAGGCTCAGGGTGGAGGTCTTCAGAGGCTTTGGAAGTAGTTCCGGCGCTGGTATATGCAGAATACTTAACTTCATAGCCGTGTTCAGGTCGTTAGAGAGTGAGTCCTGGCGCGCCGCGGCATATATTTATTTTACAAATTTTGAACGATCTGGGAATGTCTCATTAGTCATAACACTGAGCACTGTAGAATAACATAAAGCATGAAATATTCACGCTTTTTATCGTTATTTTTCGTTCGATAAGTAGGTACTGTAAATATCGTTCGAAACGATAAAAATATAGATATATTTTTTTCACTTGCCCATCCCTAAGCGATATAATTTATAAGCAGTCAGTATTGCCAACTCAAAAAATATTTATGTCATATTTAAGTACCTATGCCAAAATGCAAAAATTTAGGAAAAATGCAAAAATATGCTATACTACCTAGCCATAATTACTAGTACTATAATTTAACTCTACCTAAAAACCGAACCTATTTTTAAGACTTGCTAAATGAACGCAGAGATCCCAGCACCTCTTCGTCGCCTCGTGGAGACTTATAATACACACTTTATTTCAATCGAAATTTTTGCTTTTACTAACCAACAATGTAAAAGCCAGATTATCGAACTTTTATCTACTGTTTAATTAGTAGGTACTTGTAGAACAATTACACCTCTCTCCATTTATAACCGTAATCTGATTTTCTTCATGGTTCCCTAAGTATTGTTAATCCGCGAACAATAGTGTGGGTTATATGTTTACCAATATTACAAATTAAATTTACTGTATCATTAAAACTTAAAAAAAAAAATAAAAAAAAATCACACCTATACATAGCATAAAATCTTCCTCAATACAGTACAAAAAGAATTATGCAAATCCAACTGATAGTTCCAGACACTAATGCTAGCGTGTTTAAACAAACAATCAAACAAAACACTATTCGGCTTTACTATATCCTATTAGTATAGATAGGTACTTTATTTTCCTAACATGCAATGCAAAAACAGTAATTTAGCCATATCGAATTTCCATTCATTAAAAGGGAGAAAGGATATCTTACCTAAAAGTTATAATTTCTAGATAAACAAATAGCATCCTAGGTACAAATAAAACATAACGACAAAAATATATTTGCCTCTTGAAAAAGATGCAAATATATTTTTAGTCATAAATTGCGTTTGGTTGTTGTTTACTTTTAAAATATATTATCGCAATATTTTCGTAAACGTAAATAAACTTCGCCTTGAAGCCACTTTTGGGACAAGATGCCATTTTAGGGTTGCATAGTTTATGATAGTTCATTTGTAATTGAAAGCCTTCACTGGAGTTTATTTTCGATTTTAACAGCGAAATGATAGATCTACTTTGGTGATTTTTGTGCTAATAAACAAGAGCTAAAATGGCAAACTGTTGCAATAGAGGATGTAACACAAATTAAAAAAATCGGTTAGTCAAGGTATGGTTATTGTTTGTATTTTGAAGAAATAAGATTGGTTTGTAATGTTATTTAGATTGTTACATGACTACAACAAATATATTTCAAAATTTGCTCTCTGTAGTGCATATTTGGAAATATATTACTACCTATTTTGCTGGTAATTTTGAATATTATTATTATTGGCCACACCTTTTTACCTCTAGATAATCTAGCAACACCTTCCCGTAAACGTGGCAAAATTTAAATTTATTGATTGTATACGCTTGAGATTTTTAAGGATCTGTTCGTACAGATCCGTAAAGTAAATTTGTAAGTTTATTTAGTATTTCGCAGAAACAGCATTTTACATTGCGGAAAATGTGATTCTATTTGTATAGCATTTTAACATAGTCCAAGAAAGACTTTAAAGTTATCAAGAAACGTAATATAAGTTGCGATTATAACTTTCGCGCATAAAATATATTTGTTACGAAGTGAGAAAAAATTTATCCATTGCACTTCATAACCAATCCTTATTCATTGCTTGTTTTAAATTACAAAACTATTAAAGGCTTTTTATTTTCTTGAGATCTTTAACTAACGTACAAAACACTCTTATTAAAGGTACATCATTATACATGTGAAAACCTCGTATCCCATAAATCACTTTGGAACGTAGGTACTTAACAAAAGTTTTAGAGTGAGTACGGTACCTATAGCTAATGAAATTTGGGTAGGTACATACATAGGCAGGATAGCTACAGAGGCAGGCTGTCACTGGATGGCGCGGCTCTTATCACTTGCGTGTAGCGGCTCACTGCGCGCGGCGACACATCGATTTTTCCACAAAACAACCCATTCCAAGCCATCAGTTGTATGGTAAACACGTTTCAAAAACAAGTGGGACACTTCAACGTGCTATTACAATTTTAAACATTGTGCAATGTGAATGTTATCAAGAAAAATAATGCGCCAGTCCCCGTGGGCAGATAATTACAATGGCCGCCCAAAAAAAAGGTAGGTAGGTACGTTTCTAACAGATTTTTATTTCATATATTCAGTAAAATGTAGATAATCAATTATACCAATATATTAAGAGGTATAAAGTTTTAAAGAAATAAAAACATTTTTTAGAGACTACTACGGTTTTAATTTATTCATATTGTTATTTTGACGTTACGATAACACTGTGTGTGGGCGAAAATCGGCCATGTGAGTGTTGTTTGTACCGAATCTTGTTTTTAAGGCCGTTAAATAGATAGGGGCGGGTTTGCTAAACTTTGAATTGTTATAATTATGTTATATAAATATTGTTATAATATGGGGTTGCGTCTCTAAAAGTAATCAATCAATTCAAATCAAAAAAATTAAAAATAAATTAGGTGCCAAGTTTCAAACCACGTCGAAAGCCGGCGGTATTATGCTTTGTGCGTAATTGCTTTTTGAGCTTGTAATTGAACACTTGACTTGTCTAGGTATACATACAGTAAGCCCGTAGAAACGAATTAAATTAATTCAATTGTCAAGTAAAGCTTCTGATAAGATAAGATGAAGCTAGAAAGAAAAATGAATTCGACACGCTTTTATCCTTTTGCATACTCGTATCTACTACTTAAAGCGGCTGCGTTCAATGAGGCGAGATTTGACCTTGTAGAGAAGAAACCTTATAAGTTCTATTCTATATTGCTTTTATCCCCCAACGTAAAAACAAGGAGTGGAGAACACAAATACACAGTTTAACATGTGTATCTGTGTGTGGCATCATAGCTCCTAAACTAATGGACCGATTATGTTTTTTTTTTGTTTCAAAGGTGATTTGATCGTGAGTGTTCTTAACTGTAATTTAACAAAATCTGTTCAGCCGTTCGAAGATCATCAGCTCTTTTCTATTCGTTCATGTGATTTTTGAGTCGGGGGTATTTAAATTGTTTATAACTTGTTTATAAATATATTTAAAACATTATGTGACATATTTAATAAAAAAAAAAATCTATCGAAATCGAGGCCTATTAATTACTATAAACTTTTTGTTGTGTTTCCTGTCGGAAGGTTGAGTTGTTAGACAATGATGCCACTTACTACAGTGAAATAAATAACCGACAGCGCTTGAGTTCTGCGCACAAAACATAAAAAAAAATCATTTTTCGACATTTGAGGTTAGGTCAGTAATTCGTATATGTGAAAATTATAAAACGAGCAAAGAGCCTTTGTCGGCAATCATCTCAAGATTATGTAAAAAAAATTGAGAATCGGTAAAGAATTTAAGGCTGTAGCCGGTTTTGAACATTTTTTTTTCGTTTGGCCCCAATGTGTGCTGTCGCGCTCACAGATAACTATATAAACTAGTCAGAGTCGCGCTGGGCGCTCGGCGCTAGTACTTTTCAGCTTTTCACACCGTGACGCCGTACCACCTGTCTGCTGTCTGCCCCAACCTTAAGTATTAGACACCGTCGCGCCCGCCCAGCTTCCAAAGCTGGTTGTGCTCGCGTTTCTGCTGTATTCGAGGAAAGCTTCAAACAGCGTAAATACAATAATCTAGTCGCGATTTTGTTTTAAAGCCCTTCTGGGTTGAGGTGTCAAGTCAAGGTGTTTATAGGATGGTCTTTCTTTGTAGGAACGGCGGCCTCGGGATAGGTACAGTCCAATTAAAAGATACCGTGTTATGCTTTCTCAGGATGGTTTGAAGAATAAAGAGCCGTATCACATTTATGACCTTGCAGAGTGCAGGATCCTTAGTTGAGTATATAAAATGTTTGAGGGTCATGACTTTGGGAACAGCTCTCATGTAAATGACTAGGCTGCATAGTACCAAATTTTTTATCTCTCTGTTCTTTTATGTAAAGAGTTGATATACATAGCGTTGTCGAAATAAAAATCAATATTATAGTCATCCCTATTCTGAAACCGCTGTCAATTGAATATAATTCTAACCATAATTATGCCGCCGGAACACCTTATAGCAATGTACATAAATCTATCCCCCCATATGATATGATATACATTAGTAGTATATTATACGATCTAGGTACTCGTATTCTGCCGGCCAGTCTCACAACAGCCAGGGACCGTGAAAGAAACCACTCAAGATTTTATTCTTATATTAATAGCTATAAAACCTATTACAGTTCTAAGGAGTCATTCGTAGAAGTACGTTGTGAAGATATGTACGTAGGAGGTTATAGCTACTTAATATAGTGTGTAGAGTAAGTGATTAGACGTTGAAGCGCTTTCACTTAGCTGTTAGGTACATAATGCATAATCGAAAAGATTACACTATTGAATTCGTGAGAATAGCATAGATAAATGGCAAGTGGCTATAATTGAATTTTATTGCAATTAATGAAGATATTTAGGGAATAAATCATATATCCCGGAAATATTAATATACAGCTTTTTGTCGATGGCACTTGTGTCAAATGCTCAATTACCCCGTTAACTACATTTACCCGCTTTTTTTTCAGTTCACCTGTTTCAGTACCTTTTCTGCTACTTATCGCTCTACTTTTTTTTTCTTTAGTAGCTATTGGCCCCAATTCTGTTACTTCACTCGCTAAATTACAATTCACTAAATTTTCTTCATATAAGAAGTAAACCTTGTACACTTAGAAACAAGGTCTTATTTCAAATTGAAACAAGTAGGTAACATATGTCGCTATCGAAATAAGCAATTTATTTGACGACTAAAGTCTGATACGCTTAAATAAACTTTAATACCACGTAGCGAATGCCGCTATCCGTTGAATGCCATCTCTTTTGCTCTGTGTTTTTAGTAAGCGTCTTCGTAGGTGTAGATTAAAAACACGTCATCCTTGTTCGTTTTGAACAAGTTTTTATACGGCAATTATACAGCGTTTGAATAAATGGAGACTCTCGCTGCGTGGAAATAAAGTTGAGTATAAGTTGACAGGTTTTATTGAAATTTAGCGGCGCTGAGAAATAGATGCTAGTAACAAATAGACCTTATTACGAAGAACACTAGGTTGATTTCATATGAAGAAATTAAGTCAGGTTTTAGTTTAGTCGAGTGTACAATAGAATCGGCACCAGTGACGGGCTTTAGTGTTATCAATAAATAAAAAGATTTTTTACTTACTGCCTTTTGTCATTTATAATTTTATCAAGAATTTTATGAATGCGAATTTCATTTCTCGGCAACTAGTTCCAAAGATTTTATACAATAGCAGGCAGAATAGTTACTTATAAACCCTTTACACATCTTATATATCAATGTCGCGAAAGTTTAAAAACAAATAAATAAGAGATTTTGATGTGGTGACAACGATTATTTTTATTAATCTGCCCCATAGGTGGGAGACATTATTCATAGAGGCCGGTCAATGTGCTTTTTTCAATCGTTTTTATTATGTTACCCCCATCTATTGAACACTTTTTAAACTGTCTGGACGTTATGTATATTGCCATATTAACATGCATTTACTTAAAAATTTTACTTATTACCGGCTGAAGCCGAGTTACATAAATGTATAAGGAAGGCTAGCATGATTGATGGTTGTAGGTAATTTGGTAGGTTTCTCACAAAATTGCGCGGTCGCCTGTCGCCCGTCGTCGCAGACGATTAATCTTGAGTTTTGCGAGTTCAGTTCACTCGTAACAACGTAGGTATGTATTTCTTCGACATAGGCTTCAATTGTACATGTGCGAAAATACGGGGATATGTATTTTAAAATTATTCTAATAAACCTTAAAAAATCAAGAATCATCATGATAAAGCAATATTGTTATGATGATGTTTTTCGATTTTTTTGCGATTAATTTCTGCTAAATGATGATTTCATATCGATTAACAAATGTATTCAGATCTGAGAGCATGGAAACATTACTCTTTTTTTTGTAATGGGATAAGCGTTTTTTTTTCAACTCACCTGATGATGAAGTGATGATGAATACGAAGATGGTACACGCCTACCCAAGAGAAAACTATTTACCTACTCTACTTTTGAACGTTCCAGGATTATAATTGTCTAGAAAAATAGACGCAAGAAATTAATTCCAGACCTTGGCGACTCGAACTTACGTTATACCAAGTGTTATAAAAGGTATGATTAAATTTTAGAATCGTTATGCCTAACCTACAAATAGTTGATTTAGAATAGAATAGTTGATTTAGAAAAGAAAATAGAATAAAATAGATAAAAAAAAAAATCTTCCAAAAATGCTTTTCCTGGTGCACATTTCTTAACATCATAATATTATAAATTTTCATGTCAATTTAAATCATTTCGTTTTATAATTTATTTATGCAGACATTTTGAGAAAAATCTGGACATTTCATCATTCTTGATATTAAATACCCATAGTATCTCAAGTTTTAGTTTTTCAAGTTCAATTTGAACGTTTCAAAATGAGATTTCTGTAATAAAAATCACATATTTTCCTAAAATAGCGCTATACGTTATTTACGGGGTCTACTATACGACCATAAACTATGATAAAACCTTTCTGTAACATCCTGTATATTCCTGTTAGATCAAGTAGGACTTTAGGTCTTTCGGATTAGTCGATAATTGCAATATTTGTTATAATCGACGAAGCCATACGACGAACGATAAAGCTTGCTGACAAAGATAGATCTAATAACATATTATACATATACGTAAGGCGCTACATAAGTTTTGTCGTATGCAAACCAGATATTATAATATTGTGATTTGAAGTCATATTCATCAACTCTAAGTAATATAAAAAAAAATATAAGTATACAAATTTTGAGGCAAGGAATCGTTTGTTCGATTTTGGGCCGGCTCGACCGAGTGATACCACGGCCTCACAGAAAACCGGCAGTGAAGCAATGCTTGCATTGCTTTTCGCCACGTGAGTGAGGTTACCGGAGGCCCTAACCCTTCTCTCTCCCTCTCTCCCCACCCCTCTCCCCCCACCCCTCTCCCCTATTCCCGCCCTTCCCCTCTCCCCCTACTCCCACCTTAAAGGGCAGCAACGGACCTGTGACTCTTGAGTTGCAGGTGTTCATGGGCGGCGGTAGTCATTTACCATCAGGTGACCCGTGCTTGTTTGCCCCCAACACCATAAAAAAATGAAATGATATTCGTGTAACTTAAAGCGTGGCTAAACAAAAATTAGTGCACTAGCACTAAGGGAAAATTGTCCATCTCTATTAGCCACAAGAAAGTATATTCAATTTAATCGCGGATTTTTTAACTTGGAAGGTGATGCAAGGTCCGGCAGGCCGATAGAAGTGACTACCGACAATAATGGTTTGCAAAACAAATTGCTGAGATACTTTCCCTATAGTCTGGATTTAGCGCGATGGATTTATAACATGCGACTTTGCACTATTCCCGTATGTAAAAAAACATCTGAAGGGACGCAAGTTTTCGAGAGATGAGAAGCTTATAGGAGCTTTTGAGGAGACATGCGGCTTTGTTTTAGAATTATCTGGAACAATGTGTTCAGCACCTAGTTTACACGTATGAAGACCTGTATTACTGCCAGTGGAGACTACTTGGAAAAAAAATATTACAAAGTACGACAAAGCTTATGTAGCGTCCTAGTACAATTAACATTTTCAATCTAAGCTGGTCTGAATCTGTTGACATAAGATTTATGAAAACGCCTCGTATCCGAACTAATTCGAATTAAATCCCGTAAATTAATGCAATCCGCTGTAGGCGGCTTAACTCATCTTATTAGATCCCAAATGTGTCCCAGATTTATTGTTAAATTGTAAGATTTACATAATATTTCAACTTCGCACATAGTAGGTTATATTTTTATAATTTAAAAACCAAGCATGTTTAGTAAAATGTCTTACTTTGTAGCGTGTACCTCCAAAGCTTTATTGCAAATGCATAAATGACCTTCTTTGGCAAACATTTAGAGAATAAAAACAAAAACAAATACTTCGAGTTCAGAATTTTTTCTGCTTTTAAAGAGTTCCTTGATTTTTTCATATTAATATGATAATTAATAATTTGCCGATTGCATGTAAGTACATACAATATGTTTAGGTTCCTTGCAGACCAAAATGACATCAAACAAGACTACTAAAATTAATATCGTTTAATGTAATTATGAATTACCAATAATTTATATATTTATACTAGGGATGCCCAACGTTCCGCTTTCTAGTCCTGTCCACTCTAGTCTTAACCTTTCGTCGGGCCTTAGCTATTGTTGGTTCTCTGCACCTGCCTTTTTATATTGAAATGGACTAAAACAGCAACCGACCTAGTAGGGAGCTATGAATGGGAATGGAGGGGGATACTTGATCACTCAGTGTGGGGTTAGTCTTTGCGAGAGGCCTATATTATCTCACCTCACGGCCTCGACTTCTATGTTCCAACCATGATAGAGATCTTCGCTTCACAAATAATATTTTATCCTATACCATACACACGCTTCTTTCCTTATTCATTTTTCATTTGCTATCCATTCTATTTTACTATGGAATGCGCTCCCTCCTCAGATTAGGATGTCCAACCTAGACACGTTTACGTCCGTGAATTTTACAGGAAACAGTTGGCAGAAATATCCTCATAACCTCATAACCATAGTAGTGCAGTCGGTGGAGCTTCAAATCCTATTAATTTTGGTTGTGATTCTGCACAATTACGTTTTTGTTTGGAATTCATTGGGAACAACGGTTGCGCAGTTATTCTTATGGTATTAATTGCCGTGAAAATTCAAAAACTTCTTATTTTACCGAAAAATGCCTCTTTTCTGATAAATTTTTGTAATCAACTCGAGGTGAGACTTCAAGAAGCCTCTCCTCTTGGAGTTGGCCTACGACTAAGACGAAGACTAAGAACTTTTTTGTTCCTCTTTCTTTTTGCAACAAGATAGTACCAATTAATTAAAAAAAAATTGTTTATTTAAAAATAGCGAAAAATGTGAACAAACATCATTCAGTAAAAATTAATGAAGGAATACATTTTTTGCGATAAAAATTTATATTTGAGTGAGCTTCCATGGATACTTAACCTAAACTGGAAATTTGGTCAGGATATAGTAGTTTTTGCACAATTCAATTTGGAACGAAAGAAATTAGAAAAATTAGATTTTACGCCAGTTCTACAAAATCGCCATTTGTGATGTTGTCAACAGTTGATGACAACTCCAAAAAAAAATTTTAATTTTTTTTTTAAAACACCTTTATTTTATTATTTTGCAAAATGCCTCAGTTTTTTTTTTTCGTGTGGAACCCCCCACGGATCATCACCTCACCGGAGCTAACGGTGAAGTGGTATGTCGGAATCGTACCGACTAAAACCACACGGTGTTCCGTCACAAGTGGGTCTATTGCAAGGGACCCGGGATTCCGTAAGTAGGAAGCCTGCGGGTACCCTGCAGACCTTGATCTTGATCAACAGGCGGCCACACCGTGGTGTACGGGGAGCCTTGCCACCCTCCGATTTAGAGAAGCGCGCTCGGAAAACTTCGCGCCGCGCCGTCTCAAGCCTGCTTCTGCTAGGGTAACGGACAGTCCCATCCGTCACCCCCAGGCCGGAGGCCGGAGGTCGTTCTGCGCAAATGCCTTAGTTGCAAAATTGCATAACTCGATGCCTTTTTAATGAAAATAAATCAAATTTGATAGCCAGCATAGATAGGCATAAGGAAAATTTTGAGCTTGTTGAGCTTGATTATCTTCAACAGAACCAGAGTAATTGACGATTAAAGTTTTTGAATTTTTACGAAAATTCCTACCATAAGAACAACTGCGCAACCCTTACAAATTGTTCTATAGGTTGTTCCCGATCGATTCCTACCAAAACGTAATTGTGCAGAGTCACAGCCTCACATTTGCTCTACCGACTGCACCATGGGTATATTTTGTATCTATATGTTGTATTTATTTGTATACATATATATTTATCTGTAATTATTTATATATGTATGCGTATGTTTTGTATTTGTATGATAATGTAGTATAACAAATTGTATTTGTATGTAAATTATAACTTTCTTTAAGATAATTGTTTCTGATACATCTGCCGTGTCCCTCACTGAATCACCCAAAGGTTGACTAGTAGATAATGCCATGTGGCATTAAGTCCGCCTCGTGCAATGTAAACTACAGAAGGTCTTAAAAAATAAATAAATAAGTATGTTCACTATATTCAGCATTGGTATAATCACGAAAAATATAATAGGTATACTTTAATTCGAACAATGAAATAATTAATTCTTTCTCGAATAGAAAGAACAGACAAGAGAAAGTCCTTCAACTTTTTAAATTATGTTAAAATCTTTTTGATCTGTTTGATGTGAGATCCATTTATTGAAACCCTTTTTGCTTGAATGTTTGACTAAGATTGCATGAACCTTTTAATAATGGGATTATTATTTCAAAGATCTTTTCTGTGTCAATAATGTCGAGATATTTACTTTTAATACAATAGAGTATCAAGTACAAGACGTCTGCTAAATGACTGACACCTAATTTTCTACTAACTTTTATTTGTTTTCAACGAACTACCACCTAACTTCTTTCGTATCTTGTATTATAGATTATACTAGCAACCCGCCCCGACTTTGCACGGGTAGTAGAAATCTTCATCAATCATCATCATCATCAACATCATATTTCAACCAATTTACACGAAACGTTAACAAATTATACACCTAAACCTTCCTGTATCAATTGGTGAAAACCGTATGAAAATTCGTTCAGGAGTTTTCAGTTTATCGCTAACAGACAGACAGACAGACACGGCGGGGACTTTGTTTTATAATATGTAGTGATGTAGTGATATGGGAGAGTGGGTAAAAGGATCCCGGTGGTGGTTAAATACAGTGCTACGCATATATTCTGTAGTTGCTCTTAAATACCTCTCAAATAATCAAATCCAATAATTGTTGCCACGGTATCTATTAGTGAAGGAAGGACGAATTGCGACGTTCCGGTCAATATGCGAGAACCAAACCTTTTCCATACATGTAAAATTTTTGCTTTGCATATAAATGAGTAATAGTTCTGGACATTAGATTGCTGGTTTAAGCTTAATACTTCTTATAATTAAAAGTAAAGTAAGTATATTGTTTTGACTTAAGAAATATCTGTTTCTTTCTATTGGTATTTTTTTCAATAACCGTCATTGGGTAATAATAAACAATGAATAATTTTTGTTTTGGGGTACAATGGTTCAGCGATCCATTGTTAAATATGCCAAATGTGGCAGATTTTGCAAGAAATTGCACTAAAGCAAGATTTATGAAGTACCAATAAATCTTGCTTGCCTAGTGAATTACTTTCTGTTCATAAGCCCGTAGAAGTATCTACGTCTCTCTTATGCTGTTAAATTACGCTTTACGTTACGTCTTTACACAAGTTAAAATGTGTGGCTTGGCCGTTTCGTCTCAAGGATCTATTGGTAAAAAATTACGTCTAGTTAGTGAATTACTTTTTGTTCATAAGCCCATAGGTGTAGGGTGTAGGGTTTGTAGCAAACTTAAGACTAGGATACACTCAGAACCCTATACGCTATGATGAGAGTTAGAGAGTGTTAGGTTAGGGCGTGTAAAGTTTACGAGGGTTGTCCGGTCAATGGCACTGTACGGTGCACCGGTGTGGGCGGAGGCTCTGACCACCCAGAATAATGCGCACCTCTGGCGCCCTCAGAGGGTTATGGCGATTAGAGCCATACGCGGATACCACACCGTGTCGACAGAGGTGGCATGCGCTTTGGCCGGGACACCCCTGTGGGATTTGGAGGCGGAAGTGCTCGCCGAAGTTGAGCTGAGTTCCAGGCGGGAAGCGGCACTCGGCCCCCGCCCGAAGAGATGCGCGATGGTCGCTCGCCGAGCCACCATAGCTCGTTGGTCGTCCCGGCTGGAGGCACCACGTGCTGTCGTGGAGGCGCTCCAGCCGGTCATCGTCAAGTGGGCAGGGGGGCAGCACGTGACCCTTTCCTTCCGACTGATTGAGGTTTTTTCTGGGCACGGCTGCTTCAGAAAGTACCTGCACGCGGTCGCTAGGTAGGTACCGGAGGGAATTGAGACCCGCCTGTCGCCACTGCGACTACAGTGAGGACTTAGCTCAAAATACGCTTGCGGTTTGCCCCAGTTGGGCGGCGCAGCGTGGGGCCCTCACTGCAGTCATCGGAGAGGATCTGTCGTTACTATCGCGGATGCCAACAATGCCAACGGGGCAGAAAAAGAAGCAATTTTAGCTTTATTTTATTAGTATAGATTTTAATTTAAAGCAGCAAAATTTGTAGGGATGATCTGGCCCGGCAGGTAGCGCGCGACTTTTGTCGGCGAAGAATGAACAACATATCGACGACGCGTGCCTGTTTACGAACCTCTATGAGTTTGTATTGCGTTAGTCGCTTAGAGACTAAAATCGTCCAGTATCGAAGATTTGCGTAGCCTTGTTTACGAAGGGCCTGAGATCCCAACAATTTATAAACAAAATATCAAGATCTACGGTCATACCAAGAAATTCTGCATTTAGCAATCCACGGCTACAATCGTATAATTTGTATAATAAATCGCTCCCGTGGCTCGTGGATGGCCTTTCAATCCAATTATATAAAGTTCCTGCCGCGGATTTATAGTGTAAGGACAGTTTGATTACGGCCATTTGGATTTTCTACCACGCGCACCAGAATTTGATCAAGGTTTTGAGATCTTTTCACTTTAAAACTACACCCGTAGTTAGTATGGGCCGCCAGGCCGTTACACTTACACGTATTAGTCCTTAGTCACAAAAATTACTGAACCGATTTTGATAAAATCTTTACTGTTACAAAAGTTTAAGTAATTGTAAGCAAATAAGAAGATTTATCACAATGCAAAAACTGGTTTCGGTCAAGTAACTAGGTCATCATTTTGACACGTTTGTATATACGTGTCAAATTGATGACCTCTTTTCCTTAAGTCGGTTCAAATGAAAGAAGAAAGAAAGAAAATATGGTTTATTGCAATAACCTCAGCGTACATTTTTCTTCCTTTTTTTTATGTTACCTTAGCCTATAATTTACATACACATTTTAACATACTTAAATAAATAACCTACTTCATAAACATATTTTTTTTTAGTCTATGACTGCTATGTCTACAATTTGTCATCTATGACATGTAGATGTGACGTGTCTTTCTTGACGTGGCAAGGCAACATGTGGTTATTCCTTTTATTTAATTTTCTTTTTGAAATGATTGAAATTGGAATTATTGCTCACAGTACGCTGCTGTTTTGCAATTTCGGGTTGACACTCAGCGTACACTAAGATGATATAAAACATCTCAGTACTGGTCTCAGTGCCAACCGCAAGCGTCACCTGACGCCGGCAGGCAATATCGTTTTGTTAAAACTAAATATACTTATTCCAATAAATTATACGGGGATATACCGTAGATAAGCATGGTAAGAACATATTTTCCAGTGATACATAATTCCACATAGTTGTCATACAGCATATTAACATAAGATTTTTTTGGAGTTAGGAAGGGAGTTAGGGAGGGAGTTAGGGAGGGAGTTAGGAAGGGAGTTAGGGAGGGATTTAGGGAGGGAGTTAGGGAAGGAGTTACGGAGGGAGTTGTTACGGAAGGAGTTAGGGAGTAGATATGTGTATACCTTTATGTTATATATATGTGTAAATATATACAGAATATATAGAGGGAGGGAGGGAGGGAGGGAGTTAGGAGGGAGTTAGGGATGGAGGGAGTTAGGGAGGGAGGGAGTTAGGGAGAGAGAGAGAGAGAGAGAGAGAGAGAGAGAGAGTAAACTCCAGTCGGAGCTGACACACACATTTTTTTTTTTAGATTCTTATTCGTTACACAATTTTAGGCTCTACCATATTCCCAACACGATGCATATTGTATAGTGGATCATAGGAGTACCAAGCATAGGTAACTGACTCTGACAAGCAACTGGAGTGCTAAATAGCAAAGGGGCCAAAACTTGCAAGGTAGATTTTAAAATTCTAACTACATTTATTATACATGATTAAGTACATACTAAACTAAGATAAAATTAAATGAATTTGGACCCCAATGAGACCCATAACAATACTATTGTCTGTAAATTCTAGCCTACAGTACATTTCTCTAAATACATTTCCCTAATATTTATGAATCAACCCTCCAGTTCAATATTATGAAAATATTGCTGCTTACTGAGTATGTTTTTGTTGCAATAACAGGAACATTCTATATTTGATGGTGGTGGCAGGTCATTCCAGATTCGTATTGCAGCATATTTTAGAGAGCCTCGGAATGCTATAGTCCTATGACTTTGTACAGATATTGTACTTCTTGCAGACCTGATAGAATATGAGCAATGATCCTGTCTCCAACTTATTTTTTCATACAAATAGGAAGGCTTTTTAGTTTTTATTAAACCGAACAGGAAGCTGGCTAGATGTAGTTTTCTTCTTGCCTCCATTTTTAATACATTATTTTCATTTATATAAGGTGTTACATGTTGACGTCTGGGTATTTTAAAACAGTATCGAGCACAGGCATTTTGAATTCTTTGTATAAATTTTTTAGTTCTAGCCAATAAACATGGACCATATACTATGACACAATAATTAAATTTAGATAGTATGAGACTCCACTAGTTGTTTTCTTGATGTTATACTAATATAATCCTGAATATTGTAAAGTATTTTTAACCTATAGAAACAGTTTTTGACGATTTTGTTAACATGCTCTTCGAATCGCAGCTCAGGATCCATTACAAGGCCCAGATTGGTGGCTTCCTCAACCCTAACTATTCTTTGCCCATTTATAATTACAGCTGAATCATACTCCGATATGGACTGTATTTGTAGCTTGCTACCCAATATCATAAACTGTGATTTCAGCTGGTTTAAAATCAATGAGTGCTCCTTAGACCATTGTACGACTCTTTGTAGGTCTTCATTGATTTTTTGTTTGTTTAAAGGACAAGTACAACTGGGTATCATCGGCATACATGTGGTACTTGCAGTGTTGAAAAGTATCAGTGATGTCAGCTGTATACACAATGAATAAGAGGGGTCCCAGAATTGAGCCCTGAGGCACTCCTCTAAGCAAATTTAGGGGGGACGATGACATCACCGTGCCATCCTCTTTATGTATTTCGACATACTGTGTTCGGTTTGTAAGGTAACTATGAAACCATTTGATTGTATCTGTTGCAAACCCGTAGTAAGCTAACTTGGATAATAACAGGGATGTATCCAAAGCATCAAAAGCGCGCGAGTAGTCCAGAAGGACAAGCGCTGTTCCCTCTCCTCGGTCCCTAGCTTCCAGTATGTTCCCCACAACATCACATAATGCTGTGGTTGTCCCGCGACCCTTCCTGAAACCTGACTGCCTATCAGGGAGGATGCCATTTTGTTCCAAGTATTCCATGACTTGCATGTGTACAACCTTTTCCAGAACTTTCGACAGGCAAGGCAGGATACTAATCGGCCGGAGATCTTTAAAAGAGTTTGGGGGACTAGTTTTGGGAATAGGTCGTACTAGGGAGTATTTCCACGACTCTGGATATGTATGTGTTGTTATTGATGTATTTATATTTTTTGTTATAATATTTAAAATTTGAGGTAGTGTGAGTAAATGGAAGTAACAGAGAAAGCTCTTTATATCTATAAGTTGGCATTTAGCTGTATTCTATTTTGCGTTTCCGTCATTAAAATTTGCGTCGTGTTTCGTGACTACTCGTATGCAGTTGTACATAATACAGCAACTGTCTTTATTTTAAAAAGTAAAAATATGATGCAAAGAATATACTGAACAACATAAACGCCGGGTACTGAACTCGTAAACCAAGAGTATGTTTTGACATCAAACCGCCATTATCGTTCTGTGGCAAAGTGGGTATGTAGTACCTGCCCTATTGTCGTTAACTGGTTAGTGGCAGGGGTGACCTTAGGCATTGCGAGGCTACGGGCGATAGATCTTTGCAAAACCTTTATTCTTTGAGAAATTTATGTGAACTGAAACTAAATTTAATGATCAATTTCTAAATTCAAGCATCAACTTGAGGAGAAATGCAAAGAAAAATTAATAGTTGTAAAATTATATAGGTATAGGAACTTGTCATGACTTAATATAAACTTAATATAATTATATTTATATAACATTTTAACAAGTAAACTTCGCATCACGCCGGCTTCATTTAATGAAAAATTAATAATCCGTCGATTACACGAGTTTATATCCTTATGAACTGGGAAGAGTCGAAAATATAATTTCCTTTAATTATAATGAAAGTAAATGAGAATATTTCTAAATAAAACTGTTTATATACTTACATCATTTTTAAATGAGGACATTTGTGTCATCTTTAAAAAAAATCGGAGACTTATTAATATAATTTATTGAGGAAGACGAATGCAAGGACTCTTTTTTAAGACGTTTAGTATTTTGGAATCGACAGTAACTGACAGATTAACATAAAATTGCATAACGAACACTTGGCTGCTTAAACTTTGATACCTATACAATTATGTTAGTAAATGTGTGTAGGCAAGTGAGGGACGTCAGGATGCAAATTATCTAGATTTTAACTCTTTTCTTTTAAATTTTATACTGATTACTTGTGTAAACTTGCCATAGCTCTTTAAAACGCTTATGATTATGAACATCTTCACTAATGTCGATCTTTAGAAAATCCACATGACGTACAGTCATGATTGAAGAGCTTTTGTTTGTTTTGTTTCTTTTGCACTATTATGCAGGTTTGAACTGAATATACAGCAGTTTCTTGTGTGTTGTGTGTGAAGCCCCACGTATCAATAGACATTCGTTGACTATATCGGTTTCGTTGTATCCAGTATACTCAAAAGCTAATTACTAGTTCTACAGGACTTCATAGCTTTGCGGACATGTAAATATTGTAATATTATGCTAAACTTGAGACTAATATAATCGTAATCATAACCAAAGCCAAAATTTCCTCATTAACAATTAAAATCGAAAGCTCCTATACCTCGCCTAATTCGGATATAAAAGGGCAAGAAACATGGTTTTGTTTTTTTAAAGTGGGAGAAAAGTTTCTGAAGTTTGCGTTCATATTTTCCATAAAATCATTGAAAATATTAACCTACATTTCAATACTTTTCCTTGTAAAAAAAGTTCCATAACTACTTTGTTTCTGACGCCATTGTATAAGGCACTTAACAGATTTTCAAACAATCAAATTCCTCACAGGTTTATTGAAAAAGTTTTTTGAAAGACATGATTGGCGTTTGAACAAAAACAAATTAAATTAATCAACTTTTGTGACGGAATGGAATTGTTCTGTATAATATCAATGGCCTTACAATATTCCTATATAATTTAATTGATATTATGAATCTTACTAACACCTTTAGAGTGCCGCACTCTTAGGGCAGATAGGAGCAGCCAGTAGCAGAGAAAATGATCTTTAAAGTTTTTAACTCTGTGGGAACTCTCCGGGGCTCTTCTTGTATCCAAGAAACCGATGCCGCAGAGCTAGACAGTGCTAATCGCTCACAGTAGTGATGTCCCCTGTCACTTGCATGGCCTGTTAGAGTTGGCGCTTGTCTTAAGGGTCATCTAGTAAGCCGATAAGTCTAGGTCTACTACAGCAGCCTACCATTTTGTATTGGTGTTGGGTTCTGTTCCACATTTAGTCTCTTTGGCGGTCCATTATACGTTCAGATAAGGCTGACTAGATAAGCCAGCATAGCAAATAGGCACAGAAGCCTGGGGCGTTCACCCACGAGTACTTGCCCGTAGTGTGCCCACGCACTCCAGGCCTAGGCCTACCATTGCCAGAAGGCTAAGCATTTCTCATCCCTTTCAGCATTATATCCTGAACCCACACGAGTGTCGTGTGCTGAGTAAATACTTATAACTTTATAATTGTTTTCGTGAAGTTTTCAGGCCGTATCTTTTTTTTTAGACTGTATAAAATAACTTGCTGATTAATTTTAATCAGTTTCATTGCATCATAATACTTACTATTAGTATCTAAATACCATTGATTTTAATTAAATGACATAGATGAATATTAAATCTGCCTACGTAGTTTATAATAATATATTTTTTTAACGATCCATACCGTGAGGCTGAGAATGACCAACCTAATACCAACTTAATAGTGCTTTCAAGTTTCAAGTAGATTCAAGAAAAATCCAGAAAATCTTTTGGTACGCTTTACTGAGTATGTTTCGACTTTAATGTTGGTGATAATCCCGTTAAACTTCGTATATTATAAATTATCTATTTGAAATGGATTGAATCCAATTACTCAGACCGTTGTCATGAGTTGCAATCGCACTGTTAGTCCCATTTTGTTTGTGAGGTAATTATTATATCTAACTGTTCAAGAAAAACAATATGACCGAAACCTTATTGAAATGGGTTTGGGAAAATGGACGTCTACAATATAAAATTGTAGGTAGATGTTCGATAAGGCCGTGTCGTTTTCTTGACACACAATTTTCTGGGTAAGGAAAATTTTTTGCTGTGTATCTGTGCGTCCTAGAATGACAGTACGGTCATATTAAACCACATCTGAATTTTCTCTTTGACATGTCTTGTTCAAATATATTCTTTAGATATAAGATTTACTGAAAGAAACAGAACAAATTGTATTTTTATTGTAGAGATTTCAGATTTTTAGTGTTGGCCATTACATAGAGTTTATTGTACGAATGCAAATGAAAACATATTTTTAAACGGTTTTATTAAGCTTGCCCTCTTTGTAGTAATCAGTAATGTAGTAGAATATCCATAAAGGCGAGAACACAACAAATTTGAAATTAATATTTAAACTAACTTCCTACGGGCGCATTGTAACCAAATGTTGATTTTGGTGTAAAATTATATAAATTTTTAAGTGAATATTGTTGCTACAAATGTCAGAATTAACTTAACCATGTCACAAGAAACTTTTTGCTTTTTTGCGACTAATAATGCAGGATGTTTTTTTGAAATTTATAAAATAAAATAACACAACATGTCAAACAAATAACACGATATATTTATTTAAGAGGTAACGAATATGGTCTGATTTTTCTTCTACGCCGCGGAGTACCTACAATAAATTTAATCAGAGTAAATATTGTTTAGGGTAAAGGGTAGAGGGCGGCATTGAAATTTGACACATTTTTCCATACGTGGAACCAATAATTGAAGCAACCATTCCATTCGGAAGTTGGGGCCTCCAAAATGGCCGTTTTGTAGTCCACAGCTTCTTTAGGTGATGAAAATCTCTGACCACGCAATTTATTCTTTATTTTAGGGAAAGTATAGAAATCATTAGGGCTTAGGTCGGGGCTGTACGGCTGATGGTCTAATAATTCTATGTTTTCTTGCTTTAAAAACTCTTTTTGTCCTGTGCGCGGTGTGAGAACTCGCATTGTCGTGATGGAGGATGATGCGGCGGTTGCAGTTCTCTTTACGGGGTTCAGAAACGACCTGTGGCAAACAAATGCTAGCATACCATTCTGCATTAACCGTTCTTTGTCCCCCAAGAGACAAACGTGGCCACCATTATTTTTGCAACACTCCGTCAACGAACAATTTTTGTTGGCTTTAACTCATTTCCGAACACCCAAACTCGTGACTGGTTTTTTGTTTCGGGTTTGTACGCGTATATCCAGGATTCGTCACCTGATACGATGTTGTATACAGCATTTGAGGATCCTGCGTGGAATCTTTCGAGAGTTCTGACGCACCAAGTAACGCGAGCCGCTTTTTGCTCTTCACAGAACGAATGCGGTATCCATCGGGAAAACAACTTTTTTACACCTAATTTTTCATGCAAGATTATTTGGATTTGACTCATGCCAATGTCTAAAGTTGCCTGAATTTCGCGGTATGTCACATGTCGATCTTCCTCAATCAGCTTACGCACAGCATCAACGTTTTCTTGGGTGACTGCAATTTTTGGAAGACCTTGACGGGGATCATCACTTGACACGTCCACGTTGAAATTCAGCAAACCAGCGATAAATTGTGGTTTTGGATGGGGCTTCATCACCAAATGCAGAATTTTTGCGTTAAACCACTTCGAAAGTCATAATAAATCATCGCTCTTGAATTTTCTCGAGTCAATTCCATTTTATCAACGACTAAACAAGTTTGACAAAACCTTGTGATAAGACCGAGAATCTTTTTTTAAATAAATAAATGGTATTCGATTTTTAAAACCAAGATTTTAATATGACAGAAACAGTGGAAATATTCCATTCCCGATACTTTTAGTGCAGCCTATGTATATACTACCAATTCATAAGAAATATAAGTCGTGTAAAAAATCAAACTTGGAGCAAAATAAGCGAGCAAGTTTTACAAGAATTTCTTATATAAAATGTTGCCTTAGGTAACCAATGCCGGGAGACGAGAGGTCATGACGACAAAGGTTCTTGATTATCGGAGCATGTCAATAACATTGACGCTTTGAACATTATTGTACTCAATTAATCCTATAAGGACAACCTATTTCTTATGTAAGATATCAGTTTAATGTTTTTGGTGGTGTTGGATGTTGGTGCTGGATTTGGCCAGTATTGAGTGAGGTTGTCACTCAATACTGGCGTCTCTACTGTACAATAAATATTAATAAAACAACCTCGTGCTTTTGCGGCGATAAGTAACGTAAACGCATCTCCAGGGTCTCTGAAAGCTTGACGATAAAATATGCTAAATGCACAAATGCAACGTTATTTTACACAAATATTCTGTAAGCTTTTTTCAGTTTCAACATAATACGAGGTAGGCAACAGGTAGGTACCTAATAAGAAATAACAACGCCGTAGTTTATAGTTTCGAATACGATTTTATAGAAAATAATGTAATTGCCATAGCTACATGACAAAGCTCGCTGAGTGTTGTTCTACATGTTGGTACGATATTAGAAGTTCGTTTTACTTTCGTTCATTTAAGCGTTCATTCCAATTTGAGAGAAATCCAGAGTTTATTTGAATTTTATTCACGATTTTTTATTATTGCTGAATTGCTGTATCACGAAGATAGTTGTGTAATGCTTTATGACTTTGAACTAATCCATAGATTAAGATTTATATTTCCATATGGGCAGTATAATTCTTAATATATGGATTAATTAATAATCAGACTTTCATGTGCCTTTCCTTTAGAAGTTTGTAAGTCAACTGATATATTCATCAGGCCATTATTCATAGAGTATTAAAAAATATGTTTGTCGTCAGCTGAAGAGGAAATGCTGGCGGCCACTGCTGCAGATCCAAGCGCTGAGCAAAAGGAGCGGCTCATTGCAGCCGTCAAGAAGGAAGTTAAGCAGTTAATGGAAGAGGTAATTAAGGGTCTGATCGCACGGTGACTTATATTAAATGATTTATCTCAATGATGTTGTAAGTAAAACAACATTTTATAAAAGTGATCGGTGAAAGACTCGGTCTTGGTTCGTTGGAGTATGGGAAATGCATGTAGATGAGATGTGAATGTGAGGCAAGAATTCCTATTAATTTATTTCATCAAGCATCAAACTTTCTTGTGCCTATGCTTTAAAAATGATAAAAATTCAGTCAATAAAATTATGATGGTCATGATTTATTTATTTATTTATTTGTTTATTTATTTATAACCATACACTATCTTTACGGGTTTTTTTAAGCCTAATATAATCGTGGGTAACTTATTTCTAGATGTAGGCAGGACTTAAGTCTATGTATTATTTAATATCATATATTGAATATATTATTATACTGAACTCTAATTTACACAATATGATAACACAAGCACAATAAATTCACGGATATGCAAATGCTCCCGATGTAAAAAAATTCCAATAGCCAACGTTGCCTAAATATTAGATATTTGAGGTGCGAGGTTATGCCATCCTTGTAATTCTTCCTACATATTGTTTGAGTGTAAGCAGTATAAATATGGTTTTAAGTGGCAATATAACTCATTGAAATACTTCGGAGCTGATGGATCTCTCGAAGGCGCCTTGACGTACGCGCGTTTTTTTACTCCGACCTTTCAGAAGCCGGTTAACTTTTGAGAGATAATTTACTAAGTATCTTTGGTCACAGGCTGTTACCCGAAAGTTCGTTCACGAAGATAGCGGAGGCGTCACAGCATTGTGCGGAGCAGTCGAGTCTTGTCTTGGCCAGGGTTTGCGGCGTCGCGCGCTCGGTCTTTTCAAGACCAGTTCTACTACTGCTCTTCTACATAAGATTGCCAAGGTAAGTGCTTTATACTAATGCTGTGAAGTTGAATATAAGATGTATGGTGATAAAATGATAATTGCAAATTCTAAATTTAACTTATAATTTCAATTATAAATGAGAGTCTACTGATAATGAAATACATTATACTGAATTATAAAGATGTTTCTATTGAGCTACAGTATACTGCTTGCATACAGTACCCGCATGTGGTGTCATTGACGTGCGAGTTGTATTCATTTACTCATGCAAACGTCAATCATTACCAAAGCCATGACTGACGAATTAATATCAACATTAAAATCTCATAATGCAACCGTCAATCACTGCATTAGGCGATAGGTTATTCGTCAATCACCGTTTTGATTGTGGCAAAACTGACATCAAAACCTACCTAATGGGCGTCATACTGTGGTTGCCAGAGGTTGAAATTTTATTGATTTATTGATTACAATAAGCTCCGTCGAATACAGATAAGAAAACGGTTTTTTTTTTTCATACTAAAGCTCGTCAATGCTAAACAAAAAAAAAGGAAAAAGAAATTCAGCTGAAAAAAGAATAAAGGAACTGGTTTGCCTATACCTATTTGTAATAATGATTCATAATGATCAGAGGTCTTCAATTATGAATTGGAGTCTGCAAATAAACATATTTCAATCAAAAGTCTACAAATAAATAAAATGGTATCAAAGGGGGCCATTAAGAACTATGAGCTTCATTATACAGCTAGAAGTCGCGTCAAGTCATTTCCTAGCTCTCGCTAAAGGTCTAAACTAGCTCGGAAAAATTAAACATGCGAAAATGGAGAATATATAAAAAAAAATAAGTAGAAAGGTTAGAATATTTGTAGATTCAGTTTGGTATCTTGGTTATTTGGTGTTTTATCAGAGAACCTCCACGCGGTACACTTTGGGCAATGGAGGCCTCACACCTTGCTTCTAAATGGAGAGACATTGCTGCAACGAGAGTACTGAGGTGAACTTAGCTTCTGGAGGTGATCTAAATCTATCTAATTTGGTTAACTGGCCCGAGCAAATAAGAGTCAATATGGTCATGCGAGTTTAGTGTTTTTTCCCCATACCAAAAGTGCCATACGTGCCAAGATAAGTTTTCACATACTCACACACGAGCCTTTTATATCCCCTCAACATAAATGGAATACATTTGAGGCAAACCACTATTTGTTTCGCGTGTAATATGTATCCATAATGACGCACCTCGAAACACGGCGTTTCACGGAGAGATACATATTACCTACTATTATTATTACACTTACATACATATGTAACGTTTATATTGTGTGTGTTGAGTTGAATGGAAACGGAAATAATGACTTAACTATTCTGTTTATGACAGTATTTGGTTAGGTATGTCTTTATTATGATAATCTTACTCTCGGTGGTTGTGTTAAATATTCTTGAATCAAATGAGATAAACAATCTTCAATACGGACCGACTGCTGACGATCCCGAAGGTAAGAAGAAACCCAGTCAAGTGCTTCTTGAGAGACCGAGAAATGGGATAGGATAGCAAGGAGGAGTTCGTGACTGACGGTATTGAAGGCATTGGAAAAATCCACCAGGTCCAAAGTAGTAACCATGGTATTCTCCATACCTACTTTAATATCGCCAGTCACTTTAAGTAGAGCAGAGACCGTGCTATGGCCAGGTCGAAACCCAGGCTGAAAAGGACTAAGTAAGTTGTTGTCATAAATGAAGTGGGAGAACTGTTTGTGGACGCAGGCTTCTAGCACTTTGGAGAGGAAGGGGAGAATAGAAATAGGACGGAAGTGAGTGGGGAGAGACGGATTCGAGGTTTTGGGTAACGGGCGTACATACGCTTTCCGCCAGAGAGAAGGAAAAGTGCCAGACATGAGGGAGAAATTAACAATATGGGAGATAGCGGGAAGGAGGTGGTCTAGCAATGTGGTGATCATTCTTCGACTAATGCCATCACAACCAACCGATTGGGATTTGATAGACAGGATAATTTTCTTGATCTCTCCTTCTGCAACCGGACCGAAGTGAAAATGGCATAAATTAGGGCGCGGTAGACTATTGATGTAATTTAGAGTATTTTGTTCAGATAGACTGTCCAACATGAGAGAGTTGGTGAAATGTTTAATTATGGAATCGAAACTTAAAGATTGTGGAAAGTCTACATGTCGCGATTTGCCCACACCTAGAGTTCCGAGGAACTTCCAGATGTCGGCAGGAGAGGAGGAGGAAATATTATCTAGAATATGGCAGCGTTTAGCATTCCGTATCATCTGGTTACACCGATTCCTTGCAGTTTTATACAGTTGCCAGTTCACTTCAACACGGTCCCTCTTGTAGGTTTTGAACGCGCGATTTCGACGTCTCATGGCCATCTGTATAGCTTTAGTCATCCAAGGGGCAGGTGGCCGTTTAAGCTTTACCTTTTTAACCGGTGCATGAGTATCGTACAGCTTAGTCACCATTTCATTAAATAAATACACCTTGTCGTCAACAGAAGTAGATTCAATTAGGGGGCCCCAGTCAATACACGACGCATCATCGCTCAGTTTGTCAACATCCATTCGGTTAAAGCAACGCCTGTACAGAACTTTAGGTTTGGGTTTTGGGGGTTTGAGGACGTAGGAAAGGAAAATTAGGCCGTGATGTGAAAATCCGGGAGCGTCAAGTTGACCATGAAAGGAAACAAGGGAAGGATTGGAAGTGATAATTAAGTCGAGCCAAGTGTCCTTGCCGACGTTATTGTGGTGAGTGGCTTGTAATGGCAAAACATGAAAACTGACCGACTCTAGAAGGAGATGGAGTTTATGGGAACGAGAGGAATTATGGGCTAGGAAATTAGTATTAAAATCCCCCATGATGATGTGATGCATAATCTGCACCCAAAGATTCGATAACTGATTTGAATTCAGTGAAATAGTCAATAGAAGGGGGACAATAGACGACACCAAGTACAGCTTTAGCGCCCTTGACACAAACCTCTAAGAAAAGGTACTCGGCTGACGCAGAATAATTAGAAGAAGAAGATGATATTATTTTATAGGGAAAGTCACAAGTTTTGCGGTTTTTGAATTTTCACTAAAACTTCTACCATAAGATTCACTGCGCAACCCCTACGTATTGTTCTATAGGTTGTTCCCGATCGATTGCGACCAAAAACGTAATTGTGCAGAGTCACAACCATCACATTTGCTCTACCGTCTGCACTAATACTATTGATACTCATCTCGCCAAATTACACAAGTCATGGTGTAGATCCAACCGGGTGCACAAATCCAACCATTCATAACACGAGCACAAAGGATACGTAGAATTGGAACAAATATTTCTTCTAATCGCAATGTCGTGGCAAGGCGACTAGTTGCGCCATCTGTGCGTTCATCACAATTTATCATAATTGAATGCGTATAAACAATTTATCTTTGAGGAGTTCATCTAAAGCCAATCCTTGGCGCAGCAGCCAGGTTGTGATGAATTTTAGAACAGTATATCATAATTCAATGCGCATATAAAATATCCAATCTTGGAGCCAATCCTGAGCCCAGCATGCAGGTCATGGTGAACTTTCGAACAGACTCTAATAACTCAATGTGTATATAAAGTTTTATGTCTGTACGATTGCCAGTGAGGAGTTCCATCGTCGGAACTGATCCTAAACGCAGCAGCCAGGTCATGGTGAACTTGAGAACAGACTCTCATAATTATATGCGTATATAATGTTTCGTGTCTTATTGGTTGACCGTGGAGGAGTTCCCTCGTCGCGGCCAAATTGGGCGCAGCAGCCAGGTTATGGTGAACTGAAAGGTTTCTGACTGTGCGGTTGACAGTTGAAGAGTTTACTCGGAGTCAATCCTAGGTCCTATAACTAGGTCATGATGACTTTGGCACAGACTCTCATAATTCCTGCCTCCTTCATCAAAGCTTGCCACAGACTTGGCGTGTCGGGCAAGGAGCACCAGCGGCCTTTGCTTGTCAAGTTTTCCACCGTGGATGATAAATCGTCAGTATGGAAGGCTAAATCGGGTCTTAAGGGCTCCTCCATCACTATCAGGGAGTTCTTGACAAAGAACAGGCAATCCATCTTCGGCAAGGCGAGATTTCATTTTGGTATCGCTGCTTGCTGGACTCAGGACGGCGTCATAGTCGTTAAAGTACCCGGTGGTACCCGGCACAAGATTACCACCATCGACGAGTTGAACCCGTTGCTGACGAAATACCCGAAGGCAGTAACAACTTCCAGGTCTCGTAAATAATAGAATTTAGTAGTGATATGATTATACTCAATGGTCATATTTACCGTAAATTATCGAGTTCCTTATGAATGTGACCATTTACCTCTTTATGTTAGCACATTCTTTTCTAGTTTTTTTATTTTTGTTTGTGTAGTAGTTTTAAGATTTACTTTGTTAATGAAACGACAGAATATTAATATACCATTTCTGTTTGTTTTGATGTGAGGTGACGTTTCATGTGAAAAATTACCTAATAAAAAATGTATATTGTTTTGTATTAAGGGTGCATTCTTTAAAACACTTTAGCTTATGTTATGTTCACATGCACCGTATTTTAAATTTTTCACTTATTGTATTTTAGATTTTTGTCTTTCTGTTCCTTGTTTTTTCCTTAGTGATGTAAGCTGGCAGGTGGTGCAGAGATACAAACACTGTACCAGAACTTTTGCACATAATTAATATATAGGTACTTTATTTTTATTTATTTTTAAATTATTATTTTACTTATCTCATATATTTATATATATATATAGTTTGTATTCATGTCTTCAGATAGTGAATGTTTTGTTTCTGCTTGTGAATCTGAATCCTCGGTGAGTAATAAAAGCTTTTCCTCCATTACAGATACTCTCGGCGATGTTTTGCGCAACAAATTCAATATTAACAAAAACTGCCAGCTATTTAACGTGTGTCACCTAAACGCCCAAAGTGTTCCTAGCCATTTCGCTGATTTGTATGAGGCGTTCCGTAATGCTAATGTTCATGCCGTTCTGATCTCGGAGACTTGGCTCAAACCACATCTTCTTTCCACCTCTTACCCTCTGCCAGGTTTTATTCTTATTCGGAATGACCGGGTAGGGAGGGGAGGAGGTCGTGTGGCCATTTACCTACGCAGTGACTTTCCCTATAAAATAATATCATCTTCTTCTTCTAATTATTCTGCGTCAGCCGAGTACCTTTTCTTAGAGGTTTGTGTCAAGGGCGCTAAAGCTGTACTTGGTGTCGTCTATTGTCCCCCTTCTATTGACTATTTCACTGAATTCAAATCAGTTATCGAATCTTTGGGTGCAGATTATGCTCATCACATCATCATGGGGGATTTTAATACTAATTTCCTAGCCCATAATTCCTCTCGTTCCCATAAACTCCATCTCCTTCTAGAGTCGGTCAGTTTTCATGTTTTGCCATTACAAGCCACTCACCACAATAACGTTGGCGAGGACACTTGGCTCGACTTAATTATCACTTCCAATCCTTCCCTTGTTTCCTCTCATGGTCAACTTGACGCTCCCGGATTTTCACATCACGGCCTAATTTTCCTTTCCTACGTCCTCAAACCCCCAAAACCCAAACCTAAAGTTCTGTACAGGCGTTGCTTTAACCGAATGGATGTTGACAATCGGAGCAATGACGCGTCGTGTATTGACTGAGGCCCCCTAATTGAATCTACTTCTCTTGACGACAAGGTGTATTTATTTAATGAAATGGTGACTAAGCTGTACGATACTCATGCACCGGTTAAAAAGTTAAAGCTTAAACGACCACCTGCCCCTTGGATGACTAAAGCTATACAGATGGCCATGAGACGTCGAAATCGCGCGTTCAAAACCTACAAGAGGGACCGTGTTGAAGTGAACTGGCAACTGTATAAAACTGCAAGGAATCGGTGTAACCAGATGATACGGAATGCTAAACGCTGCCATATTCTAGATAATATTTCCTCCTCCTCTCCTGCCGACATCTGGAAGTTCCTCGGAACTCTAGGTGTGGGCAAATCGCGACATGTAGACTTTCCACAATCTTTAAGTTTCGATTCCATAATTAAACATTTCACCAACTCTCTCATGTTGGACAGTCTATCTGAACAAAATACTCTAAATTACATCAATAGTCTACCGCGCCCTAATTTATGCCATTTTCACTTCGGTCCGGTTGCAGAAGGAGAGATCAAGAAAATTATCCTGTCTATCAAATCCCAATCGGTTGGTTGTGATGGCATTAGTCGAAGAATGATCACCACATTGCTAGACCACCTCCTTCCCGCTATCTCCCATATTGTTAATTTCTCCCTCATGTCTGGCACTTTTCCTTCTCTCTGGCGGAAAGCGTATGTACGCCCGTTACCCAAAACCTCGAATCCGTCTCTCCCCACTCACTTCCGTCCTATTTCTATTCTCCCCTTCCTCTCCAAAGTGCTAGAAGCCTGCGTCCACTAACAGTTCTCCCACTTCATTTATGACAACAACTTACTTAGTCCTTTTCAGTCTGGGTTTCGACCTGGCCATAGCACGGTCTCTGCTCTACTTAAAGTGACTGGCGATATTAAAGTAGGTATGGAGAATACCATGGTTACTACTTTGGTCCTGGTGGATTTTTCCAATGCCTTCAATACCGTCAGTCACGAACTCCTCCTTGCTATCCTATCCCATTTCTCGGTCTCTCAAGAAGCACTTGACTATTTTTCTTCTTACCTTCGGGATCGTCAGCAGTCGGTCCGTATTGAAGTCCGTTTTTTTTTATTTTTTTTATTAAAAAAGACAACTCCCGCATTAGGAATTACTCCTGTGTCGCGGGGGACTTCACAAACATATAAACAACGGACACAAAGAACACCCAGACTCAGGTGGGAATCGAACCCACCACCTGTAGCATAGCAGTCAGGGTCACTAACCACTAGGCCAACAAGCTAGCCAAAATGATTCTTCTTCTAGTTGGCGTGGTCTCGCTGCTGGTGTCCCTCAAGGCGGTATTCTCTCACCTCTTCTATTTTCGATCTTCATCAATCTTATCACCCCAAGACTTCAGTGTTCTTACCATCTTTACGCTGATGACTTGCAGTTATATTATCAAACGGAGTTGTGCAATATATTGTCCGGGGTTTCGTTAGTAAATACAGATCTAGCGGCCATTAAACATTGGTCTGATATGTTCGGCGTATACATGTTGCGGAGACATGCCTTATCAGATTCTTTTTAATCTTAGATTCTCTCCTTCACGAGTTTATATTATATATTATATGTTTATATATATTTATTTATATATTATATGTAATAGTATTATTATAACTTATTATATGTACATGTGTATGTATTATATTAGCAAGTAGATTATAAAGTACTGTGAGTACTATAATATTATTTTATCTAATTTAAAATAAACATATCTTAACCTCTGTGCATCTACCTTGTTTTGTCTCTGCATCGCCCAAAGGTCAACTGGGAGAAAATGCCTACGGCATTTAGTCCACCTTTGACACCTTTTGTGCATAAAGAACAAATAAAAAAAATAAAAAATAATCGTTGATTTGACCCAAACTGACAAACTTACGAACACTGCTGGTTTTAGTCGCATTTTTTTTTTCATTTTAATTTCGAAATTTAATACAAAAAATATGTGACATCTCCTTTCAAAACACAATAAAATAAATATATTATAGTTCATGGTGCTTCCTTAACAATTTTCTCAAAGAATTCTCACAATAATATACAGTATAATAAAGCTTTTTGTCCACCTATTTCATTAAATAGGCTTTGCCTGCGGCGACGGTTTAGTTTTGTTTCTCTCTCCGAGGAATATCGTTACAGATTGGAATTCAAGTCTTTATACAGGAACATTACTATACTTGTTTGAATTTGAACCTTTTCATTTTCAACGAAAATGTCAACACTGACGGCACCACAAACCGAGACCGTCCTAAAATGTGGGTGCTATTAAAATTCTGGGAATGGACATTCCTGAACGCACCTCAAAGGTAGCATGGTAAATGTTTAAAATCTAATTTTAGGATATACTTGACAGCTAATTCAAACAATTTAAAACGAGAGGAGGTGAAATAGTTATTTTTGTTTAATTAAGGTACATGCACAAAAGCCTTATATTTCTCGATCAGAGTAAAAACTTTATAGTGCATACATTTAAATGTCTGTAAATTTTTAATATCAGGTACAACTAAAATAAAATAATATTTAAGTCTGTGTTGTCAGCCTTTGGCTAACACGATTTTTACTAAACTAATATCAGTGTCAGTTATTCAAATCACGGGCCAGCTCAAACGTTAACCAGAGAATATTCCAGGACTGTTTCAGTAACGACGTCAAAGTGACGAGTACCTATTTCACTGTCATGTTTAGTTTAATTGCCCTCTGGTAAGGAACGTAGAATCAAATTAATACTTACTAGTGGTTATCCAGTGGTTAAGATTCAAAACAATATAAAACTATTTTTTCTTCGACAAATTTCATGTTCCCACTGGTTTTCTTTTAACTAAATTGAAAATACATTTTTTTATTTTAAAATAATTGTGTAGCAAATATGTAGAACTTAGTTTAAATAATAAAATGTTAGGGTCACATGCTCAACGTAAAATGAACGCGTATTGTTTTGAAGAAATACAACTTTCCAGATAGTAAAAATTAACCGATCGAAATAATTTAGTAAATCTGTCTGCATCGGTTTCAATTCTTTGACGACGATCTCCATTCTTTGTACCTACAAAAATAATCACTACCTGATTTACACACTTAGGTACGACCATACATACATACGGAACGATTTCACACACAATTTTACTAGATTTTCAATCAAATCGTTTCGTGTGGACAAAAGTCATCGAATCCAAGATCATTGGGTGATCAGGACCGCCTGACTTGATCGCGTCACATCAAATTGGTTTGTGTGGACGCTAATCGGCCAATTTTATCATTTAGTCTGCTTGCAGGCGGCAAACTGAGCCGATGTATCCTGTTTTTTTAAAGGAGGTGTGTACGTGGGTCCAGGAAAAGCAACCGAAGAAAAAGTTATTTAAATTTCGAATTAGGAACTCTTTAGGAATCTGTAGATGTTTAATGATTTCATGTCATTTGTTTTTACAAATTGGCGGCAATTTAAAAAGTGTCTGTCGTGCATCGAAATGGATTAGACTAGAGAAAATTTTCGCTCAATGATTTATAACCAAAAGACAATCTGCGCGATGGATATATCCATTCGAAGATATGCCGACAAAAGTAAAGAAGGGCAAAAGTCAAGGGAAAAAGATGATTGCCTCATTCTGTAGACGGACGGGTCATTTCACAACAATCATTCTAGAAGGACTTCATTCATAAAAGGACTGGCACCTTGTGATAAACTTAGACGAATTCGTTTTATGAACCCTGAAGATGCCGTGGCTGCGTTTGAAATAGGCGTGGAAGAGATCCCTAAAGAAGAGTGAGCTCACTGCTTCAGTCAATGGTTTCATCGCATGCGACGGTGCTTAGAAAGGAACGGAGACTACTTCAAAAATCAGTAAAAATATTAAGAGGCTTTTTATTTTCTAAAACCTTTCAGTGTGACCCCGCATTTTGTGAAAAGCGTAGTTTTTTCAAGATTCTCCTCGTGAATCTGTTACTAATTTATGAAAATAAGTCTTTACCGCAGCCGCAAAATTACACGATATTAGTTAAGTGTTTAGTTTAATACAATTCCAACTTTGAATCCTATTGAATTGATCAAGATAAGAGCTCTTAGATATTTACAAATATTCGCTTAAGACGAGTTGGTACTATACAGATTAATATCTAAAGGTATTGAACATTATTGCTTGAAGACAGAAATATTACTAAGAGAAAACCTCTAGATATTGTTTTGATGAGTTCAATATACGCCCAGTCTCATTTACTTGTATTTAGTAATCTTGGCGAACGTATTCACTTTGAGTGTCGTGAGGTAGAACTAATTCGTCTACCTACTTTGTGAAATTCGTTGTATACGAAACCCTTTGTTATATTCGGAGATTAGGATTTCTCTGTTTATTGAGTCATCAAAAAACCCATGCTTGCGTAGAGATATATATTGGTTTTTAATATATTGTTTTAATATAACAGTTGTTGTCTGTTTCTTTGTATATTGCAATATTTAGAAAAACGGGACCATATTTTTTTAATCTGTTAGATTGGGCTAGTATAATCAAAATCTGATGTAAATATTTTAGATGATATTGACTGCAGCTACTATTAATTATTTTAAAACAAATCTATATAATCTAAACAAAAACATAATTGTTTTGGATAATCAATAAAATTAAACAATATGCATATTCCCTATTAGAGGATGATAATATAATTGATTTATTGTTTGATAAATGATTGTAACACTGAAACTCATGGAGAAAACCTTGTATCTTTTCTTTGTAATGGTTCTAACTCTGACCCGTTTTTGGAAAACATTTCATTGATGCTCTGCTCCTATTCTTCGTTGTGTGATACTATATAGCCTTCCTCGAGAAATGAGCTATCCAACACTTACAGAATTTTTCAATTTGAACCAGTAGTTCCTGAGATTAGCGCGTTCAACCAAAAAAACAAATAAACAAACTCTTCAGCTTTATAATATTACTACCGAGGGTTGCTACTCATGCCTGAAGTTTGGGGATGTGCACTAGATTTGGGGTTGAAGCGTGTTCACTACACGATGAAGGATTTCTGTCGGGCTCAAAATTTTTTTGGGTTTCCATGAAATACACACATGAGTACACCCGTATATCTTTATTAAATAGTTGGAAATAGGTATTGCACAGCTGATTTCCTTTAGAGTTAGAGTCCCGTCGGAAAAACACGTTCACCCTTCTAAACAGCACTTTATTTGTTGAGTGTTAATCGGTTAATATCAGCTGATTTTTTAAAGCCATAAAATGAGTAAAAACGTATGGCACTGCCTTGTTGTTGTTTAAAATAAAAGTAAAAAGCACAGTCTCAAACACACACAGCTAGAACCTAACGCTTTACGTAAGCTAATACAAGCTATTATCCGGGATTCAAATTTGAATAGTCATTCTCTTTGCACCGTGGGGACCGCCCTGCTAATCAAGATTTGGAAAGAGCTTAGACTGAGCAAAAGAAAAGCACTTGCTCTTAATCCCCGTAAATTGAACTCTGGAGATGTGATATAAAAAATTAATCCAAGACGGGGTCGCTGATGATAGGATTAGTAGATTTTGAACAGCAATAAATATTAGTAGCAATAAACAAATATAGTTTCAGGGGTGTAGGCCCATTATTGTAGCCAATAAACCAGTAACTAATAATATTAATAATAATAATATTTATTTCCTAATTGACAAAATACTACTAATCACATAGCACATTCTATACTTAAAGTTACTACACGCACAGCATGCAGAAGCAGCGGCCCACTCCCGCACTAGGCGAAAGCTAGATATATATACTTAGGTAGTAGATAGGAATTTTATGGTGATCGTGTCTGCATTTATACATGTATGTATGTTTATGTATGTATTTATAAAATATATGTATATGCATATATATATGGATGTGTGTGTATGTATGTGTATATATGTGTGTGTTTGTATATATATATATAGAATGCCACCGTTTATACTAGAGCACTGTCAATAACTGTATGCGGAGACGTAAACTTTACCAACGCTAAGGGATCGCAATGCCGTTTCCAACCCTTAGTTAAGTGTTTGATTTCAACAGACTGCCTCACAGTATACCCAGATGGTGATGATAATCCGTAGAAATGTCAACACGCACAAAAAAAAAACAAAATGAGCACAAGGTGTTAGAAAGCGACGGCGACGGTTAGAATTACTTAGTAATCCTCAGAAAGTAAAATATTGGTGTTTTAGAATAATATAGCCACACTGGATTCATCCCTTGTTAAAGGACATTTTTTTTTCTGTGTCTGGAAGCCCCCTCGGGCTGTCACTCCACCGGGGTTTTCGGTGGGGCGGTGTGTTAGACATCCGGACTTGTTAATCCGGACCTACGTCGAGCCCGAATACACACGTGAGTAAAACCGTATAGAATCTTTTTAAAATTGTTTATACTAAAATAAAGACTGGTATCCTTATTTTTTTTAAATAACTTTTAATGACTATTGTCCTAATACCATGTAATGAAAAAGGCACTACTTAAAACTCATTCTCTGATCACAATTTAATTCAGAAGACAGCGTATTTGCTAATATTCACACTCTCAAACTTACGTAAAAGTGTAGCTACAATATCTACCATGCCGTAGGTACCGTACCTACCATACCTAGTACTAGGTATACTTACTCTCCTAGTATATGTAGTTACAAAACCACTAGTTGACACTTTGACATGCAACACGAATAGGTTGTAAATATTTTACCCATTCCATTAGTTTTGTTGTAACATGTAGTTACTCGTAGTGCCGGATATTTGAAACGCGAAGCCTTTGTAAGAAAACTTTTTAATTAATTTTCTTGTGGAGCTAGCCGTTAAAGTACATACTGCCAGTACGTAAAACAAAAGCTGTGAAAGACTCTTTGAAATTAAATTGAAGGAATGGAATATAGAAGGGTAGTTAAATTCTAGTGATAAAGTAAAAATATAAATAGCCTTACTATTTGTTGAGACAAAATGTGCTCATGGTTTTCAAATTTCCTACGAAGAGAGAACGTTCTCTATACGTGTAGTTGTGTATTTCACACAATATCCTAACGTATTGAAACTATTATTATTATTTATTTCAATTATTTATGATTTAATAGGCAATATTTGTCGAAGGCTTCCTTTCCGATTTAAGAAATAGAATTCTGTCCCCAGGGATGGAGGTAGAGCTGGTGTTATTTTATATTAGTTGGTCGCCGTACTAAGGTTAGTCGAAGACAGTTTATTTCTTAAGAGTAGCAGTAACAAAACGTGACAAGATGTAACTTCCGCAACATAAAATTCATTTATGAGTTTTATTTTTACTTAGGTACTTATTTTAAAGTAACTTAAAAAGCGGAAGAATGCGTAATATCCTTATTAGTTGGGAATAGATTTAAATATTCTTTTAAATGGTAGGTTTTAGCTCTTTTGATTAATTTAAATAACAAAAATTCAACTCGGAGGGTGGCAATGTGAATAGTGAACAGTGGTTAGATAGTTAGGTATGTAACTTTCAATTTGCCTGAATTGGACGAATTGAAGTTAATTGTACTTTTTTAAGATAAATAATTGATGTTTTTGTATGTTACATACCCACCCACACACGCAGCTATCCCTCAAAGACATCACACACTCACACATGCATACAATAATCGAGACATAAATTTATCATTTCCGTACTTTTTAGTTTGTAAGTGTATATCTATAATCAAGCTGGTTCCCAAATTAACAGGTCTTAGCTATCTTGGGCTACCGGTATACCTCACTACTATATTCTTTCTACTTCATATTGTTTTTTTGCATGCGCGGCATGGACCGTGTCCCAACTACCTGTAATACAGGCTTTTATTTATTTATTTTATTTTAAACTTTATGCACATTTGGTACATTGGCGGACTTAATGCCTAAGGCATTCTCTACCAGTCAACCATTTGGTGATGCAGAGAAAAGAAGAAGTAGGTGCAAATAAAAATTATGTTAAATAATTGTACAGTAAATAATACGCAACTTGTAGCCCAATATATATATATATATACACACACATACACATACATATATATATATATATATATATATATATATATATATATATATATATATATACATACATATATATATATATATATATATATATATATACATACATATATATATATATATATATATATATATATAAATTATGGCAAGATTAGGATAAGAAGAATACTAACAATAAATGGATACCGTCAAAACATAAACTAGGCAAATTGGTAATTTTTAACGTCTGTCATAATTGGTTAACTGTATGCTGTACAAAGGAATACGCTTGGTTTTATGAGTCGGCCTGTAAACAACTATTCCTAGTCTAATTATCTGGTATGTATGTACTTACCATGTTTTCTTTATCTGAGAAGAAACAATATCCGTTACAGTACGCCCCGCTCGAAGTGGGTCAGTACGCATGTAGGTAATTGTTGCGAATTCTATTAACCTACTTGAAGAGATTATCTGTTTTGGACGACTTTTTTGTTGTTTGAATGTTTGGAGTGCTAGTGGAGGAATGGGTTGTGATGTACTTACAACCCGCGTAAGGGAAAAGCATCCAACTACGTAAGGTAATATGACACTAGTAATTGAAAATAATATTTTTACTTTTTGTATGGATATTGTGTGTGTGATGTTGGTTTTTTTTTATTCCGAGTAAATTCCAACAGGGATCTAATCACCCTGATCTAAAAATAGCTGAAATAAGGAATTGGGAATTAGTTAAATGATAATTTCAGACACCAGCATTTAAAAGAAACATTTAAAGTTATTTAATGTTACTAGATATTTTTATTGGTGGATGGCAATACAAATTATGTTATGAAATTATTCTTTTATATTGCAATTTTTGCCAAAACATTTATCTGTAAAAATTTAAATGTCATTTACTGGCAGCAAATCGTTAAAGCAATCTTTTATAATATTTGCATTATTTGCAACGATAACAAAACGTCAATAAGTACAGACACAGTGACAACTGTTACCCTTGTGAGCTTCTTTTTTTGTTGGGTACGGATAGCAAATGTTTTGTTCGTATTCAGCCTAAAAATGACACTAAAATAAAAATTTCAAAACCTCTGAGACTGCGGGTGCTTAAACTTCTGATTATTATATATAAATATTAGTTACTGGGAATGGAGGTGCGATACTATTTTGTGCCTATTGCAGTGGAGACTTTGGGCAGTTGGGGCTCTGAGGCGAAGGGCTTCATCGCGGATATTGGCCGCCGGATTAGGGATAGGAACGGTGACTCCCGTTCCGGGTCTTTCCTGGTGCAAAGGTTGTCCATTGCCATTCAGCGAGGCAACGCTGCCAGCATCATGGGCACTTTTGCGCCGGGAGTGATGCGGGACGGGTTACTTTAAGGGGATTAAAGGGAAAAGATAAATTTGTATCCTGTAAAATTAATGTAAAATATACTTATTTAAGGGTAAAAATTTTGTAAATACAACATAATATCACTATTAAATTACGTTACTGGGAACTCTATCCAAAAACATTTGATTAATCACTATTGGAATTTTTCATGAATAAATAGCATTTTTGTGGTCTATTAACAGTACGCGACGGTCGCACCCTGACGTGAAAAATTGTGTGATTTGTAATTGTGAAGGTATATTTACACTCAAACTCATCTATTCTAATAAAACTAGCGTTATTAGCGTTATTAGCGATTTCAAGTAGAATTAAAAGTTGTGGTCTGCCCTCAACCGGATATAAAATTGCGATCAAGTGGGTTGAACCCCATCCAGTACACTAACGACGTGAACCCCCCTTTTTCTGTCCGTGTGGAAACCCACTCAGACCGTCACCCCACCGGGTGGGACAGTGGGAGTGCCATATTACGCCTGAAATTTTTGCTCAAGCATTTAGCTTATCTGGATGTGTTAAAAAGGTTGCCAAAACTCACCGTTATCATCTTTCTGCCGTATGCTACCTATTTCTTTATACAACTAAGTTTTCAAATGGGCCCACGCTCCATGTGATGGTAAATGGTGCTCGTAAATGTGAGCTAGTTACTGGACTAGCGGGCATTTACGAGCACCATTTACCAGGAGTTCACAAGAGACATCTGGTCTAAAGTTTCTCGATTTTTAAAGAGTCGCACATCCTTAGGCTCTAAACGCTATAGCTGTAGTGTAACAGTAAATAATCATTTACAAATGCGATATAAGGATTCAGTCATATAAAAGCAATATGTGCTACAAAATACAACTTACAATAAAATTGAGACCGTTGTATTTTGCGGGATTAGCGGTGTTCACTGGTATGAATTTATGTGTAGGTGTACCGAGGGGAACAAGCGATTAAAGGCTTAGCCTCGGTCGAGCCGCAGTATTTCCCTTTGTAGGTTTTTTTTTTAACTTCCTGCTGTCACTTCCAACAGCGTTACGGTATGTGAGATTAAAATTTAGTCTTTGTAAAAAGTCGGTTGGTATTAAATATTCAAATTGTATTAGAAAGAGAGAGAGAGAAGACTGTATATTATAGAGATAATATAATTGTACAACAAAGGCGCAGTGATCGGAAAGCGTGGTTGGGGGGCAGGTATATGTTATCTCTCGGGGTAATCGGCGGATAAAAGAAATGATGATGATTTCACGCTGTCAAGTAACCTGACCTATACTATATTAAAGTCTTGCAATTCATTTAATGCTAAGTTTACACGCTTGCCAGTTCTGAGCCACCGTCCACAAACGTCAAGGCTATACAATACTAGGCTTGCAGATGGGAGGCATTTACATGCTTGTGAAGGCGTCGGTGTGCTCTGAACAGGCATGGTGGACCCTGAACTGGTTTCGACTATTGCCTTTGGTGTACCATACTTTATTTAGGGTTCCGTAATCAACAAGGAACCCTAATTTATCTATAAATCTATATAAATAAAAATCAATGTTTTTGTATGTTTGTCCTTTATGCGTTCCGAAACCATTGATCAGTTTTACATGAAACTTTGGTAGGGTGTTCTGGGCCCGCGAGGGTTCCTGAATCAGAAAATCTATATGAGTCATTGTCAAATTTTACGCAGGTAAACGTAACTTGAAACTGATTTTGTCGGTCAAGGTGTAAAAAAAAAACAAGTCAAACGCTCGACTGACTCGACATCAGGATAGTTGTAGGAACCAGATATTGAGCCCTGAATCGGCATCTATTCACCATTAATTTGACAGACAGCCCTCTATGCAGAGGAAACGGTGGAGTGCGAGGCAGTGGCCACAAAACGGGCAAAAATCCTCGCGGATGCGAGGTTGCTCCTAGAAGCCTGTGAACGCCCCAGGAGGCTTCTGTGCTTCTAGAAGGAGCTAGGCTGGCTCAACTAGCCACCCTTAACGCATAGTGGAACGTTTTTGGGTCTAAATACGCAAAGAGAGCCCTTACTCATATGTATTTACGAACAAATGATTAAATACTAGCTTTTGTTCCTTTCGTATTTATAATATTAGTGGAGAAATAATGTATTGATCATCATTCTAAATGCATTGATGACACATGAATAGAAATTGCCTTAGACATTTCTATCAATGGACTTTCTATTGATAGAAATGCCTAAGGCAAGTTCTATTACGAATAAATGCAGTTTAAAAATATATAAATTATAGATTTTGCAAGTTCAAGCAAATATTCTCGTTCTAGAAATTTCGACGTCGTCGTAGAGGCAACGGGCAAAATGCACAATCATGTTTGCGCTGCGGGTGACGCCAATTCACTGGAACGTTCCACAATCTAACCTCAGTAATGTAAAAACATTCCACTGCAAACTCGACACTATAATCATAATATTTTGTATAATAATAAAACTTACTGAGCCGTGCTGTATTGACTAGATTTTACAGAGAAAGCCAGTGCCTAAACATGTTCAGTTCAAGGATTTTATACAAGTGCCATGCCTAATTGATTAAGAGATCTACACAAGTATAAGTTTTAAGGCCGGCAACGCACTTGTGACTCTTGAGTTACAGGTGCCCATGGGCGGCGGTAGTCATTTACCATCAGGTGACCCGTCTGCTCGTTTGCCCCCTATACCACAAAAAAAAACCCCGACTCTAAAAATCCCTTCCACAGTTAGAAAAGAACTAATAATCTCGAATGGCTGAATTGATTTTCTTGAATAATTAATAATCATAATCATAATCATTTATTTATTTGCGAATATGGGTAAGTATATATATTAAGGAGTTACAGACTTATAATTATGAACAGCCACATGCTACCTTAAGGCATGCAAATATGTCTAAATTTTGTTAGTTAAGTAATATTAATATAATGTATGTCTATCACAATTAGTAATTATAAATAGGTTCATACATAAAAAATAATAATAAATAACAATTAGCATCACACAACTTAGAATTACACAATATTAACTGTTAAACTGACATTGAACACTTGTCTTCCAGATACTCTTATACACTATAGTAGGCTTTTTGTAGTAAAATAGTTGTGTAGGCTACTTTTAAGAACACTTTCGATTAAGTCACCTTCCAAAAAAAACAAAACTAAATCAAAAGTGGTATATTCGTTTAGGAGGCTACGATACCACATACAGAAACTCATACACACAGATACACATGTTAAAATTATAACACCGCTCCTTTTTACGTCGGGGTTAACAATAATATTGCGCATTAATTATATACAGAGAATGTTTCGCATAAATCACACACCGAGTAATGTTAACAGACACTTTACTTCTCTATTCTGCTTTTCATTACCATAGCTACTTTGATCTTGATTTAATTTTACCTCTTCTCCTTTCTTCCTCAAAGTTCAAAGTTTTTTCCTCTTAATGAAAATTACTATACCCTCGTATATTTAGCAGGGAAATTGCGGATGTTTATATGTATACGGATATATGAATAATATTATATAGGTTTCAGATATGGTTATGGATATGAATTTATTTTGGATTATCCGATAATTTCGGATATTGGATTTTCCGAGAATGGTATAGGGAAATAAAACAAATAGGAAATGATTTGTCTTTATTTTTAGGTTATCATTTGGTACTACAACCACAGAAAAAAAACAATGAGCCTAATAAGGAAGCCGTCGTTAGGAAAATGACAATTAATAATTACTTAATACCTTACACACACAGCAAAAATTGAGCAATATGCAATCTAATAATTACAAATAAATCTAATATTAAGTGCGAACCTGCGTGACTGCGTTAAAAAGATCGTCACGCGGTGTAGGTACGTTACACCGAGCGCTGATTTTATTATGTTGGTAATGAACCTGAGCCCGTAGCTAGCGTAGAGCTGAGCCGTAGACCGATCGATTTACGTAGACTGAGTGACTCGCTTTGTCAATAAATGGAAAGGTAAGGTACATACATACATATTATATTATGCAAATGGTTTCTGATCGTGTCTTGATCTTTATTGTGCTAGCGTCGAGCGCTAGCACAATAAAATAAAATCAAGACACGATCAGAAACCATTTGCGTATTGAATTATTGATATGTAACTTTTTGTTGATATAATTATCTTTTGAAAAAACTAAACCGACTTCGATTCTCCTAAATCATGATAAACTGTAATAAGCTGTATGTTTTTTAAATGTAAACGGATTTGTCAAATTTAAATTTTGAACCAATTCCATTGAAGTTCCCCGTTTGAAGTAATAAAAATTTAATTTCAATTTACATTTTTATATCCCGCTTTTGAGTAGGTCACTGCTCGTCACGTTTTATAAAATTTGCCCGTTGCAGGCCCGTTGTTGAGGAGATCTCCTGGTACTTTATACGCATTGTGACGAGCATAAGTTGCTTGCCAACCACATTAAAATATGTTATTGAATCGCAACCGGTGAAAGACTAATTATTGAGTAGTTCCGGTGGCCATCTAACGTCTTCATCTTCAGTTCCACTTCACTAAATGGTGCTTTCCGAGAGAAAAATACCCAGATGGCTATAGGTTTGCCTTTAATATTTGAAGAGTTCCCTTGATTTCTTCAGGATTCCTGACCTGATGACAATGGGACCAACTAGGAGTTATATTCGTTCAAACAAAAAATAATTTTCTAAATCGATGCAGCCATCTTCGAGTAATCGGGTTACGTACTACATAAAAAAAAAAGATCCCGACCATTTGACGACCTCCTTCTTTTTTTGAAGTCGGTTAAAACTGTTTGTATCTTCTATAAAGATTATATGCAATTTATGTGAATATATAAAATAATAATAACAGAGCCATAAAACCTTTGTTTTTATATTACTAAAGGGAGCGCGTATTTACATTATTAAACACTACACACACTTGTAATTAATTGTTTTTTCGAGATTGTATTATATTTCGTTACATGTATACACTATTGCTCATATATATTTTTATTGTCATTACAATAAAAAAAATACAAATTTTTGAATCATCTCCAACGGGTATCATCTGCATGTACATACAATATACTTTGCTAATCAGGAAACTAAAATGACAGAGTGAATATCACAGTGATTAACCTATTTACTTTTAATTTTTTCTTTAAATCTACAGTTAAATATGCATACAAGCATACTTATAATGGTAAAGCATTACGATCATGTGAAGACTTTGTTGGTAAATGTAATTTGTTCAATTGCAGAATAAAGTTGACCAATTTACGTGAGGCAAAGCAGTATATGCATATATGTTATTCCAGTACTATTAGCCTGTGTCGTTGAGCATTTGAATCTAACAGAACGAGAGAGAGAGAACACACATTGTGAAAATTTTACTACTGATCTAAATTGATTGGCAAAGGTTTAATTTTAATCTAGATAAAATACAGAAAAAAATTAAAATTACCCCCCCCCCCAACTATTGCTTAAGTAAAGATAATTTTAAGTGTTTTCTAGTAATATGTTTATGTTACTGTGTTCTTAGAAAGTATATAATAAGATACCAATGCACCAAAGTCACATCAGCCACCGACTTTTGTGCATAATTTATGCACCAAAGTCACATCAGCCACCGAAATTATATGGTCTGCCCAAAATACACAAGCCCAACGTGCCGCTGCGGCCTATTGTAAGTCAAATTGCCTCTCCTAATTACTAATTAATGTTCCAATAAAAGAATGTATGGACGTCGTAAAAGACCTGCTGAGAGACCACGAGTTGCCGTTCAATTATATTGATCTACTTGAACATTGTCTAGAGGGCAACTATTTCCTTTTCCAAGGTCAACATTACCTTCAGATTGATGGTGTCGCAATGGGTAGTCCTGTAGCCCCTGTACTAGCCAACATCTGGATGGAGCATTTTGAAGAGAAGGCGTTGAGTCTCGGCCCGAAGACCGTTAGGCTTTGGAAGCGATTCGTGGATGACATCTTTAGTATCGTCAAGGGAAATAAACAGGAAGTAGATCAATATTTACAACACCTCAACTCCATTCACCCCAAGATAAGGTTCACATATGAGGTGGAGGCGGATAGGTCATTGTCATTTTTAGATGTCAAAGTAACCGCGAGGTCAGATGGGTCCTTGTCGCACTGTGTGTACCGCAAGCCTACTCATACGGATAGGTACCTACACGCCACGTCTCATCATCATCCCCGACACCTGCAGTCTGTTATGACTTCACTCAAGAACAGAGCATACGATCTTTGTGACCCTGAACATTTGGAGCGAGAGCTGGATCATGTTCAGGAGGTACTTAAAAGTAACGGATATCAGGTGAATGGAACACGGAAGCAACCGACAATGAGACGCAAGCATCCGGAGGTGAACAGACAACCAGCCTACATGCCATATGTGAAAGGAGTAACGGATAAGATCGGCTCCGTATTAAAGAAATACTCCATTCCGACAGTATACACACCAGGCATAAAGGTTCAAAACATCGTGGGTACACCGAAGGACGTCTTGCCGTTACAAACTCCAGGTGTCTACAAAATAAACTGCAGCTGTGGTAGTTCCTACATAGGCCAAACAAAGCGGACCATTGCTGAAAGGGTCAAAGAACACATCGCTGCTGTGAAGAACCGACAGATTAGCAAATCAGCGATTGCAGAACATGCACTCGAAGCGGGCACCAATCACTGGATTGAATTTCACCGTACGCAAGTTCTCTCCACGGAACGTCACTTTTACTCAAGAGTTGTACGTGAAGCGATTGAAATTAAAAAACACAAAACTTTCAATCGGGAAGATGGTTTCAAATTATCTACAGCGTGGAATCCAGTGATAAAAAACATGCCACCTCGCTTTTATGCGCAGTCGGGTGAACACCAGAATAGGGCCACATCGGTTTGCTTACAGAATAGGGACACTGTTAGTATAGTATGTGACGGTACATGGCGAAACGAAAATATCAAAAATATCAAAAAAGTGGAGGTGGATGAAGAACCTTCTACCTCACGATGTCGGCGACGGAGGGCGTGCACCGCTGAGCCAGTCAGCCTGTGACCACGGCCAGTGCAACCTGGTCGAAACGTCAGGCAATTCAGAGGTATGTAATACCTTTCCGTGATCGCGTTAATTCCCGTTCATACGTAGATAATATTAAATCGTTGTCACGTTTCAACCAATTTGCACAAAATCTTAATGAATTATACCCCTAAACCTTCCTCATAAGTCACTCTATTCGTTGGTGAAAAAGGAATCAAAATTCGTCCCTTACTTTTGGAGTTTATCGCGTTCAAAAGACAGACAGACTTGTGTTAGATCCGAAAAGGATAGTTCTTTTTTTAATTATTTTATTAATTTGCTTCCACCAAAAGGATTTAAGAGAAGAGTAAATATGTTTACATTCTTGAAGTATTGAAATAGGTTCGTTTTCATAGGACCGTACAATAAACACTTTTATAATTATTTAGGTTCTCCGACAGAAAACAAACAAAAGATAAGTGCTATGTTACTTAATCATTATATTAATTCGTGAAGAGACTTCTTTGGTTTCACCCACGTAAGTCCCGATCCCGTGGGTATGTCGAGATAAAAAGTAGCCTATGTGTTAATCCAGGTCTCCAGCTATCTACATACCAAGTTTCATCGCAAATGGTCCAGTAGTTTTTGTATGAAAACATTACAAGCATACATACAAAAACACAAATGTTTCAACTTTATAATATTAGTTTCGGATAATATTAATTTAGATTAGTTTAGATAAAGTGCAGAAAGCTAAAATTTTTAAACAATATGTATTACAATTTTAAAAGTTGCGTGAAAACGGCTTAATGAAATTACACGCGTCCAGTATGTGTGATTACCTGTCATGGCAAGTAAGTCCATACAATGACAGCTCAAGTTATACTGGCCAATGAAAAAACCATATTCAAAATTCGACCGTAAGACGATCTCTGTCTGTTTTGAATATAATAGTACTTACTAGTGATTTTAATAGGTGATACGACATGGGTTAAACACACTGGCTATTGAAGGATTTCAATCTTTACTAATATTATAAAGCTGAAGAGTTTGTTTGGCTGTATGTGGTCTCAGGAACTACTGGTTCGAACTAACAAAATATTATAGTATTGGATAGCCCATTCATCGAGGAATGCTATAGGCTATATAACATCACGCTACGACCAATAGGAGCGAAGCATCAATGAAAAATGTTGCAAAAACAGGGAAAATTTCCTAACGCAAGTGAAGTTGAGCGGGTCAGCTAGTTAACAATACATCACTACAAATAAATACAATTGAAGTGTCTGTTTTTAATGTCAAAATAATAGTTTATTTTTAAGCTCATACAGTGATCTGATCTCCGGAACGGGTTAACCAATTTCCACAAGACTTTCACTGGCAGATAGCTGGTGTTATAAAGAGGAACTTAGGCTACTTTTCTTTTGGAAATAGAACTAGGGTGCTGCGCAAAATATAAAAATATATAGTCTGCTAGTCTTAAATATAATGTGATATCTACTAAGGACAATACATGCATGCACTAAACCGTGAATACAAACCGCTTGTAGTAGTCTTGAATTTTGTAAACGGTTTTAAATATTTTATTGTTCACTACAACTGCCTCTTTATTCCACGATGATTTTCAGTATGCATACTTGTTGATAGCACCTTCGGATAGTTCGAATACTTGTCCTGAATCGTCGTTTATGAAGAGGTTTCTTTCAAATTCATAACTATAAAAAGGTAGCATATTCTTATAAACAAAAAAAAACAGTTTCATTATATAAAAACGTGGTGGCTGTTGCGATTGGTTTCCATTAGGAAAACGGTTTTTACAACAATTGCCAGCAAGATATTGATAATATAAATTTGATTCGATGTTTTTAAGACCCATTTGTTTGTTTGAATAACCTACAGACATTAAAAATTTTTACTAACGTCACACAGTAACACTTCTACACGTCATTGAAAGCTTGTGTTTTTACTCAAATACTAATAACTACAATAAGTAGAATCTGAAAACTTAAGCCCCCTTATCATAAAATAACGTAAACAGAATTGTATGACACATACGGTACGAATAAAATAAGGTCAACGACCGACACATTTCTTCTGGAGTGCAATGACATTGTATGATGAATTTTCATTAGGGCTATCTGCTATGACGTCACATACTTTGTCGCCAGAGTGTTTATGTCTACAAAGCAATACGTCACGTACGTGAGGATAAAAAAAAACAAAATTATGTCTCACAATCTAATTTACCATCTGAGTATTCATGGATAATTACTAAATATCCAGATTAAGGAATGTTGATTTTAATTAAGTTATAGTAAACTTCTAAACACATTGAATTGTTTCCAATAATAAATTTATGGAGAGCATTCAGTCAAAGTATTTTATGAAAAAACTGCAATAAGTTCCCGTTATAAGAATCCTTACTTCTAGTTATTAGAACTGAGAAATGTTGCCGTTGGAACAGCAAGAAATTGTTACAGTCATTTATATATGTTACTGTGAACTGGCAAGTCTTACATAGATAGATAAACTCCTTGACGTACTCCAAAGAAAGAAATGAATATAAATTGTTGTGTATTTTACTAACTAGAGTGCTTTTACAATTGACAACCTTACCATCGCATGGAAAAAGAGATTATTAATGACATACGGAGTGACAGTGTATGATTATAATTCACATAATATTTGTACCTCATGATTAGTAAGGCTCCAAGAGCTCTAAAACGTCAATAAGAGGCAAGGTAAAAAGTTGTTATTAATAGGCTTCGGTAAGTGTGAGCCATGTTCTTGTCTATCTATATATATATAAATAAATCCCTATTTCCCTTGGTCAAGCCAACACTTGAGAACGACTTAACCGATTTCATTCATCTTTTCTTTAAATGTTTTCTAAATACTTTGTAGAAGGTTCTTATGGAACGAAAAATTAAGAAAATACCAGATAATCGCTTCCCGTAGCATAAATTTAAACTTTCACGTGAAGTCGCGGGCAACAGCTAGTAAAATATATAGTTTCAATTGTGAATAACTTTCTTTCCTTACTAAAAGTGTAATAACCTTTCTTGTACATACTGAAAACATAATAACTTATTTGGCTCTCTGATTTAGCGTTATTTTGTTTTCAATTCCGTTCGGAAACGGGCGGTTATAGAACGATATATTCGCCACATGCGGAAAATAGCTTTACTTTTCAGGTATTCACGTAACCTCTCCAATTAATTCGTTAATCATGGGCCTTTCTATAGATATACCTATATATATTTTTTGAACACAGATTGCATAATATTTTTATAGTCAAATTGGAAACATCTTCTAATATTATTTATAGTAATTTTAAAACATCTATTTTCGACTAGCGAGCTACCCCGGCTTCGCACAGGTGCAATGTAGATACTAATGTGGTGAACAATTATCGTCATGTCATCTCATTATACAAATTAATATAAAACAATATGAAATTATACCTATAAACCTTCCTCTTGAATCGTGAAAATCTAATTAAAATCCGTTGCGTAGTTTAAAGATCTCAGCGTACAGACGGCGGAAGCGACTTATATATATATATATATATATATATATATATATATATATATATATATATATATATATATATATATATATATATATATATATATATATATATATATATAAAAGAATAATCCCCCCCCACCCCTCTTTTCGTTGATCCGATTTTGATTATTCTTTTTTTTGTTAGATGGAGTATACCTCAAGGGTGGTCCCCTGTTAAGGAAGTCAGGATCTGATGATGGGATCCTGATAAAATTGAGAGAAACCCTCGAAAATAATAGGAACGAATAGTGTTTTTGTTTACTTTTCATAACCTTATCAGGTATTTGCGTTTAGAAATCATCACATCATGCAACTAAGCTGATGATGAAAAAAAGAAACCATTCAACAAAATTTAAAAAACATTTAAAATGAAACCGATAAAAGAACTAAAAAGCAGAAAAATAAATAAACTTTTTAAGTCTTAAGTATTGAGCTTATTTACATAAACTATAAAATTTTATATAAACTTATTTTGAGTCGGCGCCAAATAATAAAATGATTAGGTGTATAATTCATTAGGGTTTTGTGTAAAATGGCTGAAATATGACGATGATTGCTGAAGATGTCGGAAAAAAAATATCGCCTCCCGCAAAAAAAAGTGTCATATCACAAAAAAAGTGTCTTAGCACATGTAAGGTACGTTTAACATTTTTATAGCATTGAATAGTAAAATGTTGCATTTGGTCAGCTTTAAACGTCGTTACTCACTGACTCGTTTTGTTCAATTCACAGGCATAAAAGTCGTGTCTTCTCGAAATAGCTGTTTTTGTATTATGACACTTTTTTTTTTTGCCGGGAGGCGATATATGCTTTGCTACCCGTGCGAAGCCGGGGCGGGTTGATAGAAAACTATATAACCAACGTGTGTACCTATGTCGATTTATTTCTCGAGCATCGATCATTTTCATATATTTAGTGACAAGGTTACTGTAGCTACGATTTCATTGTAGCGCGGCCGGGGTTGAGAGGAGGGGGCGTGTCACTAAATGAAATGTGACCACTTCCCCTATCGATTTTCTATATGTGCCTACGAGTATACATGTGCGAGTATGTTTGCAAAACTATCGTTTTGGCGGGATGGCAAACCATAGATAGCTACGTGCTCAGTTAACGATATAGACTTACTGACGTTTGTTGACTGCTTATGGTACGGAATGATTTATGTATGAAAGGTTGAGGGCTTGATCAGAGGTTTAATGATAGTAGAAAGAGTTCGTGAGTTATGCAAGTTTCGAGCTGTTGCCTCTTCCTGCTTACCTTCACAGGAGAAGGACGTGAGTTTATGTATGTATGAATGTATTATGTGTGCTCTCAACTGCCACTAAAGCAAATGTCGTGGTCGTGTCGTTTGATCTCCACATGTTTTATGAATGTTATGAGTGATATGACATATACTTGTAAATATTTTGTTAATACAATATTACAAACACAAAAAAAATTATTCGAAATGATTCTGGGTACTATTTTTCTTTCTTTCTTATAGGATAGGGGGCAAATTTGAGACGTGTTCCGTAAAGCGGAAGATGCTGCAATAAATTAGGAATTCCTTTAAGTAAAACTAAGGATAATGTTATCCTTTAACACAGTTTCATTTCACACATTTCTCTCATTGATCTACTCCAATTTGAGCTAAACATTCTGTCACGAAAAACTTTAATTAGTTTTATTTTCTCGGTTTACTTGTTTGTGCGACAGTATGAAATGTTTTCTAGCTCGGAGACAATATTAATTAAACATTCTTGGCAGGTTGCATATTTATTTACTTTTACGTAAATATATTTATTGTCTAATATAAAGTGGGAAAAATATTGTTTCTACATAGAATTTCGTGCCACGGAAGAACAAGTTTCGAATAATCTAGGTGTAAGTTTTTTTGTTTTTTTTTTGGTGAAATCTATCACACAAGAACCTATGTGCCTAGTTTATGTGCTATTCCAGAATATAATCTTTCTCTGTGCCCAATTTCATTCAGCTCCGTTCTGCCGTTTTTGCGTGAAAGAGTAACAAACATCCATCCATCTTCACAAACTTTCGCCTATATAATATTAGTGAGATTTCATCCTTAATTAGACTGAAACTAAAGTAAACAAAATTAAAATAAAGCCATGTTTGATGGTTTATAGTAATAGTTACTAAGGAAAAATTGACTAATTTGTTTACACTGATGAGCAAAAATGTTTAGCCCCCGTTTTTCGACTTACGTTAGGTTCCACGTGGCGGGCACAATTCTAAGCATTGGGATTGAAACCGAGTATTTCTTGGCCAACGACGAAGCGAACCCAGGACACGACACAGGGTAAATTTTAGAACACTACTCCTAAGTATATTGGTATGTTATTTAAGTAAGTATATGATATTTTTTAGAATATGTCTTGAGGTAGCTAAATACCTTTGCTTTAGTATGTTATCGTGTTGAGGTCTATTTCGATTCCCAGTTGATAGAAGTGACGGACATTGCTTTGAAGTCCCGGAGTTTGGACGCTATCTAACATGTCGAATCGGTGTTGTCATACACCTCTGCCTAATTTCTCAAAAAAAAACATGATATATAAGATGATACTAACTTTTAAACTTTCGCGTTCCATGATAATATAATTATTTTATCACTGGATTGAATATCACCGTACGCAAGGTTTATCTACCGAACGTCACTTCTACTCAAAAGTTATACTTGAAGCGATTGAAATTAAAAAGCATATAACTTTCAATAGGAAATATGGTTGTAAATTATCTACTGAGTGAAATCCAGTTATAAAAAACATACCACCTCGCTTATATGCGCAGTCGGATAAACACCAAACATGATTACGTTAATTCCCGTTAACATAATTACCTAAGATGATGATAATGTTTACACTGTTTTGACAGCGCTCATAATAAATATGAATCTGTATCTCACAGGACTACACCACATAGCGACATTATTGAATACTCCACGGACATTTCAATACCTAATTCAAAGTTAATTATTCATGTCAACATATTATTAAATTTAGGTTAATTGTATTGACTCATCATGTCATGTACGAGTGTTGCCAGATGCCGCAAGCTTCCAACAGAAGAAATGTGTCTGGTAGTTTTTAAAGTACTGTCAATTTAAGGAGCGGAGCTTGCGTGGAAATTATTTTAGAGTGCCTGGTCTTAACATTTTTTAAGGCACTAGTTTATCGTCAGTAAAATAGTGCAGCAGGGGTTCTTTATTAATATATAACTGACTATGATACTGATTAGTGTTCTTTGTAGTCAAAGAACACTTTAATCAGTATCAAAGTGGGCGAGGAAAAAGAGTATCAAATTTGATATGATTGCCTATAATCGATACAATAGCAATTAGCAAGGTGTTATCGTCAGTAGCGCCATCCCTGCTGATAAAAAAAATATTTGTCAACGACAATCAAATCAATCAATTGTTCATTTCTAATTTTTTACCTTTCTCTTGAAATTAAAATACTAATTAATTGATTGAATTTTTTTCTGATGACACTAAATGACTCTCGTCTGTTTTAAATAAATTTGTTCCCTCGTTGAACAATCTCAAGTTGAAAGAGAGTTGATGACTTAATATACCTAAGTGAAACCAATTTCAATATTATACGTCGTGATTACCATCTGAATGAGAGAACCGCATGAAAATATATAAAACAATAGATAAGAGGTGCTCGAACACGATCGGGAAATATAAAGCTCATTTCCCAAACATGGTTTAAAAGCTCCTCCGGTGCGTTAAACAATAGAACTTATAAGCATTGTTTGTGTTTATTAAATACTAGCTGCGCCCCGCGGTTTCACCAGCGTAAGTGCCGATGCCGTGGGAATATCGGGATAAAAAGTAGCCTATGTGTTAATCCAGATCTCCAGCCATCTACGTACCAAGTTTTATTGCAATTGGTTCAGTAGTTTTAGCGTGAAAGAGTAACAAACATCCATACATCCATACATCCACATATCCACACATCCATACATCCATACATCCACATATCCACACATCCATACATCCATACATCCTCACAAACTTTCACGTTTATAATATTAGTAGGATGTCAAATGCGTTTAAATATTAGCTATTCTGACGAACCTTTTGTGTTTGTTTCGTTTGTGACAATGTGACAATACTGTTGTTGTCTTTATTTAATGATAACACGGTTTACCAATTTTGTTGAAAGACGGTTGAAAAATTACAACTTTACCGTCTAATAATTTATTTTTAATGTTCTCAATCTCTAGACTATCTGTGGACTAAATTTCGTTTCAATCAGTTCAGTAGGTTTGGCGTGAAAGGGCGACAGACAGACAGACAGAGTTACTTTCGCATCTATAATATTAGTAAGGATTAATTAGTAATGGTGTAAAACAGTACAGACAGTCTGTATTGTTTTAGACTTTTACCGATGACTAAGTATGTAGATTTGATTAAGGAGGACATATACTTTTAAACAATAAAGTTAGCCAAACAAACATTTTACTGGATAAATAGAAATACGTCTGATACGAACCGTACCGGGTGTCTATGAACGTTAAAAATAATATATTTCACTTAGGTCTGCCGAATACCCTTCTCGCTAGTTGGAACAAACTAAGTCAAGTTGTTAAGTTCACCTGCGGTTTTCTGCAAGGAGTTTACCCAGTCATGTGGCTCTGTGAAATGGAAATTCCAAAATCAGTCAAAGTTACCAGCGATTAATTTGTAATAGTGCGTTAAATTGAACAAGTTTCTTAACAAGGAGAAGGATGATTAGTTGAGAGATTGAGAGTTGGAGTTGATTATAATCTACCGTCAGGACCTCCAACGAGTAACAGGAAAATGTATTACAAAGTACTTTTCTCTTGTAGACTTTTCTTTTAAACGCTATAAAATAGATATATTTTTCTTCATAATTATAATAATGTTCTTTAGTACGAAGTGCTTCTCGTTACATAGAAACTAGACGAGTTTGAAGTAGACCTTGGAAAATTTAATTTCAAAAATAGTAGCTAGCTAGGTATAGTTATAAGAAACAGTGGAATATTGTCCACATTTGATAACTTGGTTAAAAAAAATATAAATAGCGTAATAATATTAGCCGTAACATTATATTTATTAACATATACATAAAACATTATAATATAATAAAAGAAATACATTTATTTTTACAGAAAACAAAATATGAAAAGCAGCAGATACATGTACCTAATAGTACTACTACTTATTTATCCTAGTTTGCGTTTGTGGTCACTGCTTATTGGCGTGGCGTGATGTTACAGGGCCTTCAACCTTCCGTGAGAATCGGGCTATCATATGTTATAACAATACAAAGATTTTTTTTAAGTGAAAAATTCTTTACTTAAAAAAAAATCTTTGTACACTTTTGCTATGGGGAAAAAGCACTGTACTCGAGACCGTCATGCTAATAATACATATATAGATCCACTAGAGGGCGCTAATCTAAACATTGAGTTCTGTCAGCTCCTTATTAATTAATGTTACCAACCTGCTAGTGTGACGTTTTAAGTTCGTCGTTTCGTTTAAGTTTTCACTTCTGTCGGCAGTCCCATGACTGCCTATTTTTTTTTGTATTTGTTCTTTCTTTCTAGAGATTAACGCGTTCGCTTTAATGGCGAACCGAATTAAAAAGTAAAAAAGAAATCCACTATACTCCTCCTGGCTTCATCATCAGACCATCGTTACAATGGGATATTAATCGTGGGAGAGCCAGAGCTTCGGCACGTATGGGCCGGCTCGCCCGGATTGATATCACGGCGTCACTGAAATCCGGCAATGAAGCAATGCTTGTATTGCATTTCGCCGAGTAAGTGAGGCTACCGAAGGCCCTAACCCTTCCCCCCCTCTCCCCCTCTACCACCTTGCGCCTACTCCTACCTTAAAGGCCGGCAACGCATTTGTGACTCTTGAGCTGCAGGTGCCCACGGGTGACGGTAGTCATTTACCATCAGGTGACCCAAACCATAAAAAAAACGAAAAAAAAAACCAAGCCCAATCTGTTGGACTCGTTAAAACAAATCATTTGAGCCCAAATTCGAGGAGTTTACTATTAGCCACTGAGTTCCACTATTCATCAGCTTCAAGATGCCAAGTTATGGTATTGTCATCCAAATTAGATGTACATTGGTATTGGTATTGATATTGGTATAGGGCTCTGTTTCCGCATTTAGACTCAAAAGCGATCCATTATACGTTCAGGTAGGCTGACTAGTTGAGCCAGCCTAGCTCCTTCCAGAAGCGCAGAAGCCTCCTGGGGCATTTACAGGCTTCTAGGAGCGACCTCGCTCCCGCGAGGGTACTTGCTCGATGTGTGGCCACTCCCTCGCACTCCAGGAAAACGTGGGCGGCCGTTTCCTCCGCGTTGAGATGTACATATGATTACATGTACATACAAAGTTTTATTTCGATACAATTAAAAGTAGGTTAAAATTGAGTTTCAAGATGTGTTTACATAGTTAGTTAGTTTCAAGTACAAATAAACTCTTCAGCTTTTTTATTTTAGTACAGATACAGATTTACCCAATTACTTGAGGTTGATACCCATTAATTCATATTTATGTTTGCTTAGTGTATCACTTATTATTAGTGACCCGCCCCAGCTTCGCACGGGTAAAATTTACATGTAGTGCAATAAAAATACATGTTTAATAATAAATTGCCTATACCTCTCTACGATAATGTAGCTTGCTATTCGGAAAATAATTTTCAGAATAGTGTAAGTACTCTCAGACATTTCTCCCTACATCCAGACTTTTAAACTTTACCTTTTTATATTAGTAGAGACGTACGTATATAGATGATAAATTCGAGCATTCATATACTGTTCCATTAACGGTTGTCTGCCAAATAATGCTGTTAGATAAACACCACCCCTTGCGACAAATTAATTATTTGTATAAGTTGTTGTTGTTGAACAATATCTTTATGGTTCTCTTTTATTTATCGTGTATAATATCTTACGAAAATATCACTTTCATAATATCGTGTCCGCACAGCTGGAAATTACGTATCTATGGGGTATTTCGTGAATCGTGTTATTTTTCCCGACAATAAGTATGTGTATATGTATATATAAATGGGCAAAGACTTTTTTAGTGCTATCAATAAAAATAGTACCAGTCACTTGTATTATTAAAATGTTATAGCACTGCCTAACAATTAAATAAAACGAAATGTCATGTTAGTTCAGGTTCGGTATTTGTACGATTCTTGAGGAAGCGAGGTCAGTTTTACTTTCGAGAACAAATCGACTAACACACAATATACTTATCTCTATAATTATTTTAAATGATGTACTTATACCAATAAATAGTAGACACCGTTGAAACTAAACACATTTATCGAGCTATAAAAACTAATCAAGGCTATCGTGCATGTCCGGTCAATAGCGGACGGCGCCATCACATCTGTCATTGCATAATCACACTCGTAGGTAGTCTGGAATAAAAAAAGAGGACGGTTCGCTAGTTCACAAACCTTTTGACATTAATTGTGGAATATAAATTACTATAGAGTGCAGTTTTTTAAAACAAGTACTTAGATTTTTCCACTAAATACTCAAAAAGGAGTTCCTTAGGTCGCCATCGGGTGCCGTACACAGAAGACACGACCTAACGCTTACTTGTCTGAATTAGTCATATGACCGAGACGAAGCCGAGTCCAAATGAGGCAAGGTCAGTAAGTTACCTATAGACTTGACACCACTATCGGGCTTCTTGATCTAATCAACTATTTAGTATTGTTTTAGAAACACAAATAATATAACTAGATTAAAATCAGTTATAAGGTTTTTGATACCTATATTTCATTTCATAATTATGAAAAAATTACAGTCAAACGGAAAAGAAGAGGTGATACGCTGTCCAGGGTTAATATGAAATCGAGTAATTTCTCAATCCACGTGATCAGCTGCTGATATTCAGAGCCTTGACCTGATGGTATGTCAGGTGGGTGAGTCTAAATATTAGCGGCATTTCACACACGCACATTTTTGAAAATAAGACCATGTTACTTGTGGTAGAGTCGTCACCCCGGAGGGGCTAAGCGGTAGGGTGGTATGTCGGACACGAACCGTTTTAAACCACACGGTGTTCCGTCACAGTCGTTACTTCCAGGGCCTCAGGTGTACCCTCGAAAAGACATTGGCGACTTCCACATATAGCAAAAACATACTCCATCATCATTTAGCGCAGAAGAGCTGAACTACGAAGTAACTACCAATCCTGCATCGCGCTATAAGAGTTCTCGCGCCGATTAGTATATATACAACTTCCCAACATCAACCGTCGGGCCGCGGCCCGCCAGGCATGATCACCTCGCCTGGTCGGAGGATCCTCCCTTTGTGTTGGAGTCCCTCTGTGAATCCCGGCAAACTGGGCCGCCTCTTAAATAATAGGTGATCCTGCTGTGTTATGCTAGGGATCTTACCCTCTGTCAGTAGGATTACGGATAACCTTGTCTGTCGCTCCCAGGCAAGCAATCATGGAGGCCGGAGATCGACTTGCTTTCTCCGATGCCTGGTGTGTTTTCTGCGAGACTGGAGGGTACTATTTATCTCCCGTTCCCTTTCCGACGCCCATACATTACACTCTCGCAAAACGAGGCGGCGGAATCACACGCGCCGTCGCACACAGGTTTTGACTTTCGGCCTATCCGACACAGATACTGCCTGAAAGAGCCGTGTCTGGTAATTTATCGTTGTCCTTAATTAAACAATGTCAGGGAATGACCTAGTATCGACTTTTGTCATTGACCGACACAGAGTACAAATACACATAGACACAAAAAGAAAGTAATACCACAGTTTAATTAATGTTACATCAGATGATTCACTTTAACATTAAAATTTATATTATTACTTTGTACGAGCAATTCTTGTATATATGTATTTATTTATGTATGTATTTATATTTCGGGTATATGTCCTGGGTGAATCTTGAATAGCTCAATTAACGATGTCTGGAGTCAAAAAGTGTCTGTATTATTAATATTATGGGCCATAATATTTTTGTTATATTATTTCAGTATGAGATCTAGTAGGGGCGCGATAGTAATTATTTCTAAACTAGGTAAAATAAATAGTAAAAAAAAAAAAAATACCCCTGGTGCGTCCTATTTACATTTTGTAAAGTATTCATCAACAAATAAACAACTTGTAACTTTCAAATGAATAATTGATGTACTTTATCAGCCTGGACATTAGTTCATGTTTGAACAAAAAAAATAACAGTATGTATTTTATATCATAACTGTCCGTAGAATTACAATTTAAGTTTTGTCCGGAGCTTTACAATGATTCTACTGGCGCGTCACTAAATTACGCATAGATCCTTAGTGGATTGTGTGAGACCTGTGGGTCAACTTCATCGTGCGAGTGCTGGTCGCTCTTTAACCAACGTAGTGGTAGGCTGTGCCTCACGTTACTTGTGGACGAATTTACGAAGGTATGTATTTGATTCCCCTGGTTTTGTTTCACTAGGTCATTGACTACCCTGATCTTATAAAAAAATATAATTAAATTTTCTAGGATTTGTTATCTATTATAAACTGAAATACCTTAATTAAACCTCTTTATTATTTTGATTATGATTATTAAGAACTTATTACTTTTAACTTATTCGATAAAAACCCTACTTTTTTAATTCCCTCGGTGTTGATTCTCTTGGTATTTGCGCCAGGATAATCAATGTTTCCTATAATTACCTTGCAAGACAGTTATTTTTTTGTGTTAAATTGAACTTTTTCCTAAAAATAAAGACGCCCAACTGAAAAAAAAAGAAAGGCAAAAATATTTGAAGAACAAGATAGAAGAGATTGTACTAATAAGTGAAATGAGTCCACGGTAACAGAAAGTTATGAGAAAAAAGAAAAGCTCAAATCATCACAATCAAAAAAAGAAACTTAAAAATATTGAAGAATTTAAAGAACAGGTTATTTATTCGGATAGCACAATCGAAGCTGATCCGGACAAACACCACCAATAGACTGATTAAATTTATTTTATATAAATAAGATACAAGACATTTATCCCAATTTTTAAATAAACAATATTTTCAATCAACAATGTTTTAATTTTGATTCCCTTGCCACCAAATTTTGATTCCCCTGGCCCACAAAAAATTGAACTGATAAATCTATGGAATGAGTCGAACAAAAATGATGCCTATTCGATAAGTGTGTTTATAATGAAGGTAAAACTTATATTACATAATTATTTGAAGGCAATCCAACAAAAAAAAAATCGCCAAGGGAATCAACTGAATACGCCAAATTTCAAGATTTACCCTTCTAAACGTCTCTAACGACTTTGATGATATTTTGTATGCAGATACAGTTTTGCATTTTCAGTTCAACTGTATAGTTGTATTTCCTGTTATAAAGCGCAAAAAAATATAAAAAATTACGATTTTACAAAAAGCTATAAAAGCTCGGTCTCCCAGGTACTTTAAATAGTAACAGATAACCCTACGGGCTTACAGGCTGTTAATTAATAATTAAATAACTGTGTATCTCCTATGGGCGGGCAATTGGCATAGGTATATTTTTGTATTACACTAATTGCTAATTGCAACAGGCCATACAACAAACAGGGTACATAATAAAACAGTTTAATAGTTTTCACATTAAAGTTAATGTGGGACGAGATAGCATATATTTCAGTCACACAAAATATTCTTAATACAAAATAAAAAGTTGATATAATATATTAATGTAAATATTTATACAATACGAGAATATTTGTAAATTTATGTCATCAGCAAACAACACGGCTCAAACAAAGCACCATAACAAGCTCTTAGTAACATATTTTTTATTGTATTGCAAATAAAGGTCCCATACATTGACACTTCTTTGTGCTTATATGTAAAGCAATGACAGTCAGCAAAGCAATGACTTTATTTTTATTCTTTCTGAATTAATATCGCGCGCTTGCTCTATCAAGTTGCGTAGAAGCAAAAATAGCTGAAATTGCGAGTTCTCACAGCAAAAGTTATTAACTTAAATAGTATTAATATATATTTTATTAGTGCTATAAAAAAGTATGAAACGAATCCAAAATGAAAGGAAGATTAACTTGACGTTTATATGCTGTATCGAAGAATAACAAGATTTAAATTTTGAATAAAGAAGATTCCTCCGAGCGCAACGCAGCGCTGAAGGCTTTTGAAAATAAAAATGGCATTTTGCGTACACGATGTCAGGGGTACACAAACGGACATAGGATAGCTATAATCCAGCAGACAAGTACTGTCCCCGAAGGATAGAAAGTTACTTTTAGACAGTCATTCGGATTGATAAATTCTACAATAACGCGAGTGAAGCTGCGGGCAAAAGCTAATCACACTAATATTATAAAGGCGAAAGTTTGTGAGTGTGTGTGTGTGTGTGTTTGTTAGTTACTGTTTCACGCTAAAACTACTGAACCGATGAAACTTGGTATGTATAATATAGCCTTTTATTCAGATCTTCAGCTTATACATACATACATTTTAAAACTTATTCAAACAAAACAAATAAAAGTTAAAACTTATTCTACTATCTGCTGTTTGGTAATCTTTTGCAGATCTGTTTGCCAATCGGCAATGGCCTCCTCTAACCTTTTCCACTCTGTCCTTACTTGAGCTACTCTGTTCCACGTCACTCCTGCCACCTCTTTGATGTCATCGTCCAATCGGCGCTGCTAGTTACTAATAATTTTCTAAGAGAGAGATATAAAGTTTTTAGTTGCATAATAATATGTAAATTAAATAAATAAGCTACATCACTCTGAATGTCACTAAAGAAACGATCGAACTTTTCAGAATGATGTATGTATGTCGTGTGAATATAGAAATGAATATTTAAAAATGTATTTTAAGAATCAGAAACTTCACAGCTTGTCATTTTGTACGTCCTCAAACATGATCGCACTTTTCCAAGCGTATTAGTATGAGTAAAATTGTTTCTGTATATTGACTTGCTGACTGTACAACCACTCAACAGATTGTAGAGAACAATACCGGACTAATGGAGGCGGCTTTCAACTAGATGAGAAGTATTTGCGTTGATGCTGTTACATTATCCGTACTATTTAAACTTGCGCACAAACGGTACCCGTAAAATGTTATGATATGAATCGGAGCTTTAATTGTTTTGTTGGTACTGTGGTGTACGTGTGTTTGCATAAGATCATGAATTGTTCGATTCTTGGGCAAATCTTTGTTCGTTTTCTCTGTTTAGTAATTATTTGTGATATCGTAGTCTGGAACTGCGAGATAAAAGTCAATAACGCTTGCCCCTTTTTAAATATGTATCAAACTATTTTACGGAGAAATACAGGCAGTATATAAAACAAACGTATCTCACTTTATTATACTTATGTAGTTGGAAATATTGTGTAGGTGCTTACAAAAATACGTATATCACGTATTAAGCTAGCTACATAGACAACAGTCTATATAATTATGTCAACTGATGTTGCAATAGGATATTGTTAGTTATTAGTTCATAAAAAAAACCGGGCCTGGAGCAGGCCCGCAGATGTACATTTCGTGTTTTTTATTTTTTTGAAAATCTGCCCCTGTATTCACGAACATAACTTTCATTTTTGCCCTGTTGATTTGTCGTCCAAGTTTGAAAGCAATCGGTGCATAATTGCGACCTCTATCGTGCCGGTAAAATTAAGGTACATACATATATATAAAAACTTTTTAACTGGCGGTTGTTTTGGGGTCTAGGGATCATAGCTAGACCTGTGAAGAAACTTTTGGAAAACTCGACAACTGGTACAAAACCAATAGGTAGACATTCTTCGAAATCTACCTAAAACTGTCGGTCGTAGGACTGCACGTCGGAAGTGAAAACACATGGTTTACTAATGTTTGCCATAATTTCATATGCCATAATTTCATTAGAAATAACGCTTCAGTTGCCATAATCGTGAAATGAAATAAACTGACTTTCACTAATTCCATTGGTCATAATCGATCAAGTGTCATAATAATTAAAATCCATAAATGTATTTGCTATAATTTCGTTTTCAATAATGCCATTTTTCATAACTTTTATTCACCATAATATAAATAAAGATAATTTAGTACAAGCGCCTGCAATTTTTATGTTAATGAGTAAGTAAATATATTTTTGCTATTAACATATTCACAGTTAAAGTAATAGTATGAGGGTAAAATAAATTAGTTCTGACATAAATAGGCAGTCCTTATTAACATTAGTCGACTCACTCACAGAATAGTCAATTCACTATTAGTCCTGTCGAGATGAGTGAAAGTTGTGAAGTGTATAAAACTACAAAAGGTGGCATTAAATTAAATGTTTACGGATTCACGTACGAAAAGAATAGAACAGTAAAAATACGTATTATTGGATATGTGAGTTACGCAAACAAAATAAATGCAATTCTCGGGCAATAACTAAGTGTGTTGAACAATCACAAGAACATATTATTGTTAAACGAGCCAACGTACATAACCACGAACCAAACGCAAACAGAATCAAAACAGTGAAATTATTAAATGAAATTAAGTTGAAGACAATTGAATGTCTCACTGAAAAACCTTGCAAAATATTACAAAACAGTATTTCAACTCAACCTGATATTACATATGCATCATTGTCATTATATATGCCCTCAACAAGCGCTTTGAAACAAGTTATTTACAGGGAAAAGAATTAATATAAGGAACCTCAAGGTTTATACTTCAATATTAGACACGAAACGTTACAGTTAAACAACGAGAATATTATAATGAAGGATGAAATAATTAAGGAAAATAAACGGCTAATAATTTATTCAACTCAAAAAAATTTGGATTTTTTATGTAGATCAGATTTGTGGATTTTAGATGGAACATTTAAGGTAGCACCCAAAATTTTTTTTGAAACTGTACACAGTACACGGTAACGTTATGAATGGATACAATAAAACTATACCCCTTCTATTTGCTTTGTGTACACATAAAGATAGAATTACATATAATCAAATCTTTAATTTTATAAGCGATTATAGCAATGAAAATAATATTACATTGAAATTGAAAAATTGCATAATGGATTTTGAACAAGCAGCTATTCTTAGTGCAAAACAAACATTTAATGATATTAAATTAAATGGCTGTTTCTTTCATTTATCACAAATTATTTATAGACAAATACAATCAAATGGCCTAGTGAATCTTTACGGTACTAGTTGTGCTTTTGCTCTAGATATGAAATGTTTATTAGCTTTGTCTTTTCTGGAATTTCAAGAGATACCTACTTATTTCAAAAAATGGAAAGAAACTATAATTCCAGCAAGTCAGCACATTGTAAGTTGGTTTGACGAAAATTACATTTCGGGTACTGAACCAGAAAAAAAGAAAACTAGAATATACATTAAAAAAAACCAAAGAATAAACAACATTATAAAGAACAAAAATAATTACAGTGAAGAAGAGTTTTTGAGAGCTTTGGCCTCCAATTTAAACTTAAAATAATGTTGCTTTCAAGAAAATAAACATTTTGTATTATCTACCTATACTTGAATTATGTTGATTAATAAATGATTATACGACACAGATTTTTTATTCACAATTAAACTTAAAACTAAACCTCATATGGCGTTTACTAACTAAGCTCGATGGAGCCCCGCTTCGCGGGGCTCCTACTTCTGGGTGGTTAAAAAAACAAACCACGAAGGCCTAAGGCGGGAGCTTCGCTACGCTCCGCTCCCGCATTAGCCTTCTAACCTAACCTATCCGAGTCGGATTGCACTGAGTCAGGGTGTTAACGATAATTAATTTCGACCTAACAATATTATGTATTATTTTCATGATTATATCAAATTTCGATTAATTCAAGAGTCGATTATGAGATGTGTTACTTATGGAAACTAACTATTATGATATATGTTGTTATAGAAAGTCATTTTATGGCAAATAAAAGTTATGACTGTTGAGTTGTTATGCTAAACGTTATTAGTATAAATGATAATAGTGCAAGTAAATATTATGATCGGGGATGATTATGGCAAACAATGTTAGTGCAAATGAATTTATGGAAAACAAGAGAATACCAAAAACACATATAGGTACACATATATATACACAGACACATCTATATGTCATAATGACAATATATGTCATCTGAGCGTGATGATTATGCGAGTTCAGTGCTTTTCCCCACACCAAAAGTGCCCAACGTGCCTAAAAAAAATTTCACTTCAAAAAGTGATGCCATCTACTAGTGACATCATCATAAGTACATACAGATTCCGGTATCGATGGATATTTCTATTGTCACTACATATTTAGTTTACAAGTTTATTAAAGTAAAGATAACACTTCCACAGACAAATTAGTATAATATTGTTTTCACTTTTATTAAACTAATTATATTTTTAAAGATTAATTAATAATAAACTCAAAGTTTAGATAAGAGCCCTCTAGTGGATCTATATATGTATTATTAGCGTGACGGTAACGAGTTCAGTGCTTTTTCCCCATAGCAAAAGTGCACAAACGTGCCTAAAAAAGTTTTTAATTCAATAATTGGAAAATGTTTTTTTCTTGCGTTCTATATATTTGTCATTACACTGCTTTTTGCCCTTCTATTTCGCAGTCCATCCATCTTTTCTCTCACACAACACTATTTTCACCACATTTGCTGTACTTACTTATTCTTCTTTATGCCTTCCGGGAGCCTTGGCAATCCTACTCATTATGTTGATGAACAACATAGATTTCCTCGGTAACAATACAACGTGGTAAAATAAAGTTTTACGAAATTTTACGGCCTTTTAAGGCCTTTTACGATATATTTAGGATCGTTGACATAAGTTAAACAAACTATAATTTTAGATTTTGAAATATATTTATCATATTTTCGTAAAAGGTTTTTTTCATTTCGTTAATTTTAGTGATTTCATTTATACATTTTTAACACAGACATGTTCTGACATATTCGTACATTCCAGTAACACCTTTATTATTACTTATAGTTACATATACTTAATCATTCATGTCAGCCCTCTCTTTGATGGAATATTAACTTCTCAATAAAATAAGAGTGCACGTGCCACCGTTACGAGAATATCACTTAGAGTGATTTTTATTTTAATGGCTTGTTAAACTGTGCTATCTGTGGTACCATTAATAATTAATCTGTGTCGCAGCTATAAATTTTCGGCAGATTTCATTATCATCGAATATTATAATGTACTTTTTGGGAAACCGCTGGCTACTGGTTTTAGTTGTGCACAAACTTAGGCTTCAAAATACAAAAGGGCTAATGGATTTGGTCGGCTAATGGATAGGTTAAATGGGGCCTTTCTTCACAATATACACACAAAATTATTGAGATTTTTCAGGGCTGTTGACATAGGTATATTATCTGGTTCTAGACACTATCTCTGCTGACATTCATTTGGGGAAGAAATTTTTGTACCCTCTTGAGAAGCGCTACCTTCATCGACTCATAAAGCAGGTGAAGAGCTGTTCTTCATTAAGCCATTTGGGCTATTGCTTCATAGGCTTTCTATCTCATAGATAAGAAGAGATTCAGTTCATATTAAAATTGTTATGGGTTAGGTCAAAAGACACAATAATATTGTTACGAGCTGAGTTTCGGGATAAGTAAGGTACACAAATTTATTACCAAAATAGCAAAATTTATTGCAATAATTCACAAATAACACAAATATAATTAATTATCACTATTTAAATTATCACTTATACTTCGCACTTATATTTATTACACTTCTCTATTCACTTGTTCACTCTCAGATCGTACAATTAGAACTCTTTTTCATACCACAATGCACCGTCTTATAAACTCGAAACGTTGTTTCGTAGAGAGGTCGTGATATTTCTCAAAAACTGAAACTATTCTGGAATTTTCTAATATAATATGGGACATTCTATGAATTACTATTAGTTCGGCTCAATGTCAAACGCTGGCGTCCATCTCAATTTAGATAATCGTTACCCTCTATGAGTTCCTCTACTCGACAATAGATGGCGCCCGCGGGTTAGACTTACGTAACAATATTTAAGAAAGAAATTGTGTTACCTGACTATCCCCCTTACACACTTTACAACATTATTCAAATGCAGCCAAGCGTTCTAGTTGAAATGACACTGGGATTTACTTTCCATGTCATATTTTAATTAATGTACTTTGTTGTTATAATCCCAAGAGTTACGTACGCGGGAACAACATCTCGGAGACTATGTTATAAAGCATTTCGAGGAAAGTTTATAGTTGACTTTAATTAGGATCAATGTCAGTTTCTCTAGAATACCTGATATTTGATTAAGTAACTCGAAAACAGGCAAAAGTTCTATGATTAGAGACAATTGTTCTAACTAAGAACTAACGCATCTCACAATAAGTCATGAACTAAAGAATTTCTACTTACCCCAGAAGTAAATTTTAACCTACTTCTAATTGTCGTGTCGAAAATATGGTTTGGATGACAATACCTTTTCATAAAATCTTTGAGCTCACCTGATGATGGAGTCAGGAGGTGTATAGTTGAACTCTTCAGTGGCTAGTAGTAAACCACTCGAGTTCGAGCTCATATCGTTCGTTTGGACGAATCCAACAGATTGGGCTTGGTAGTGATGGTCTGATGATGCCTTTTTTATTTACTATAGTTTTATTTACTCTTTTTGACATATAAAAAGAAAAAAGTGTGTGTGTGTTTGCAATTCACACACGGCAGAAGTGAAACTTCAGAAAAGTAGCCTACGAGAGAATGTGAAATAAAGCGTAAAATCAACACAAATGATTTACTAATGTAAATAGATTTAATTTTAGATAATATAATATCTATAAAAGTTATGAGTCAAATTATTTTATGTTTATTTTATTCAATAGGTATAGACACAGACAACAGATGATATACAAAGAATGGTCTTAATAATAAACAGTAAGCAAACCTGAAGTCCAGTTACAACTGTACACAACTTTCAAAACAAACAATACTTTGTTTTCAATATAGGTTAAGGTTGGATTTAAATGTAAATTTGTAAAGAATCAATTAAGTATAAGTGAAATATGGAGAAATACAACTAAAATAAATTCAATACGCAAAAGCACAAAAATTACATCGGGTGACATTGACATATTTTCTGAAGGCTTGGTAGTACGCAAGCTCAATGACAAATATTATAGGAACTTTACCGTGACGCTTTTTCGTTTCACAACGATTCTAAAAGTTTCACTTCAATAAATAGTATTCTTGAGTGTAGGTGCGAGTAATAACCTAAAAATATAACGCAAGCAATATGCCGAAGATTCAGTGTTGCTTTTGTTTCACGGACGAATCTTAAGTATAAACAAAGCTCTCATAAAACTTTTTACTGGCGAAGTTTCCAGTGAAACACGACAAAGTTTGGTCGTGTATGTGCCTGCGGTTTATAAAAGTGTATTTAAAGGTCTTCAAATCTTCGTAACTATAATAAATACTCGTAATAAATGATTTTGCAACAACTGGCCTAGGAGTTGAATTTAAAAAAAAACGCTTTCTACTGATCTCTTAGATTATAATACTGATTTGACTACAACAATATACAATTATTAGCCCAAAAATTTATAATAGCGCCTATATTTCTTGCTTGCTTAACAACCTTTGGCAGATTACAGAGAGCTTTCAGATATTCGGATTCCTTGTTTCCCTTTGACACACGAACTTTGTAAAGAACGACTTGTTCGGACGACCGGGCACCGGGTTTAAACCGAATATGCGGTGACGTGAGAAGCCAATAATTAGAGGACCCGGCAAAAGTTATATTTTATATGGAATCGTAACCTATTTCTAATGCGTTGGCTCTGTTTGTATTTATCACTTCAATCTGTTTATAACATAGTTAGTTAGTAGGCTAGTTAAAGTGAAACTATATTCTGAAGATTGGTATGACTGGCTGATGAAAATTTGATACGGTGTACAGATTTAAATCTCTGTTAGATAGCATCACATCTTGCTGGTAATTCAATTTCACTGACTATGGACGAGAGCGTTTAAACAGAAGCGCGTGATCCGCTTTTCAGCGAGTGATGTTGTTGGATAGAGAGGGAAAATCACCTCTCTGCTTTCATAAACAGAAAATTTCGGAATGGTTCGGCGTGATTAAACGTATAACGCGACGCGTAACGACGCGTCGCTTTATACGTGTAATCACGCAGAGCTTGTTCTGTAATCTAATTGTTGAACCAGATTTAAGAAACTACTTTATGCTCCATTCACTTTGTATCATAGGTAGGTAACTGATAATGTTATTTCCCTAACGAGAGGATTCTAGACAAATGGGCTTATCGGGTTGACATGACCCTTAATCTGAAAATCTATTTCTTAACTTTTATTACGCCCTCGCCAGAAGGGAAAACTAAAATCGGGTGATTATGAGTGTTTTAGCCTTAAAGATAAATTACCTCAAATGTATATACGTTCAAACATTGAACTACACTACTTCATTGGAAGCATAATTTAGGGCGAGTTTCAGCAACTACCCGCACTAAGTGTTTATTATTTTTATTCGTACCGTCGGTACTTCAACACGGAGGTTGGTACGGATGGTCACGTGTGGACTGATAAGAGCACAGCGACGCCGCTGTGCTCAGTCCACACGTGACCACGAACAGTGCAATTCGATCGAAACGACGGGTAACGGAAAAGGTATTGTACGCTATAAAAATTATCGCGATTAAGTCCCGAATTACACATTTAAAGTAGCGAAAATATAATCTTTAATAGTCTTTAATAATTTTCTGGGTGATTATTTAGAAAAGAAATATTGCTGATTTAATAAAATACTGTTCTGACTAACTTAATAGTATGTAAAGCAGCACATTTTTACTTTTGTAAGAATTAGAGGAACATTTTAATAGCTGTTCTGGATCAATTACGATAACAACAACAACAACTCAGATACTTTGAGAGGGCACACTTATGCGAATGTCGATTATATTATTTTTGAGCTATCTTAGTATATCCCCACACCTGGTGATGTATTTAACGATTAAAATTTGTGTGTTGTTAATACTTACTCGTATGCAAAAAATTTATTGTAAGAAGCCGCTAATATGTTGTAGGAACTTTGTCTTCTGTCTTTAAAGATGATGCTAAGTGCGTGGTAGGTTGAGATTTTTTTAACTGCATTGCGACATCAATGACTAAACAATATCAATGGTATAATTGCCTTTCAGGTCTTTGTACAAGAATTCTTTTGTTGTTTTTATTTGCCAAAACCTATTAACGACTCAAGAAAATATTGAACCGGTTCTTTTGTGGAACGTTCTATTCATTGCTTCATATATTATACGTAGATTACACATATTACAGGGGATCCAAGAGCAGTAGGTAACTATGGCAATGTCCTTGGAACAACCCAACTGTTACCTTATTTTATTGGAGTCGATCGACGGGGGAATGTTCCTCCCTAGACGACCGACTCGAATTCGAGCACCCTGCTACTTATACTTTAAATATATGTACATAACAAATCTTATTAGTAGTTTATGTGAATCATCGGTGATATCTAGTATCTAAGTACCAGTAATCTCAGTATATTAAATACTAATCTTATATTAAATTTTTTTACATGTACTATTGTTACTATTTCATTTTATATTACATAGTAACATTTTAAATATATGTAGTATCTTAGAGATAGATTTGCTATTTTACGTTCATCTCTAATAATGCATAGATATGCTACAAATGTACATGTACTTTAACTATTCATGATTTAGTGAGTATTTAACCGATATATTTTTATTAATATTCACACATTACTGGTATAATTGGGAACCTCTCCAACTAAGCTAAATGCTTACATTAATTTTATTTATTTCTATATACAAGCTATCTACATGCATGCGTCATAAAAATCCTCTGCATCGTTGCCTACTGGCAGTGTTCCCAGAAGGCTGGCAGCATTGCCACGTTGAATGGCAATGCTAATTCTCTGTGCAAGAAAAAGGCCCGCCTTCTGGTCACGAGAAGTGTCGATCAGTCGCTTAGCTAATTTCTTATAAAGGGAACGAGCACTCGGACCCCATGATAATTTAAGTTGTTTTAATATATCACAAAGTCCTCCGCCGCGTCGGTCTGTTTGCGATAAACTCAAATACTACTCAACGGATTTTCACCAATAGGTAGAGCGATTCATGAGGAAGGTTTAGGTATATAATTTGTTAAGGTTTTGTGTAAATTGGTTGAAATATTATGATGATTGTTGAATATGTCTCTCTGCTACCCGTGCGAAGCTGGGGCGGGTTAAACTAGCAGTTTAATACTAAAATATCCGAACCGATATATTGGATTCCTTTAGGTTGATACATAGATATTACTTTAATCGTACATCTACACTATCGTACGGTCGATTTCCAGATATCCTAAGAGATGAAAAGTGTAGTTGGTATCGATAATTTACAAAGTCTTCTAAACAGACTTGGAATTGATTAATAGTTTTAATAAACAAGTTGTATTCTTGACTTCGAAACAACAGTAACATTTAACCGCATTCTAATTAGTCATTGAACTCTTCCTGTTTAATATTTATTCACCCACTGAATACAGATATGGTAGATTTTTATACGCTTTGCCTTATGAGACGAAAAGGATCTCTTAGGGGTGCAAATGAAGAAACACTGCCTTTAATTCTCTCGGGAAAAGTGCGAGTACAGATTTTTTTTTGTTTACTCATCGTATTTTTTATTTATCCCTGGAATATATTTTTTTATGCTTGAAATGTACTGGTTACATTTTAATGTTCGTCTTATAGCGAAATTGATATGTTGTTTAAAACATTTTGTTTAATCTATCACTTTTTTCTCTCTTATGTTGATAGACGTATGAATTAAGTGCGCACTTTGCAGATATCGGACATTTTACTAAAAGACATTGAGCTGATTGTATTGTGATAATAAACGTATTTACTTTTGTGTATGTAGGAGTTTTATTGAGCTTACTCTATTTATGCTAATTAGTAAAAAACCCCGCCTACTGGTCACGAGAAGAGTCGATTAATCGCTTAGCTAGTTTCTTGTAAACTGAACGAGTATTTGTAAAATGTTATTAACTTGCCGTTGCCTTCGTTCTCGTGGAAATTAAAGTTTATCCCACGGAAACCGTACATTTTGCCGGGATTAAAAGTACTTAGTCTATGTCCTTGCCCAAGAAATAATCTATCTCCTTGCCAAATTTCATTACGGTCCGTTCTGCCGTTTAGTCGTGAAAAGTTAACAAACAAACAGTTACGTTCGCATTTATAATATTATAGTATGGATGGATATAACATTATTAATATAGTATTTTTCTCCTCTACGGCTAGTACTAGTCTACTACTACTTTTGTTTTTGGTAGCGAGTCTTTACTCTCGCCTGAGTTCCTTAGCAGGGGCTAAGATTGCTATGTAAGTGCTATTACTCGGTTCTAAGTACCGGTAAAACTTACCATTACACATAAAAAAAGATTGGCCACAAAGTATACCTACCAAATAAAAAGTATTTCCAAAAATTTTCCCGACCATCAATCTTAGGACGTCACATATTATGCAAAAGGAGGACCAACCTTCTTAGTTTACCGATCTTGCTTTTACCCAATATCTCCAAAGGGAATATAATATTCTACATAACTTTTATTATTCATCAAAGTACCTATTTTTTGCAATGCTTCTAAGAATATAGGCAATATCTTTAATCGGATTACGCGTTTAGCTCGATGGCAGAGCTCCTTGAAATATTTCTTATGTAACATTTTTATAAGGATATAAATTCATGAAGATTATTTACGATAGTTTACGTTCTAAACTTGGACTTTGTACCATGATATGACTTCGACAATATCATAGGGGCTCGATTTACAATCTTAAGGTAAAGCTAGCTCAAACACAACCCAAACTAATTGTATATTCGACATTATTCTCCTAATAAATTATTCTACTAGTAGTTTATGAATCACGTACTAAATATTTTAATGATGGTATTTTTAAATTATATTAGTAACTTGGAAAGTGATCACATGACCAAGCTGATACATAGCCGATATAATTAAGCGATTACATGTGTTTATAAAAAACTCCAATACTAGTCTGTAATCGGTAACTTTAGTTTTGAATGACTACTACTTTACTTCTATGATATTACTTTGTAGTTTCATTGTAGTTTTCTTAAAACAAATGGAAGTTGCATCTACTTTCTGTTTAAATTTAGACCAGTGAAATTATGTTCTCATGTAATGCCACGTACCGTACGTGAAGTATTTTCTTCCAGTTGACAATTTTGTAAGAGTTGCAATGTAAAAATTAAGCGAGGCACTTAGTAATTTGTACACGGAAGTCTGTCATTTTGTAATATGCAATTTTTTGAATGAAAATAAAAATGGCTTCAGTTTTTTTATCGCGTTACTTATTTCAAACATTTGTGCTCGGCCCTACAGAATATAGGAGATCTATACGACAGTTAAATTTTCACTATTAGACAATTTTATTGGGTAGTATGTTACCCTAAAATTATACTGATCATCTAAGCCAGTCAATAAAAAATCTTGTAATAATCTGAAAATGATCTTCCGCTTTTATTTCGTAATCATCATATCACCATTACAAGCGAATGATTTGACAACGCTAAGATGTGACGTCAAGCCATAATATTACATACAAAATTGTTCCAAATAATTACCTTTGTAGACAGGTATACGGTTTTGAGGTTTAGTAAAAAGATACTGATTTGACTTGACAGTTATGTACTCTATTCATCAACAATATCGCAAAATATAAAATAACAAAACGCGAAGCGTGTCCGGTCCGTCTGGTTTACTTCGAAGGATATTTCTACATTATTTCACGCGACAATATAATTTACACCAAGGACTAATTAAATTACTTTCATGGCTTGTTTTTCGTCCTAAAACATGTTATTACTGAATGAAGCTAATATTAATAAACTTAATAAACATAGCGAATGTGAAAAAATACTTACCTTAATAGTGTGTATGTGTATAATATACGAGTAATATGTTATTTTTTGTTAATAGGCCCTTGTTTCAGCAATTAAACTTGTTTTGGTTTATATTGAGTGCAGGTATAGTGGTTGAGTGCCATTCCAAGCATCTTATCCCCATCTAGAAGAAGACGTTTCTAGTCTTTCTACATATATTCTTGGAAATGCTCAGGGTACCGAGGTGCTCGATTATGTTCCACTGACCTACAAAAAAGAAAGATATGTGCAGCGAATCCTTCTTCGTTAATGTAACCATGACATGGTGGACTTTCCGTGTTTCCTAACCTAAGCGTATGTCTGCGTGATGGGCAGTTTCCTATTCCAAGTAGCATACTATTGTGTTTCTTCTATTAGACATGGCAACGTGTGAGACCGGTGGTGATGCGGTCGATAACAACAGTACCTAGTTATTAAGAATAAGGGTTGTATTTACCTGTGTTTTGGGAAGCCCGAATAGTTTAAGTTGCTCAACTTTGCTCAACCTCAGTTTTAGTTGCTGCACGCAAAATAACAATCGATAATCAAAATAATGTAAGTAACAGAAAACAATTTGAACTATTTTTGGTTGGGTTAAGGTTCGTAGATTTTTTTTTCATATTAGAATCTTGACATCTTCTACTAAACCAACCCTTAAAACTTTAAAACTGTTTTACAGAACCAAATAATTTAAGTTTTGCAAATATTAATGAAGCCATTAGCAGTAGAAGGAGTAGACAGGAGATAGACAGTTATAATGAGATACGTTTTGGCGCGGCTGCCATGTTGTGAAACGCCACGTTGATTGCTCACTTATCAAGAATGGGTGCAAAAGATAAATAGTGCGTGAACTTTCTTGAAGTATAATTACTTCATTAAAAACAACGCGTTTACCATTGTTTAGTGTATAGTGCCACAAGGTTTCATTGGATGTATACATTATGTGACGTAATTTTTACTTATACATACGAGCAAAAAATTATTTACATACGAGTAGTACGACAAAGATTTATTGATGTGGCTTCAACCGGTACTAGGTAGGTACTGTTGCTATACTGTAAAATGTCTTCATGTCACTTGGATTGATCCCTTCACGGTTCTTCTGCCTTGAGACGGTTAGCCGAAAAATATACCTACCAGTGTATCTATCTTCATACGACAGATTTTTTTTGTTGGCATACATTATTTTTTCCTAATTCAGATGCTAATAGTAGGTAGTTAATAAATTTAACTATTTTCCACTGTCTTTGTTCATCACTAACGAAGAAAGTTCGAAATCTTAATTAGTAGATGTTGAAAAGCTTATTTAGTAAATGAAAACTTAAAGGGAGGGCTTTTCATTTGGCAAAAATTAATTAAGATTATAAATACAATGCCCAACCCCTATTGTTATGTTATAATGTTTGAAGCCATAGGCATTCAAAGATTTAAATCAAATTAATAAACCAAGTATGTAAACAGTTAACCTAATTTTATATTAATTTTCTAGTTGGAATTAAAAGTCTCGAGTGCCAACTAAGGTATAAAGATTGATTACTAATTTATTTCAAACTTCTGAACTGAAATTCAATTGACGTTAACAAGTTTTAAATGTAGATATTTTTTTTGGCGTTGAGTAATTAAGAAGGTGGGTAATATTATAGCTGTATCAGTATACAGCAAATGTTACCCTACCAATTTAGAACCACTGTTCTAAAGAACACAAATGTTTAATTTCCTAATAAACAGTTACTTAAAACAGAGTTACGTCATACGTGTATCCTTAGATATAAGTATGTATTTTTTTAATTTAATTACCTTATTGAATTTTGGCATCAAAGTTGTTCCACAGTATTCCATCTTGATATATCGATATCAGTCTTGATTATAACCCACTGCTGGGTCTCCTCTTTGATTAGGAGGGAAGAAGTCATATAGTAGACAGTCTATAACGCAGCAGTTTTGTAGTCTTTAAAACGCTACTCGTATTGCAGCTATGATTATTATAGAGAACCTTCAGGTATACAACTAATGAAATAAAAAAAATACACTTTTCACTCTACGATTAAGTGACGCCCCTGTTCGTAACATCAGCACCACGGAATATATCAACTGACTGGATGGTCACGAAACAATTATACTTATTATAAATACAACACTTAACACTTATGATAATTACCTAGCTTAGTTTTATTACTTAGCATGTACTCTCCGTGTATCTCAAGCGTCGATGAATAAACATTTTTTTTTCTTTCTTTTCTTTCTATTATCGCCCTAGACGTAAATAAGCTTTAGATCTCAGTATAAATGATGTCTTGCAAAAATATTCATACATGATACTGGTTCCAGAACTGTCCCGAAGCTGCTCTCGTATCGGCGCGAGTGTTGGCTGCGGAAGGAGCTCCGGCCACACGTTCTGCGTCAGGAGTTGAGCGCAGACCCTCTGTACCTAGACCTCCACTCTGCAAGAGAGGTTCTGGTTCTTTGTTGTCCCAAGCACAGGCACAGGCACCGCCACAGTCCAGGTACGTTCGACAGTATTCTATTGGACTTGAAAACAAGGCAGATTGATATGAGAATGTTCGTTTTATGAGCCATTTAAAGCGAATAACATTTAGGTGTAACATAGTGGTATCGTTTTCTGTAATTGAATTGGTCGCGGTGTCCAGTAAATGATGTAAATATACATTATATTGTACTACGACTAATACTATAAGTAAAATAAATACCGCTGATGGTTTATTTTGCAAAGAAGTAGCCTTGAAAAAGATAGCGACTAAGTTTCTCATTTTTTAATATATCAAAGAACCTTTTCAACGCTATTTCTTTTACCGTCATTCAATCCGCTTGAATGAAACTACTAAAGCGGACTAAAGGTGGTGTTTTCTTAAGGTATACTGTAATTACTTAAAGTTTTCGGCAGAGGTAGCGTTCTACATTTCGCCAGCCATGTTTTTGGTCCCACATAATACGTGGCGCCAATCCAGTGTACCAGAACCTCCATTAATAAATTGCTTGACCTAGGAATTGTACGCAGTATTTTACGATTTGCTGTGAGCAATCACTTCGCAGCACCACTTCACTTTCACGGGAATGGCTTTCCCCAAGTTACGCCCAACTAGTAAACAAGCAACGATAACTTGATAACTCTACCACCACCACCAGTCTTGATAACTCTAAAATATATCAGTACATATTATAAAACAAAGTGCCCCGCCGCGTCTGTCTGTCTGTCTGTTTGCGATAAACTGAAAAACTACTTAACGGATTTTCATGCGGTTTTCACTAATAGACGGAGTGATTAATGAGGAAGGTTTAAGTGTATAATTTGTTAAAATTTTGTGTAAATTGATTGAAATATGATGATGATTGTTGAAGGTGCCTCTGCTACCCGTGCGTAGGCGGGGCGGGTTGCTAGTAATAATATAAACACCTTGCATACATCTATTTTATCCGTTGAATGATTTAAAACTAGAAAAATATGTCATCCGATTAAACCACGGGCGTCAGTAAGCTGCTTATAAAATATGGAACGGCTTCTGTACTGTCGTAAAAAATGGAATCCCTTTTGTAATCCCTAGTGTAAACCGCAGGAAAATCGCTCACATAAATAAATTGCCATCAGTTTATTCATTTAAATTAATGCCATTAATAAAGGCGGTATGTTACGGCGGATACTAGAATATAACATCTCTTACAAATGGATTTATCCCGGCACTGCAGGCATTAAATTCTTCTTATTGTATTACCATAAATTATGCATAGTCGGTCTCATCTAAATACAATTATGATAATGGTTAACATGTAATTTGATGTTGTTGATGTTATTTTGTATAATAATAATAATAAAATAAGGATAGCTTGATTGACAGTCTCCCATAGTAGAGAAGTGGTCTCACACCCATTGTAACACATACACCCACACACACACACTTGTGCACACACACACACGCACACGCAAATAAATACGTTTCCTTTCAAGAATTTTGCTCACTACGGCTAGGTAATAATTGAGGACTTCTGTACTTTGAATTAATAAAGTTTCAAAGTTGGTGTTGGTGTGCTTAACAGATCGAGACAGTATTTCACACCGGCCCACCGCCTACAACTTTATAAGGCGCAGGTTCGGCCGCATATGGAATACTGTTCTCATATCTATGCAGGAGCACCCCAGTACCAGCTTCTCGCTCTTGTCCGCATGTCCGAAAGCGACTTGAATCATCGATTGCCAGGATATTTCAGATCGGCTTGACCCCTTAGCGTTGCGTAGAGATGTAGCCTCACTCTGCATTCTCTATCGTATGTATCATGGGGAGTGCTCCGAGGAATTTTTCGGACTTTATGAGGTACTATACTAATTACAGTTTTAAGCAAAACCTCTTTACAACTACGTTTCATTACCTTTTTACTTGTTATAGATTAAACTGTCTCAAAGAAATATGATTTTGTAAAAAGTCCTTGTAAGAAAAAGACATGATAACGCCATTCCGTTCGCCAGTTTCTCATTTATCATGGACAGAAATCAATACCCAAATGGCGATACCTATTCTCTGACCTCGAGTGTTATAATATAAAATAAATGACAATAATTAATCATTGCCTATCGCTTGAAGAGTTTTCGGCTAAAATTTTATCAAACAACAATAATTTATTATAAACGGCTTACTAAATGGATACACAGGACTTCCTTTTCTATGAAATTTTACCAACATTATAGCGTTAATGAACTGTTTTTAGATGAACTTAGGACCTTTCGTTTTTTGCAAATTAGCTTAACGCAATAAGTGCTTAAAAACATTTTATTCTTACTGTTTTTTTACTTTTCATGGTATAGGGGCCAAACGAACAGACGGGTCACCTGATGGTAGATATGTGGGCACTGCCGCCCATGGGCACCTGCAACTCAAGCGTCACAAGTGCGTTGCCAGGCTTTAAGGTGGGAGTAGGGGAAGGGTGAAAGGAGGGAGGGGTGGAGGGAAGGGTGGAAGAGGGGGAGGGAAGGGTGGAAGAGGGGGAGGGAAGGGTTATAGCCTCCGGTAACCTCACTCACTCGGCGAAAACCAATGCAAGCATTGTTTCACTTTCTTCTTTATTTCGGTTTTCTGTGAGACCGTGGTATCAATCAGGTCGAGAAGGCCCATGCGTGCCAAGGCGTGGCTTTCCCACAATTTGATTATTATTACTATTAACAATGATCTTATCTAAAACATCTCATAACAATACCATATAATGCTTCAATTCAAAACGTATTGTTTCTACTTTTATATTTATAGCGAGAAGATTCATAACGTTTTCATGATTGGAAAGCTTAAGGAAGACTATGACGTAAACTTTTATGGGCTTACGCTCGTAAAGTGTAACGGTATCTCAGTGTATTGAATAAGTATCTTCTTTGATAATAATAATATAGAAAAGCCGAGTACAAAATCGTTGGGAACTTGCAGGTGCCTTAACAATATTTATGGATTTTTACGACGTTCTCTCGTACTTTTAACTTTTCTTTGAATATAGATGAATATAGAATTTTTATCTCAGGAAGAAAGTCTTGTAAGAATTTTATGAATAACTTCACTAGTTAAATGATTAGAACATAGAAAATAAAGTTTAGCGAATTAGACAAAAAAATCAAAGAAAAATCGCGTGACTTCCATGTCCAATTAGTGTAATTTTATTGTCTTCGATTATGTTAAAGAGAGATAGAGAGAGAGAGAGAGAGAGAGAGAGAGAGAGAGACAGAGAGAGAGAGAGAGAGAGAGAGAGAGAGAGGGAGAATTAGTTTTTTCTAAGATATGAGACTGTTGTTTTTACAGGCTTTTGTTAGTCGTATAATTGTTATGCGACTAACAAAAGCTTGCAAGCAAAACAATTTTTTAAATTATTTTACTTTGGAAGAAAATATTCAACAGGCCTCAAAAGTTTCTTTCGTTCCGGAAAATTCTATCGTATATAATCATACACTGATCCGTGCCCGATAAAAAAGATGTCAATATATATTATATTACATTTTGTACTTTATATGACAAAGTATTTCATTAGTACAAAAAAAAATCAGACGACCTTTATAATATAGGGAACACAAACAAAGGTTTACAAAACCAACAAGCTTTGAATATGTATAAGACTATAAGGACTTTCGTCTTGTGGACAAAGGCATCGAAAACCCATTTTAGTAACTAAAAAAGTAAAAACAAGGTAGTCTGAAGTGAATTATAGACAGTTATTAAAAGGTAGATTTTGTTGAAGAAGAAAGAAAAAAGATTGCCAATACATTCTATTTATTAAAGAATTAAGGAAATCTAATATTAATACGGTAACTATAGATTGTTGTTAGTTAAAACTTTTTTCGGCAGAAGAACTGCGTTGCGACTTGCGAGACTTGGGTTTTTTATGTTAGGATTTTGATGGGATCTAATTTCTTTTTATAGGTAATAATAATTAAGAAAACGTCGTTCGTCTGTATTTTACTATAATGACTGGTTACGTACCTGTATTTTGGTAGTGTAAGTGAAGAAATATTGTAAAATCTGCAGAAGTAATTTGTAATTGCGTATCATTATATAGGATTACAAAGTTACTTAAGCAGGTTGTATATCCAGAAAAGGGACTGAAATTGCCGTATGTTAGCGTTTTTCCTTGCTTCAATGCTAAACAAAAACTAATTGTGTATACATTTGGAGATTGTGAGTGAGTGGGTCAGTGACAAAATTAAGGAACTTTGACCTGCGATAGTTTTTAAACTCAAACGAAATGAGATTCAGGAATATATTATCTTGTTATGTTATGCCTATTTCAGGCAAATAAATGATTTCTTTCTCTCTGTATTCGGAGACATTAGGAAAACTTTAGTAATGTTTTACCCACGGGCCACGTCAGGACTTTCTTACCTAGCGATGTGGTACTGAAATCTCGCTGGACGGCGTAGCAGTTCGTTAAGACGCGTTCTTACTATGAGCTTCTATAGCGTCTTCTTCGTGAACTTTATTCATGTTTTGCCAGATTGTTAAATTTCTTGTTAAAGTAAGCCTATCTATTTATTAATCTGTACCCCGTCTCAATATAGTTTGCTTTCAAATCGTTCATAGTACAGTCTGTCTTTTTACTTGCAGGTTACACAACACATGTTGTTTTTCTATGACATAGCGCCAAAATTGACAAGTGAAAACCAGGTCAAGGTGCCTTTAGCCCTTCGAAGCGTCGAGCGTTTGTGCTGATTTCTCCTCTAACATGTATTCTATTAACTCAAGGGTTCGTTGAGGACATTTTTTCACATTTACACAGGACTATATTGTATTATGAAAAATGAGATTAGCTTCTTGTACCTAATGTTTGCGACTAGTGGTGTAACTCGGTCATGATCGTTGGTTGACTTATCACAGCTTTTGTGAGCTGTGCTTATTGCATTGTCTACTGATGATTTGTAAACTGAATTTTATTCATTTTACAGAAAACTATATAACCACTACATAGTTTTCTGTAAAATGATACTTTGTCATTCTTTTCTTGTCGTACATAAGTGATCCTGCTGCTTGCTGCACGAAGACTCGCGTAGGAAACTTAATATGTAAAAAGAAATAAAGTATTATTGGTATCCAAATAATAGGTCCATCATTTATTTCGAGTCCACTTATTACAAATAATTGTGTGATGAGTACGATCATTTGTTCCGAATCTGGGCGTAATTTATCTCTAATATGTACATGTATTTAGAAATAAACAAGTATGTTTGTCAGCAGTCTGGTTACCATAGTACAGGCTCTGCCTAGTTTGGGATTAGACGGCCGTGTGTGAGATGTGTCAAGTTATTATATAATATTGTTATTATTTATTGAGATTAGTGAATTTGTCTTGCTTTTATTTATTTATTTGATTACATCAATATTTTATTTCCTAGACTCTTACCTATGAAATTGTTTGAGATCGATAAAATTGATCGAACCTATTTTTAGGGATCCGTACCTCAAAAGGAAAACGGAACTCTTATAGGACCACTTCGTTATCCATCTGTCTGTATTAAGTTGAAACTAAAATCAAATACTCGTGTACATCTACCATAGAATCATCTTTGAAGCTATAAAAAATGAAGCTTCTATCTATTCTATTGCGTTAGCAATCAAATGATACGGCCATTTAAGCCTTATATTTTAACCAATTTTAACACTTCGCCGGTAACTACTTCTCAATGACTTTGAATCATGAAATTTGGCGAAAAGCAAGGTCTACAAAAATACGAAAGTCGTTAAATAGTTGTTACCTTAAAAAATATTTTTTGCAACTACAAAGTTTTTATGTTGCGCTTATAAAATTGACTGCTACGTTTATCGTTTATAATCGGCGATAAATTTAACTATCCCGGAGAGGTACTGTCTACCATTTATTTCGACCTTGTCCAGTTGAGGAGGGTGTCTGCTTCTCACTCTCATCAAGCACGCGTGAAATACGAGCACGCTGCCATTTTTAATTTGATTTCTAACAACTTTTCAACAAAGTAACATATGAAGTCATATTCACTTGTTAAGTCAATGTTTTTAAACTAAATTCGTGGAATATAGTACACCACAGCACAGACTACCCTAAACTAGATTTGAGAATATCCGTATCTGGGGGCACGGCAGTGTCCCCGCCAAGTCGAGCAAAAAAGCGGCACGGCCGTACCATCCTTTCCTCGAAGCAGTTCAGGCCATTTTTTGACCCCCTATAACTTGGTTGTGGATAAAACTATAAGCCTGAATTTTCAGTTAAAGTTGTCTGGAAGAAATCACCCTAAGTGGTAAGACCGCCAATTGTCATGCCTCAATAACATAGCATGTTTGTGACACATTATCCTCAAATTGTGTATAATAAAGAGACTAATAAATAAATACATAGAAATTAAACATTTATTTTACTAAGAAAATACAATTAAGTTTGGTCGTATGACTTGCAGCTTATGATGTTCAAAGTAGAAGGATATCGGATTAAAAGGACGGCGTATAATCGAGTTAGTCGGCGAAGCTTCATAGATGTATCAATTAGTATACAACTAAATTACAGCAAGTTTGTAGGTGCTGATAGCCGTTACACGTGTATATTATCGATCGTACGTGCGGTTATAAAATTATTATCGTTACGGTAAAAGCTTTGGTTAGAAAATTACCGACAGGTTACCGTATTAAATGTCAATACTGCTTACTGATATCACTACATATTAAAAAGCAAATCGATTGCCAGGATATTTCAGATCGGCTTGACCCCTTGGCGTTGCGTAGAGATGTAGCCTCACTATGCATTCTCTATCGCATGTATCATGGGGAGTGCTCCGAGGAATTGTTCGGAGTTATACCGGCCGTAACGTTTCGCCATCGTTCAACGCGACAAAGCTTTCATCCACATCACCTGGATAATTGGCAATCCACCACTGTGCGGTATTCCAGATTTTTTTTTGCCCCGCACAACCAATCTTTGGAACAAATTGTCGCCTGCGGTATTTCCGGACCGGTACGACCTTCAAACCTTCAAGAAAAGAGCGTACTCCTATCTCAAAGGCCGGCAACGTACTTGTGACTCTTGAGTTGCAGGTGTCCATGGGTGACGGTAGTCACTTACCATCAGGTGACCCGTCTGCTCGTTTGCCCCCTATAATATAATAATAATAAAAAAGCAAAGTCCCCCGCCGCGTCTGTGTGTCTGTCTGTTCGCGATAAACTTACTGAAAAAATTACTGAACGGATTTTCATGCGGTTTTCACTTATAGACAGAGTGATTCATGAGAAAGGTTTAGGTGTATAATTTGTTTAGCTTTTGTGTAAATTGATTGAAATATGTTGATGATTGTTGAAGATGTCTCTGCTACCCATGGGAAGCCGTGGCGGGTTGCTAGTGTAATCTATAATACAAGATACGAAAGAAGCTAGGTGGTAGTTCGTTGAAAGCTAATAAAAATTATTAGAAAATTAGGTGTCTAAACCAGTCATTTAGCAGACGTCTTGTTACGCTATTGTATTAAAAGTAAATGTCTCGACATTATTGACACTGAAAAGATCTTTGAAATTATAATCCCATTATTAAAAGTTTCATGCAATTTTAGTCAAACATTCAAGCATAAAGGGTTTCAATAAATGGATCTCACATCAAACAGATCAAAAAGATTTTAACATAATTTATTTACATGTACTTATCTGAAGAGTTTAATATGAAAGTTGAAGGCCTTTCACTTGTCTGTTCTTTCTATTCGAGAAAGAGTTAATAATTTCATTGTTCATATTAAAGTAAGTATATTATTAGATGTGTAACTCGGGACTTAATCGCGATAATATTTAAAAGGTACCTCTTGGTTACCCGACGTTTCGAAGACTGATCAGAGCCTAGCGTCCGCGAAGTGCGAGTTTCAGCAACTACCCGCACTTGGTCTTCACTATTTTTATTCGTACTGTCAGTACTTCGACACACTACACTTACGACGTCTCCTGAACGATGTCGAGGGTGTACTCGATGACGATAGCATTTGCTCTTGGTTTTCGTTTAAATTTTACGACTTTACGCGACATTTACTGCTTGACTGTTTGAGCGAGTCCTTATCAGTAAAGATGGCAGAGTTACCAAATCTATACATATATATATCTATAAAGAAGGCTGAAGATTACCCTCAACAGTCCAAAGTAACCATTGATGGAAATTCATTGAACCTTTCTTTAATTCTATTAACCTTTAATTAAATAACTGAAAAATAATAAATCCTAAACTTTGAATAAAAAAGTGAGGTTTATTAAACAACTAGCTGCCCCGACAGACTTCGTTCTATCAAAAGTTATTGACTAACGACAAATGTTTGACAGCTGGGGACATGTGTTTTAATTATTATTTACTCTGTGTTTTGTATAGGAAAAGAAAAGTGTTGTTTTTGCTACTTTTACACTTCTTCCCTCCATAAAAACCTTCCTTGTGCCTTAACGAAAATATGAAAAAAAAAATAGCCGAATTGGTTGTCCAGTTTTGCGCTTAGCAACACATTTGGCAATTCTTTTTATTAATATAGATTACGCAACAAACTTACAAACAAAAGAATTTGTTTCATTCATTTAGTTTTGGGGCGATTGGGAATTACGAATTTTTGGAATTACGCCACATGCCACGATAGATAATGATAGGGGACTCCTTGCATCGACGGTTAAAAACAACAGCATCTGCTGAGATTATTTAAGACTTCAGAGACCTTCAGGGACCTTTTGTTTTACAAGTAATATTACTTGTGTGTATAAAAAGTTACCTCTTAAATTATTAAGTGCCCTTAGATATAATCGTTACCAGTTGTTTGTTTGTACTTATTCCTTTAAAAAACCCCATTTAATCTAAAAGTCTGATCTGTGTGTAAGTGTGAAAAAGTCTACGTAAACAAGCTTTGAATTTCTTTATTTGAACAAGCCAATGAACGCCTTCTATACCGATAGCCATTGTCTACAGATTCTTTAAATAATTTAGTATGTACAACGAAGTAAATATCCTCTATCTTCTCCCTTTAAATATAATATGACCTTTTGGTATCTTAAATTAATTTAGAAGGATCAATCATATAATTTACTTAGCTACGGCTGAAGGACAACTAAATAGTAAATGTTATTGGCTTACTACATATTGTAATTAAATAAGATGTAGCTGGACGAAATTTAAATATATTTGTATCCTTTAGAATTGAGTTTTGACTGGTTTGCATCAAGAGTATTTGTAACGCTTAATTTGAGAGTTATGTATAAATCTTTCAATGCAGCTATTAAATGACAACCTTATCTCGTGAGTTAGACGTCAGAGTAAAAGATGCGTTGTGATTTGCTATCCCGTTGTGATTTGATTCATTTGGACTACGTTTGCTAACGTCAGGTGGTTATTATTAATTTAAACCAATTTATTTTTATTGCACTGACTCTTGATTGTACGTTGAACTAACCATAATAATCGGATTATCAGACATAACACGCTTAATTTTTTCACTTGCTATCTCAAACACTTAAGTAAGTAATGATTATCTTAATTTCACCTTAAGTGAGTGGTATAAAAAAAACGACTAGCGCACCATTTGAAAAACATATTATTTATTTAATAAATATAAAAAAAGAATTTAGTAGTCAATCGTTTTCAACTAAAATATGATACTCATTTTAGTTTTCATAGAATTATGAAAACGTCATAGAAAGCGGATAAAATTTCCGTAAGTTTCTGAGGTAGGTGTACCTATACGCAGTAGATTTCTGCTCTACCATAAATTGAGGCTGCCCAATTCCAAAGCACCCACCTTACAGAAGGCAACCGTTAACTGGTTAGGGCAGGCAGGGAGATTTGTGTTCTGTTTCCACCTATGGGGAATAGAATCGGCTAATGACAAAATTTGTGTCGCAAATATTTATAGGGGCCAGAAGCAGTTTACTATTAGCCTTACTTGGAAAAACTAATTTTATTCGACTAATGTTTTAATTGGAGTCCTAGAATTTTGTAAAATACTAACTCATGCAAACGGCTTGTCAGCCTGGAGCCTTGTTCTGAGTGCTTTTAATGATAAATGAGGATAAAAAATACAAGAATAAATCTTAAGTTTTATGTTTCAAATTGTAACGTAAATATGTACTGTGACAACTTTGGTAAATCTAATAATACAGTGTCATTAGGGTGACGACACGCCTGCCGGCGTTTTCCTTTTTCCATTAGTTACCTGGAGGCGTAATTAACTAACCAAATGAGGTTTACTCAGTATCTACGAAAAAGAACCTCATTAATTTTCCTTTAAGGCACATTTTTGTTAAGCTACAACGGTAAAGTATGTTTAGGCAGAGCGATTGAAGTGTGAAAGAGAAAAGGTACAGGTTGATGTATAAGGATTGTAGATACGAATATTAGAAAGCTAAAGAGTTTTTTAGTTTCGGAAAACTGCCACGTCAGACTCATTGCTGGGAGAGGCGGTGTACGCGCCTCACGGTCAAGCTACCGACCTTCGTAGCCTCTTAGAACCAACATTCTTATACTATATGAGATACCGGTTACTGTTTTGGCGAAACCGTTTCTCCGTTTCACCATTTCTCCATGGTACCCTCTGCTAATCATTGTGTCACGCAGAGATCCATAACAGCCATAATTTTCGGTCACTTCCGCCTCCGCAAAAATAGGCCGAAAGCAGCATCTCCAATTAGCATGCTGCTTTCGGCCTTTTTAGTTTAGTTGGTGAGATTAAAATGAATAATAATAACGTTTCCCCACTTGTATGTGCCCACGTCACTATTCTTCTTTTAGGCTTTTTATTTTATCGCTGTAAATTCATATGCAACCGGACATAATGGGAAATGTAAAATAAAAAACGTTGTTGTTTTTCGCCAATCCATAGAGCAGAGTAAAATGATAATTATCTCCAAATAGAGATTCTAATTATTTATTTGCAAATTACATCTACTGATTAAAATACTAATCTTCTTATATATTATTAATAGGTATTCTTTTTATGAAATCAACAAAAAAAATGCATATGGATCCCTAAAATTAACATATTAAATCGTTAACTCACAGCAGACACGGATAAGAAAGTCAGTTAATTAAGCCGTCATATGGAAATTTATTTTTGCTCTGTTTATGTATGGAATGAAGACAATTGTACGTGATCCTTGAAACTACCCTACCGGTTTAACAAATAAGCCAGAGGAGATTGTGTGAGACCAGTTAAACATTGTGCTCTGCACGTTGAACAGCTTGTAGAAACTTTTACTTGTAGGTTTGTATGCAAGTTAGTATGTAGTAGTATGAAAAGTTCTACGTTCTAAGTTAACACATTTATAATAACTGTACATTGGAGAAGGGTTTGTAACATAGCACTTCTACTGTAATTCGAATTCTTATAATATAAGAGATGAGAGGATTTCACTATTTATAGGCATCTGTAACCCCCCGTTTCAAGCGGGACTTGCATGTAAGTAAGCGTTGTAGTGGATACTTTTTTTTTATGGAATAGGAGGCAAACGGGCAGATGGGTCACCAGATGGTAAGGGGCAAACGGGCAGACGGGTCACCAGATGGTTATGGGACTACCGCCACCCATGGGCACCTGTAACTCAAGAGCCACAAGTGCGTTGACGTCCTTTAAGGTGGGAGTAGGGATAAGAGGAAAAGGGAGTGAGAAAGGGGAAGGGGGAGGGGAAGGGTTAGAGCCTCTGGTAACCTCACTAACTCGGCGAAAAGGAATGAAAATATTGCTTCACTGCCGGTTTTACTGTGAGGCCGTGGTATCACTCCGGTCGAGCGGGCATATACGTGCTAAAGCATGACTCTCCACCGAAGTCTTTTTTTAAATTTTCATAAAAAAGTGCAGTAAGTAAGTTAACATTGTTTTCTTCTTAAGAGTCATAATTTAAATACAAACTTCTATAAAAAAAATGTAAATTCTATAAACAATTTTGAGCGCATAATTAACTTCAATATTTTTTTTTATTTACAACAGCGACTTCGTTACTACTTTTTAAGTAATCCAAAACAACAAAAGGTCGTCACGACTCGAATAACAGTACATACAAAATATATGTAAGTAGGACATGGTTTAAGGCTGGCAATCGATCGATCCACAATAGGGTAACTGCCTATCGCGATATCGATAAATAGATTATTTAGTAGTCATTAAATTAACTGTTAAATAAGACTTTGAAAGATTAGATTCGTTATTATTTTTAAGTTTCATCATCCGCATCCTCCGCGCCTTGTCCCAACTAGGTTGGGGTCGGCTTTCAGTCTAACTACGATACAATCGAACTTCGATATTTTACGTGAAGAGACTGCCATCAGACCTCCGCAACCCAACTACTAGGCGATATCGAAGTTCTGTAGTTAGACCAGATAGTCGGATTATTTAAGGTTCCAACTACCCGTAACGATGCCACAGCCTGTCGTATGGCAACCGGGACCGATGGCTTAACGTGATCTCCGAGGCACGGAGGGGTCTCAATGTATTAATGATGGTCACCCATCCCAAGACTGACCTGGCTAGGAATACTTAACGTTGCAATATGCTAACCTACTCGGTTACCACTTAGCCATGAACCTCTCTTTATTTTCAATTTTCTTAAATACACTATACACAGCAAAGTATGACGTCACAACTTGTTACATAACCTGTCGTTTTGACATTTAATGAAGAATAACTTTATAATACTTCGATATTAGATATATACATATAATAATAAATTATAAAATAAATAAGATAATATTAGATAACAGAATACTTTTTGTTTTGAGTAATTGTATTGGGTCTATAATGGCCTTGTTTTGGTAGGTTTACCTAGAACTCTTAATATAGAACCTCCTTATTGACCTGTCTGTCTACCAGACATGGGGTGACAGTTGATATTTAGGTCGTTACATATACAAGAACTACTTGTTATACCTACATATTATATTTATTTTACTTGCCACCCCCACCGTACCGCTGATGCTACTGCTAGTTCGATGTGACAAATAAACCTGTGAAATAAATGGTATTCCGTAGTTTTAATAATAATAACTTCACACACGGCCGTCTGATCCCAAACTAGGCAGAGCCTGTATTATGGTAACCAGAATGCTGATAACCATACTTATGTATTTCTAAATACATACATATTATAGATAAATTACACCTACACACAGAACAAATGATCATGCTCATCACACAATTATTTGTCCTGGGTGGGAATCGAACCCAAGACCTATTTTTTTATTTCGTGTGGAAACCCTCACGGGTCATCATCTCACCGGGGTCAACGGCAAGGTGGTATGGCAGACTCGAACCGACTAAAACCACACGGTATTCCGTCACGCTGTCCTGTGAGCCCCGGCAGTCTTAGCTGCCTGTTCGACAACAGGGGACCCCAACGTTTGGTGCGGGGCCCGAACCCACGACCTCTGGCTCAGCAGTCAAAGACACTGACCATTAGAGCAATAGGCCTGTCAATTTCTCAAATTGATTTAATGTTGACCATGAATTTTATACTCTGCTGTCCTTGCTCGTATATTCCTGTTTCATTCACATTTCTTTCTTCAGATTTTTAAACATAGGTACTTTTATTGGCTTCACTCGTAACTAATTACGTAAACAATCTTTGAAGATAATGTAACTTCTAATTGTCGTATGGAAATTAAACTTTGTATATACCTGTATGTAGTTGGGATAAAAATACTATAATTTGGTATCTTGGAGCTGATTAGGGAGCGCGGAGGTGGATAGTGGAACTTTTCAGTGGCTACTAGTAAGCCCCTCGAGTTTGGTCTCATATATAGACTCATAGAGAGCCAGGAGGTGGATTGTGGAATTCTCTTTTACTTTTAGTTCACTATTAAACCTTATTTTTTAGTTTTTCTAAGCTATAATTTATTATTTATACTAATAATCTTATGGATGTAAAGTTTTCATGATTCTGACTTATTTTCTATATCCTTAGGATTGTGAGGTCTGAGATAGTGCCCAACTTTTTATTTAGGTGTAAGAGACACCGTAACGATTTCTGAAATAATGTATTCAGACCATCATTCTGAGTCGAAAATCATTTGAATTTTCTGACGGTTTTTTTTTTATTTTACATTTTTTTGCTTAAAAGTGATATCACAATGAGTAAACCTTTTATAAATTTTAGTTCACTATTAAACCTTATTTTTTAGTTTCTCTGAGCTATAATTTATTATTTATACTAATAATCTAATGGATGTAAAGTTTTCATGATTCTCACTTTTTTTCTATATCCTTAGGATTGTGAGGTCTGAGATAGTGCCCAACTTTTTATTTAGGTGTAAGAGACACTGTAACGATTGCTGAAATAATGTATTCAGACCATCATTCTGAGTCGAAAATCATTTGAATTTTCTGACGTTTTTTTTTTTTATTTTACATTTTTTTGCTTAAAAGTGATATCACAATGAGTATACCTTTTACAAAAAAAAAATAATAAATACCGCATACGGCAAAACACTGCAATGTAGGTAATCAATCAAACACCATTTAAACATTTTATGCCATCAGCTGGTCTTGACGGCGCTGAACGTTTAATTAAGGTTATTCACCGTACCGCACAAAAACAATACCTGCATGTTGCATATACATTGCGTAGCACCAAAAGAAACTAATGACTACGAACTATGAATCCTTAATCTCGCATTTTTATGATAAGTATAAACTGAAAGAGGTTATTGTAAGTTTTTTACGTAGCTCAAACTTACACGCTGTATGCACCCACGAAAATTCCTAAAATAGGAATAACTTTGCAATCCCTACATATTGTTCTAGAGATTGTTCCCGATCGATTCCTACCAAAAACGTAATTGTTCTAAATCACAACCAGAATTTATAGGATTGGAAGCTCCACCGACTGCACTATTATTACTATCATAAATGCGAAAGATTGGATGGATGGATGTTTGTTACTCAATAACACCAGAACGGCTGAACAGATCTGGATGAAAATTAGCGCAAAAATAGATTATAGTATTTTTAATCTTGGAAAAATTATCCCGAAAACATTTATGATTCCTGTGGAAAAAGTTTTAATTTGTAAGCGAATGAGGTCGCGGACAACTAGTAAAATAATATAGCAGACGGCGGAAAACACAGGTAGTAAATATAATAATGACATATATTTACGCGCAATAGTATAAGCTAACGACCTGTGATCTGTTATTACAACCAGGTGAAAACCACCTTGTAAACATATGTATATGTTTAGCAAGCAACGCTAAGTTAAAAAAAAAAAAATGGTTTTATTCCTAACTAGCAGCGCCCCGTGGTTTTACCCGCATAAGTCCTGATCCCGTGGGAATATCGGGGTAAAAAGTAGCCAATGCGTTAATCCAGGTCTCCAGCTATCTACATACCAAGTTGCAATCGGTTCAGTAGTTTTGGCGTGAAACAGTAACAAACATCCATTCATCCATCCAAACTTTCACATTTATAATATAATATTTGTGGGATGGCTTTCTTTGCTGATTTAAACAATCAAAGATATTTTTATAAAAATATGATTCTAAGCTTTTTTAGGATTTAATACCTTCAGCCATCAGCCACTTGACTGTCGGTGTTCCGCAAATGCGTTTTCTCGTAAGACCAGGTCTTCTTCTACGAGTATATAGAGTGATATGGATATTTTGTGTGTTACTAAAATCGGAAATACAGCTACCATATTGTGCAAATAAATATTACTACAGCTTAGATACACCGCTTTTCTACTTTGACTAGACTTTGACCCTCGTTTTTGGCAGTGCTTCGGTCACCCTCTTCTAACAATTGTCACTCTCCATCCTCTTTGTATCCAATTCCAGCCATTCTTTACGTTATCTTTTTAATGCATTTGTGGTCTTCCTTGAGGGTTCTTTCCCCGTGGCTTCTATTTGAGGAGACGTGTGCACCACGATTTCTCGTTTCGGCCACTTCCATTTTAGGTGTGCCACTCGTTTCGTTAAATCCACAAGTTTGCTTTGCCCTCGTAGGCATTTGTTTGTTTTGCGTTCCATCAGTGTCAGTTTAATCAGTTTTCTCTGAACACTTATAGTCTGTTGATGTTGTCTTTGACGAAGACCCATAGTCCTACCCCATGAGTTAGCACCGGTACGATTATTCCACGAGCTATTCGAAAAACTAGACAATGTAGATAAATAGATAATTAACCAGTGAACTAAGCAAGAATATATAAAGCGCTCATTACACGGTAGGTTTTGCTGTCAGTTTTGCCTCAATCAAAACGGCGATTAAAGAATAACCTATCGTCTAATGCAGTGAATGACGGTTGCATGATGAGATTTTAATGTCGATATTATTTCATCAATCACCAACGAACATCCATCATGACTTTTGGTAATGATTGACGTGTGCATGAGCGTCTAATGGACGCATAAGTAGTAGAAGTGGGAGCAACGTGTGTACCAGCAAAATCAAAAAGAGGTTATAACTGCAAGTTCTTTCCTGAAACGAACAAAAAAGTCTGAAGCATTAGAGGAAGCATTGTACCAAATAAGACTTGGTGAGTCTTGATATGATGAAGGCCCCTTAAATCAATAGCCTCAAAATCACCGTGCGAGGATGAGGTGAGGTGAGGACTCCCCTTGTCTGACACCATTTTGTACCGTTCACGTACCCGTGTAGTATGATAGAAACATTACTTTTACTCCAACCGCCAGTGAACTGTACTATTACGAATTAATTGAATAAAACATTCCTAAATTAAATATATTATTCTGTTTCAAGTTTCGCTTCAATACCATGTTTTTCATTCATTGTTATTTTCTGAACGCAAACAGTCCAACAATTTTCCATCCGAATTATTCGTTTATGTGCCTCGAATACGACATTTGGCAAAACTATGTAGACCTTTACATAATACTTGTATACTAAAATTATAATAAAACAGAAATAGAATGTTGGGGCTCCGACATATATTGGTGGGTACATAAACAGACTAACATAACTCAAACAGAATGAAATGTTAATATCGTACTTCTGTATCGCCGTTAGTGGTATGAAGCAATCTAGGCTTTAGGATACGTTTTGGAGGATCATCATCCTCCACGATTTTTCCCAACTAAGTTGGGGTCGGCTTTCAATCTAACTACGATACGGCCGAACTTTGATATTTTACGTAAAGCGACTGCCATCAGACCTCCACAACCCAAGTACTAAGCGATATCGAAGTTTTGTAGTTAGACCAGGTTGTCGGACTTAACCGACGGTTTAACGTGCTCTCCGAGGCACGGAGGGGTCTCAATGTGTTAAGAATGGTCACCCATCCTAGACTGACCTGGCTAGTATTACTTAACTTTATAATGTGTGAACCTACTTGGTTACCACTTAGCCACGAGCGCCTCTTGTTTTGGTGTATATATAAAGATTTAACAGATTGACATTATTTTTTTCATACTCATCATCACAGTTTTTGCGTCATTGCAACAACACAAATCGTCTAGAATAGACTTCTAGACGATTTGTGTTGTAGAGCACGTAGAGTTTTCGTGATGGAACCAACCAACCATGCGGGAATGAAAAGTGTATTGCAGGTCCTAAAGGAGAATTTAGCGGAGGTTGCAGCTGAGGTGCCTTGATATCGTCTCTATCTTTTGTCAGCAAGTACTTCAAACTAGACCTCATCGCAAAACCTGGTACTCTCCACTACCAGTCTGCGCCATTCAGTCCGTTCGACATACTATATTTCGAGGAATATACTCAGATATATTCTGTTTACTATACTCCGTTGGAACTTGGAAAATAAAAAGTGCATATTTCGTAGTCTGCAAAGCTGTCTAAAAATAATATTTTAACTTTTGAATCATTATTTTAGATGAACACGCGGTCTTATTATAAGCTATATTTTTATCAGGAGTTGGGTTCAAATAAATTTTCTTAAACCAATAACTTAATTTATGTATACTCACTTTCGAAGGCACTTTCACGAATAAAAAGGCTTTTATGTCTTTGTGGAGGCATTTGAAGATTTCGGCTAAATAATTATTTTTCATCAGCAATTTTTGTTGACGGAGGTCTAGTGCTGCGTCAACCTGTCTGTCTTTTGGGTGTACGTATGTGTATTCGTGTAATGACTTTGACGTGCGGAGACCTATTTGGGAATTCAGCTCATCGAACCTTAACATGAAGTGGAATGACGGAATTGAATCAATCAATTTTGAATTTAAACATGAGGAGTTAAACATGTGTATACTCGGCATTCATTGATTAAAAAATTATTGCGGAGACTTCGCAAGAAGTTAATTTAGCCACTTTGTACTTTAATCCGCACTGCTTTCATTTTAACAAAAATTCAACAAAAATAAAACTATCTGACTCACCACTTGTTCATTTTATTCATATCGATGAATTAAAGGCGGCTTATTCTTAGCGTTGTTACAAACGAGATCCAATTATTTCCGTTAAGCCCCTTGTCTTGGTTGACAGCATGTTCAAAAAGATTATGCAATTATAATTTGTAACCTTGGAAGAATACGTAGTTAATTAACATCGTATTTTTTATCTTTTTGTATAGATACGTTAACCATTTTTATTTAAGAATATTGTCTTGATAATGTGAATATTAGACTGATAGACCAATGGATAGGGACCATTTTTCTAGTGATTCCTTAGGATTTTGTATAAATTTAAATTTTGAACCCTACTTAAAAGGAGTTAAGGGTACTCTTAATCGCTTACAATCTTTCGTGCCGAGTGCCGTCTACTGAGCACGGGTTTAGACTGTAGAACTCCTTAAAAATACTTAAAGTGTCGATCTATAGCCTCCCGTTTTCGAATAGTTGAGCCCTGTGAGAAGAAATCGGCAAACTCACGACTACCACCAGATAGTTTAATAAAATTTAGTAAAATGTAATACAGTACTGTCTTGTCTTGTGTGCCATTATGTTATTAAGATTCAATTAAGTAAGCTAAAACTAAGCGATAAAAGTATGGATACTGAAAAGTAAGAAAAGAAACTTACATTACACTTCTTACGAAACCATTACATTTCTATAAGGTATTTGAAATAGCTAGTGAATCTAAAAACCATTTAGTCCCAAGTGTCTTTATCCTTCAAATTATTATAATTCACTACCGCGTAATAGCACTTCAGGCAAAGTTATTGATACACTGTAGATTTACATTGTTGTTGTTTGTACATTGTTTGGGATTTTCTTATTAATTGACCCCGAAACGACTTGTTAGCTTATTGGAGTGTAGAGGCTAAAATCCAGCGTTTTATCAGAAGTCAGCGGATTACAAAAAGCAATTTTATTTTTAATTCAACTTTTCGCACCCTTTTACCTGGGTAATTGTAAACCTGGTAGTTGGATCTTGTGTTCAGTCGTATTGACATGTTTGCTACGGAGTCTGTTTGCAATGATACAATTTAAAAGACATAATTAAAGATTGCATGTAACCAGTCACACATCACATTCAACAACGGAACGTTCACCGTAACATGTCAACAGAATCACATAAATAAACTTTAGGCACTTTGAGGACTTGTTTTATGTATTACAGTTTATCTTCTTAATTCCTAAAATGTTAAGCGTTTACGTGGGCCGTTGCCGTTGCGGGCAGTATTTCAGTGTAACAGTTTATTAACATAATCTGGATTTGATCTGAACAGTTTTAGAGAGATTGAGGTTAATTTCATGGAAGCAAAAAATTTCTTTAACTGTTGTTGTTGTTGTTGACTAAGTACTTCGAACCAATAAAGTGCTTTTCTCATAAAAGATGTTTCTATCTAGATCAATAGTAGTCGTTTATCATGATCGTAACTTGACTTTAATGAGCGTTGTTTCATTGACTTTCAGGGCCACGAAGATCAGGTTTATAGCTGACGCAGTAATTGCAAATAGTGCTGGCGTTAAGTTCTTCGAAATCTCGAGTTTCATCGTCAATATTATGTTATAAGTTAGCAGACAAGCAGTCAAACATACACCTCACCTAGTTCTTTCCTGTACCGCATATGTATATATATATATATATATATATATAAATGAGGGCAATACTTGGAGCCCTGTCGACCTACTCAACAGTAAAAAGACAGTACGACATAATTACTTCTGGTTAAACGTGGTCTTCTGTAGGGTTGAGGTTATTATTCCAGTCGGTTCAAAGAACAGTGAAGCGATAGCGATTTAAGTTTTAAAGATCATTCATGAAATATCCTGATTTTAAAATAATGTGTTATATTTATCACTAACCTAGTGATAAATATACCCTTGTTAAAAAGGCGATAGTTTTTATGGGTAAAACGTCATATCTTCGAATTCATTGGAATATGTCCTAAGCAGTTTTTTTAATTCTTATGTATTTTCTGGTTAGTCTTTTAAGTCATACCTACATAGAAAAAAAATTACGAGGCAATGCACCTTATTGGATGTATGCAAAACCAAGTGTTTTCTGCTGCTAAAAATGTTGAAGGAATGACCCCGTCATAGTTTTATTTTTGCAGAAAAGTATGTGTAAACTCAATTTCCACTCGAGTATATGATATGGTGTGGTATTAGTTAAACTACAAGGATACCAAGAATTCCCAAAAAAAAAACAGTACCCTTCATTCCCAGATGCAATCTTCAATTGCATTTCGCTCTGAATGCGATTATTGAACCTCCAGTCATACACATAATATATAACAGTTCAAAATAAAAATAGACACGAAATGATCGGAATATAACAGCAAAAAAAATATAGCTACCTTAAATGTCAACACTAGCGAACAGAAACTTCGATAAAATCTATTAGGTTATACAGCGAATTTGAAAATAATCAAAAAACTACAAATATTATTAGTAGTGATCGAAAACGAATCGTTTTGTTAAGCAGTGACGTTATTCTGCTTAAAAAAAATTGCAAGAAGATTGCATGCAGTATTACTGCTCTTATTGTGTTTTCGCTTTCAATGTTGTACTTGAGTCTTGTTGTTATATTGCACTTAAATTGTTGATATATTGCATTCCAAAAACTGGAAACATAATAAATGTAATTTCATAAAACTTTTTCTATCTTAGTATACAATAATAAACGTATACATTGAATAGTGGCATAGTCCTCATTCGTCTTTTAATATTAAGTACACAACTCCAAACCATGCTCGGAGGCGAAATTAAAAAATAATAATTACCTCTTCAGTTTTCCCCAAAAAGATGGTAAAAATAATTTCGCTGGATTTTTGTTTTTGGTACCTTTTATAACGCCGGTCTTCAAGAATTCCATCGTGAGCTTTGAGAGCCTGGAATATATTTGCTTATAATTTCAGAAGCAAAGGAAATACATTACTATCCGGAGAGTGCCTGCGAGCTCGGAATGTCTAAGGATTTATGCCGTTTGCCCTCGTATGCGTAATATATTGTTGTAATTTTAAAAATGTATAGAGTGCCTAAAGGTTTTTTATTTTTCTTAGAAGCTTTATATTTTTGGAGCTTATTTTGTTGTTTACTTATTCAGTTACGAAGATGATCTTTTATACAGAGAATATAATATATAAGTTTCAGAATCTTACGAGGTTTTTCATGTCGAAAATATACCTACTATGAACGTAACATATCAATCGTATTCATCATAGATTTCTACTAATATTATTAAACTGCAGTTAATGATCCACTTTCTTGTTGGTCATATGACTCGTCATAATATCACTTTACAACCATGGTTCCAAGTCATCGAAAATGACGACTAAAACCATATTATTCCATATGAAGCTCAAGATGGAGTAGTTGAAAGAAAAAAATTAATTTAGAATCAAAAATTGACACCACAAAATGTCTGTTAAACTTTATTTTGTTCACAGATACCTTTGGATCAGAATAGCGTTATTTGAACGTCAGTTGGCAAAGATCATCGAGCACCTTGTGAACAACGCCAACCGGTATTACGAACGCGACGCATTAGTCGCTGATCCCGACTACGGGAGTATTCTTAGTTCATTGCTAGTTGGTCCTTGTGCTCTAGAATATTCTAAAGCTAAAGCACCAGCTTGCTTTTGGACTGATCCTCCTGCTGACGAATTAGTAAGTTTACTTTTATCTTTCTTTAAACTGTGTCGAGGTAGTGCTCTGGTTTACCTTTTATAATAATAGTAATAGTATTAAATATATATTCATTGTAATACCTATTAAGGTTTTAATTTGGAAGAGAATTTTGTCCTTTTTAGGGTTCCGTACCTGGAAAGGATAAAGCGGAACCCTTATAGGATCACTTTATTGTCCGTCCGTCTGTCTGTCTGTCAAGACCCTTTTTCTCAGGAACGCGTGGAGATATAAAGCTGGAATTTATATCAAATACTCAAGTCTATTGTCTTTTGGAGCTGTGAAAAATCAAACTTCTAAGCTAACGCAATCAAAAGATACAGCCGTTTGTGCCGCAAATTTTCGACATTCGCAAGGGGAATCAAAACCTACAGGGTACTTCCCGTGAACTCAGAATCTTGAAATTTGGTACGAAGCAACATCTTATAGCACAGATAAATAAAAAATTGCGAAAACCGTACATTTTTAGTTACATCATATAATAAAAATATTTTACGGAACCCTCGGTGCGCGAGTCGGACTCGCACTTGGCCGGTTTTTTTTATCATATGCTTCCACATTGTCCCTCAAAAATTCATTGCGTGGTAAAAAAAATTCAGTAAGTAATTTTTATTACGTCAACTACGAAACAAAATAAGTATTGCGATAATTATTTATTATTTTATGGGATTTGTTGGATTTTCGAAGTATTTTTTTATGAACATAATTTTATTTACTCCATCATTTTACCTTGACTTCATGAGAGAAGAGACCTGGTCCTAGAAACCGGACAAGGGCAAACCGACTCATGTATTTTTTAGCTGAAAATCCGTCTGAAATGCATCAAATAAGGGTTCGATAAATGCCTAACAGAAGTGCTGCGTAAAGAGAGAACTTTACTACTCAGTAGATTAGTATTAACTTTATCTTAGTTGAAAAATTATCTGCATTTCTTTTCAACTTAAGGATTGTATTATAAAACAGTTGAACACAATTTTTGCATGACTTGCACGACGCAAGTCATGTAAAAATTGTGTTCAACTGTTTGTTGTTTGAGAAAAGAATCTCGACTTAACTATATTATTTTATTTATAGAATTACGCACTAAATTACAATACCAAGACTTCAGTGATTTAAGAGTCTGCACGCGGAGAAAAGACTATTAAAAACTGTAATTCTTTAGTAACGAATGGCGTTGCACATTGAGGTGATGATTATTGACGTTTCAAAACTCAAACAGAGTTCTGAAACTACTTTTAAGCGGTCTATAAAATTTATATTAAATTATATATCAATTAGATAAATCAACCGTTGAAAGTGGAAAAATAGCTGACTTTTAGTATACTTTGACGCTGCAAGGCTATCGCTACAAAGTAATGTGATAAAATAGAGTAAGGAAACTTACTAGACGAGGTAGAACATTGATTTTAAATGGTGTATGAAGTGATCAAGATATATGTGTTTAAAATTCGTTTGTTTAATAGGTACAAAGACACAGGATGTCTGCTGGTACCACAACACCGCCTTCAGTGCGAAGGCCAATACTCAACTTCAAGAGAAGTTTGAATGCCTCCTCCGATGACGGAAGCACAGTCACAACAGGTAATCTATATATTATGTTCCTTCTTATAAAGGTACCAAGTTCTAATTAAAATTATCTAGAAAATTCCCTCAACTTCTAACGGTATTACGTAGCGTAATTTGTTTCACAACGAGTCTGCTTCTCAAGTACCCAGAACACAGTTCCGTACTAAATATACAAACAAATTAGTTAAATTAAGATTTAATTAAGAAAAAAAGCGATTATAAGAAGAATTAGTCTTTACCTCAGAAGGTTTACTTTAAATATATTCAGATGGACAAAAATTGGTAGGCTAGTCAAGACGTGTTATTATAATCACTTCATATTATAAAACAAAGTCCCCCGCCGCGTCTGTCTGTTTGTCTGTCTGTCTGTTCGCGATAAACTGAAAAATTACTGAACGGATTTTGATGCGATTCTCACTAATAGACAGAGTGATTCATGAGGAAGGTTTATGAGTATAATTTGTTAAGATTTTTTGTAAATTGATTGAAGTATGTTGATGAATGTTGAATGTCTCTGCTACCCGTGCGAAACCGGGGCGGGTTGTTAGTCAATTATTAATAGGACCTATTCCATTTGATATTTGATTACAAACACTAATAATTGCTGTTACTAAAATATGCATGTAGGAAGATCAACATTACACTCGTATGTGCAAAAAAAGTTATATTATAAAAAAATTACGAGAACGCACTTGCGTTGATCCAGCGGAACCATCTGATGTTTCTTACCTTATGGTATTCAAGTATGCAAAGGAAGCATCTATTTACTTCCATAATAATAATAATAATAATTTGTTTTTATTTTTTTATAGTGAATGTATTTAAAAATGTAATTTATATGTATATTAAGTAGATAAAGAGAATAATATAAATACTCTTTATTGTACACCAAAAAAAGGAAACAATACATAAACAAATTAAACACAAAATGCACAATGGGCGGCCTTATTGCTAGAAGCAATATCTTCCAGGCAACCTTAGGATGGACAGGAGTGTTATGATATACGTGGGTGGTTTTGGTGTCACAATGCCAAGGAAGAGCTTGTAGTGATTTATGCAATCAGTGAATGGATTGCATAAATAATATTTATACATTCATATATTAATTGTATTATATGTTATATTAGTACAGCACACATACAGATACATTATACAAATACATAAACATATTTATTTTACCAGATAATATTCTTTTACAATTTTTTTGAAAGATGATATTGTTTGAGCTCGTCTGATAGGGAGTGGTAGTGCATTCCAAAGGCGTGCTGCTTCAACGGTAAAAGATTTGTCTACGAACCTTGTAGAATGCACTGGCATTTGCAGTTGCAAGTTTTCAGATGATCTCAAGAACCTGGACTGTGTGTCACTTAAGAAGCTAAAGCTTTCTTTGAGATAAGAAGCAGTGAGGGGGTTGAACAATATGTTATAAAGTAGGGAAAGAATGTGAGTATTCCGTCGAAGGCGGACTGGGAGCCACTTGATCATATTTGCGTAAGCCAAATATGAACCTTATGCAAAAATTTTGAAGCCGTTCAAGCTTATCGAGTTGCTCCTCCATGAGATCAAGATAACTGGCATCAGCGTAGTCAAGTATTGGAAGTAAGAGTGATTGTGCAAGCGACATCTTTGTAGCGGTCCATTGAAAATTATTTGAGGTAGTTGGGCAAAATCGACGCGTGAAATCATTCTGGGACTGCCCACCATGATTACCTGAGTTTTTGCCGGGTTGACCTGGAGACCATAGTGGATACTCCACTCTCAAATACGTTCCAAATCACAATTTATAGTTGTAAAGGCTTCGTGGATTGTATTGATTGGCGCGTGAGCATAAATTTGGATATCATCTGCATAAAGGTGGTAGGATGAAACTATTTTTTTTAGATATGGTATTAATAAATATTGCGAAAAGTAAAGGAGATAAAACGCCACCCTGCGGTACACCAACCGAGATATCACACCAAGAAGAAACCGAGTTTTTTCAATGCGAATCCGTTGTCGGCGACCAGACAGGTAACTGTGAAACCAATCAATCACTGTTGGAGATATGTTAATAGAGCGTAGTATGCCGAGTAGGATATGGAAATCTACTGTGTTGAAGGCGTTGCTGAAATCTAAAAGTGTCAGTAACGTGATACTTCAATTATCCATGGCCATCCTAATATCGTCAGTAATTTTAATTAAGGCTGTAGCAGTGCTATGTCCTTGTCAGAAACCAGACTGAAAGGAATTTAACAGGTTATTTTTAGTTAGAAAGGAGTTTAATTGAAGATACACTAGACGTTCGAAAACTTTTGACAGAAACGGTAAGATAAAAATAGGACGGTATTGAGTGAAGGATGAAGGCCTTGGCTTTTTAGGTAAGGGTATTATTTGGGCTTCTTTCCACATAGAGGGAAATATGCCGCAGGAAATAGAGTGGTTTAGGATATTACATATGATGGGAAGGATTAAGTCGAGAATGGGAAGGATCATGTTTCTGCTGATGCAGTCGTTACCAATGGCGTTGGAAGAAATGGTCAATATACTCTTTTTAACATCACAATCAGTGAGTTGATTAAAGACAAAAGGTGGAAAGTGAGGAGCTGGAAGCTGTGAAAGATAATTTAATGTGTTAGTTTTAGTAATATCATCAAAACTAGACGAGGAAGAGAAATGCCTGTTTAAAGTGTCGAGATCATATTGTTAGGATTGACTTCTTGTTTTGACTTCCCAACTCCTAAGGTTCTAAGAAATTTCCAAACTTTGGAAGGATCAACAGATTTATGAATATGTTGGCGTTGCGCTTTCCTACACACCTTATTGCAGAGATTTGCAATATGATATGCAAATGTAAGAGTATTACCAGTGTGGTATTTACCCTAGGGCCAAGGGCGCACGTGCCCGGGGCAGCTAGTCGTTAGGGACGGCAGTCTAGTCGTCGTTCGTAATCGTTATTTTATCTTGTTACTTTTCAATTTGAGTTTTTCTAGAAGAAATTGAAGAAACTTTCTAATCAACATCACAGAGAACTCTTGAACTAATTTTTAGTTAGCTGCCTACTCTTAGTCAGCAGTTAAATTGTCGGAATTCTGTTGATCTACCTACTTATATTAAAACAATTTAAAATATTTCAGTTTCCAAAACACTACTGTTTACATAAACATTGAGGTAGTTTCAAAGCTAATAGTTTTAAATACGCCTCTTGGTAGTATGTAACCAAGCGGTGCTTAAGGTAACTTATCTTTATATAGATATACGATTTTAAGGTTGAATTAATCTATAAAACAATATATAGGCAAGAAGTGCCTAACGGACTAATGTCCGTTTCATTGCAGTAAACTCAGATGATATAAATCGGATGATATAAATATCATATCAAGAAGTATAAGTATATATAATAGTAGTAGTAATAATAATTTAATTGAAACTTTTCCCATAGGAGCAGGAAAAGCGGGCGGATCAAGTGCCAAGGACTACGTTGAAAGCTTACATCAAAACTCGACAGCGACGCTTTTATACGGAAAAAATAATGTTAGGGTACAACCAGTAAGTAATATTTACTTTTGCCAGAATTATTAGCTTTGTTCACAACGTATGAGTTTTATTGGAAACCGTATGTATTTGTACAGGACCCAAACGTGATTTCCAATATTGAAGAACTACCAACCATATTATCCAATATTTGCGAAGTACAGTACAAAAAACGAAGCGGCGGTAGCGGACTTGCGATCAAGTGGTTGCGGGTTTGAACCTCACTCAGTGCACTACCGATGTTAACCCACTCCTAACACAATTGTTTAGCTTTGCTGTAGGGGTTAACAAGAATACTAGTAATGTGTGACCCACGTTTAACGACTGTTAATGGTCATGATACAAATTAAAATGGATTTGAAAAAGAGTTTACTGAATGTAATAAACTTTATGTTCATTTGAAGCCAGACATAATTCAGTGAAATGTTAATGAAATTCTCTAAAAGCGAAGTTCTGAGAATTTATTATGGTAGCGGACAAAAGTGATTTTATTAATATATTTTATTGTGAAGTTAGATTTAATTACTTTTTTCATATTTTAGAAAGATGTAGAAGAACCAATGCCGGGCTATTTGAGTCTCCATCAGACAGCCGCAGGCTTGGTCATCAAATGGACTCCAAATCAGCTCATGAATGGATATGCTGAGAGCGAGGGTATCGATAAAAGGTACTAAGATAAGGGTAAAATTCAACGTGAAATTTTCAATACTGCCTTTTATAATAAAATGTTGAAACGTATTGTTTTACTATGAAGAAAAGCTATCGCTAGAATCACTTAAAGTTTCATAACGCTCGATCCGTTTTGCTAAGTAAAACTTATTAAGTAAAGCTTATTGAAAATCAGTTCTAAGACTGAACAATATACAACTTTTATCGGTTGAAAGTCTTAAGGCTTGCTTCAAACAAAACTTTGTTCTTTATATTCAAAAACAAAAGTGGCAGGTGTAACTAAATTGCTCATTTTGAAATTATTTAATTTGAAAACAGTTTTGTAAAAGTTCTCGCAATACAGCAGCGGCTTCAACTTTCCTCAATTCAAGAGAATAAAACAAATTTGTAAATACACAAACGTATTCTTTAAAGCTTAGTTACAAAACGCAATTCCGGAGTTCTAGCATATCATGTCAATTTTGAACTGTATCTTACTAACCTTATAAAGGCGAAAGTTTGTGGATGTTTTGTGTATTGCATGGATTGATGTATGTTTGCTTGTTACTCTGGAATAGATTTCACCATAAGTTCCACGCGAACGAAGTATAGAAACAGCAGGTATAAAGTATACGTATAAGCCTTTAGGACATAAGCGGGCAAAAATTTCTTGTTTCCAACCTGGAAATATTGCTATAGATGTTTAAAACCAGTAAAATGTCAATCATCCTTATGGGCCAACGCGTTTGGAAATACAGACTATCCACGCGTAACCATATTCGGTGTAACTCGATCGAATCGATATTATCGTAAATATAAAAGGGGTTAAATTTCGATTTACAATTAATATAAAGCGTATATAAGAAAAGTTTATGATTCATTTGCGGTCTTATGAATTTTATAATTATATAACGAAGTGTGCCTACTGATAATTAAATTCACAGTTTTGTGTTGTAAGTCGTAATTCTATTATCGCTTATAGACAGTACAATGTTGAAGCTTTATTTGCGTAAGTAATGTATTTTATAAGCGTCAATTGTTATGTATAAACCTCAGTATTGTTTACTAAAACGCCTACGGTTTGTTTGCGATTGTATTTATGTTGTCTCTTCTAAATTCAACAGTGCGATAACGTTATTTGAAATGTTATTGTATTTTGAATAATGAGATGTTTGTTCTCCTTACTTGAACTGAACTTACTTGAATACAATAATAGTCCGTTAAATACTAGGTATTCGATGTTAGTCCTACTTCAAATAAAATTATTGCACTCCGTATGTTATGAAGGTGTTAAAACAATAATTCCAGTACATTATGGACCCTGTAGGGCACGTCAACTTAGAAAAGAGGAGAAGGCCATATCTCATTATTATTTTTATTATAATAGAATGATGCCTATAACAATGAACTTAATATCTATATAATATTATGTTTACATTTATGCGTGCATGTTGCGTACATGCACGAGTTAAAGTTAGTAAAACTTTAATGTGTCTATGTCGTATAGTTTGCCTTAGATACACGATTGGATTTCAGCAAAGCATAAACACATATTTCTCCATTTGATATTATTTAAGATTTAATTGAAAGGAATGACCTGTGAGTAACTGGCGAGCTTCGTCATAAGTATTTAAACTATCTCTGTTTAAAAAAAAATGATTGCATTGAGACTTATCTTTAGTTCAAGTGTGTTCAATGTACCTACTTCATCTTTGAAAAGTGTAATAAGATATTTTAAAATAATATATCAGAAAATATTATTGAAGTGATAACTTATGGGAGGGTAAACCGCTTCGCTACGTAACGCGTTACGGTGCCAACGTTCGGTGTCTGGCGTTCAAGTTATCACTTCTGGCGGGCGTCCCGAGAGGCACACGTTTTTTAACTAAGTAACTCTATATTGAACCAAATGCAATCATTTTTAAAAGCTGACTCTAAATATGCTAGATTCCTAGATATATCTTTAATGTGTGTTAATAAATCGTGCAACATGTCTGTCTACACAGAGTTTTGTAGTACCTTTTCACAGTTTTCTCTTGTATTTGTTCGTTGAGCTTGTTTCAGTTCTGTTGTCGCTTTTATTTGTGTTGATGTAGTGCATGTGTGTAGACTCCGATGTCACCTAGTGCATGCATCTGCGTGCCCACGTGCCTGTGTTCTGTGCAGTATGGCGCCCGTCTGCACTATATACAGGAGCCGCTGTGCTGGGCCTCTGTGTATTGACTGGTAGGTTTAAGTCTTAATTGTTAGTAAATAAGGTTGCGTTTTATTTGTTGCTTAAACTTAGCACTTAAACCATTTTTAAGTTTTGTCGCACTCATATTACGCCTTTATAAATAGAACTAGCAGTTCCCGTGCGGCTTCGCTCGCGTGTACATATTTATATATTTTATGCGGAACCCTAATTCTTTTTTCCAGAATAAAAGTAGCCTAAGTTACTCCTTATAACACCCGTGCCGAAGATAAGCCGGAACAAACAGACAGACAGACATGTTGGACAAAAATGATTAAAACTGATTTTTAGGTATAGGCATCGTGCAAATAACTGTATGAGCTTAAAAAAAACTATTCTTTTGACATTACAAACAGATACTTAAATTTTATTTATTTGTATTGATGTAAAAACGTAAAACTCGGTTGCAGATCTTATAGAGCTTTTAGAGATGAAAAAAAAAAACCCATCCGTCTCGGGACGCCAGACAGACTGGCGCGGTAACGCGTTACGTAACGAAGCGGTTTACCCTCCCATAAGAAGTCATCACTTCAATAGTAATTAGAAAGAAAAATCTAAATTTAGATCGTTTCAAGTGTTTGAAGTTGATACGGAATAAATGTAAATAATAAAGTGACAAGTGACAGCCATTTTATTATTTTTCTACTGTATTTCTCGTCGCCTCGCATACTCTTTCTCATTTTCTATTATTGTGGCAAACAAGTAGACAGGATAACTTCAAACAAGTCATCGTGTGGTGTGGTGACTCAAAAATCACGGACGATTATGGAATATTTAAATCTATTACACCAACAATAATACAAAAGCCATGAAAATAATCAAACACATCTCAAGTACCTATGTAAATAACCAACATTTCTTATCCACAGCGTTTATTGGGCGATGTCTCTACAAGTATGTGTATGGGAAGTGGTGTATGTCCACGTGCATCGATCTCAAGCCAGCGATGCCCTCATCCTCGTCGGTCAAGACGGTGTTCAGAGACCCCCGATACATTTCCCTAAAGGTATATTTTTATTTCATCATACCAGCTTGTAAAGTTTGCAGGCTCTAATACAAAGAGAGAAACCAGACGAAGATGGCTGGTCATTACAATAATATACCGAGATGATGGTCATGCTGAAACTTCTTAGTAATGGAATGCCAGAGTAATAATGATTTAAATTTAGAACAAACAACTCTGAGGAGACTCAAAACAAACCTTTTATAAAATAGAACTCTGTAGATGTATTTTAAGTTACCTTTTTTTAATAAATGAGTTTTTTTAGGAATTGTAATGACTGGAAGTAATAAAAACTTTCAAACATTTTTTAAAAACGTTTCGCAGACTTCTCGAGATACTACTCTCTTGTGCATTACCATAAATTCACATTGAAGACGACGCACGAGTCATGTTCGTGACGCGTGCGTCAGCTCAACCATATTGAAGGGAGTCGATGACCTGGCACATACCTACGCCACTATCGGCAGAACTTCTAGGCGAGCATGACATTTTCAGAACTGCCAGGCAAAATAGGAAATTAAATTCCTTCTGACAATGCAGTAACTACGTTCAATTCAAAATGGTGGACTAGATCCTTATATAAGTATGCGATAGGTGTTAACTATATACCAAAATATATAGCAACACCTTTATAGTTTTATTTTCTACAAATCTTTTGAAAACAGCGTTTATGTGGCCTCTTATACTAATGGGAAGTTTTCTAATAAATTTAGAACTTCCAATATAACTAAATCTGATATTTTACATGAATAAGTAAATTTTGATCCTATTTGAAATATTACTTACCGTTAACTTGTTAAAACCATTTAAATTACTTTGTCCTGTGTCCTGTTTGAAAGAAAAAGGAATGAAATCAAATTATTCGAACGAACAGAGGGAAGCGTTGTCGTTAAAATGTAGAAATGAAATAGGTCGTTTCAAGTTTTCTTTGAAGTTTTTTTTACACCGATTATCTTGATATTGTGAGGTTTTTATGACTGCAAATAAAAATAAAATTCCGAAGAATGGACACAGGAGAAAGTGACACAATTGTGCAAAAGATCCGCAAGATTAACTGTATCACGAGTACTAGTTGTAACACGATATCGGAACATGCTATTTTACATTTAAATTGACGTCATCAATTTTCTGTGTATAGGAAATATAGCGATTCATTCATGTGTATCGACGGTCGTATCATAAGTGCGCTGCTAACCCTGCCTCCTGTTACCAATCCTTTATCCACCTGTTACCAATACTACTTTCATCGGTGAAAGATTATGTGGGTAGATTCAAACATTTAAAAAAAATAAATAAAGGTATTTATAGTAAAAGTAAGTTACTTGATGGATGTCTTTCTGTTTTAGGTGGGCATTTACTATCGTTTTTGAGCAATTTGGAAACCGGATTATTACCACATGGTCAATTGGATCCACCTCTGTGGTCGCAAAGAGGAACAGGCAAGGTATGTCGAAAATAACTATGACGTTATTCAAACAATTAAATTGTATTTGATATTAATAAATAATTTTATTTAACACCAAAAATCATTATGATCAGTCATGCAAACTGGTCTTTACATAATTTTTGATTGATGACGCTCTTATTAATATGTACTTGCTTATTATGTGACCATCAATCTGAGAACACTTGGTTTTGGAGTATTGGCGAAAACACTTGACTACACAGGACCGAACACAATTATTACAATAAAAATAAAAAAGAAATAAAACCGCAAGTAGTTATAACGCCCAGTGCAATGCCAGAAAAGGGACCTATCTCAGCATATTGCTGCAGCCTGAGAGACTGCCGCGAACAATATTAAAATAGCTATAATTCTTTTGTGAATTGGCTATAATACATTGTGCTAAGACTCTTAGAAATGGAGAAGTTTTTTAACATATTTTCCAGGTATTTGGTCGCGGCAGAGTAAGACGGCGTCCTTTGCCGAGTCTATGCGAGAGCGGTGAAACAGACGAACTGGAATCAGACGAGGCTGCCGGAGATTACGTATTCCGAATCGTGAACAATACTATCGCTGACAGAGAAGGTACCTTGTCAACAATTATTTTTGTAGCTTTCCAAAAATCAGTGTTTTTATATTACTAAGGTGGTATTCATCATTTACCAAAGAGCAGGGCGATAGGCAAAGCTAGGGGCGATAAATAATACAACGGGCGTCAAGTAAAGCGTGCTTAATTCTGCAATAATTGGATTTATTTCCTTTTAAAAACCCTGCATTATTATGGAAAGCCGTGGAAGATCTTTCTACATGGGAAGGAGGAAATTTGTTCTAGATTGCATAGTATATCACTGTATGAGCCACTTTATAGGTTTCTCGTGTCATGCAGTTATACTTTGAGCCGTGTCAGCAATTTACTTTATTCATTGCTTTGATCATACTTCAAATCAATCCGATAGCAAACCAAACTAAAAAGCAGAACTTATAATATTAATTCGTGGGAGAGCCATGCTTCGGCAAGTATAAGCTGGGTCGACCCAAGTGATACCACGGCCTCACAGAAAACCGGCAGAGAAGCAATACTTGCATTCGCGAGTGAGTGAGGTTACCGGAGGCCCTAACCCTTCCCTCTCCCCCTTTTAGAGGAGGGGTCCTCTACTCCTCTTCTTCCCTTACCCTACTCCCACCTTAGGCTGGCAATATACTCGTAACTCTTGCGTTACAGGTGCCCATGGGCGGCGTTAGTCGCTTGCCATCAGGTGACCCCGGTGATACCATAAAAAAAAATTAAAAATGTGTGGGGTGTTTGACACAAAATGTTACAAATAGTTCATTGACAGCTAGTTATAAAAGTGGAAATGATATAAAAATTAGTAAATGCTTTTTTACATACAAACATTTTTTTAAATTTTTTAGTTCGGTTTGCAATTAAAGCGTTGTTTTTTTTTGTTTTCTTTTTTGATTATATATTTTTTTATTCTTGTTAACCCCTACAGCCAAGTTAAAGTGTTTCTAGAGGGTTCACCTCGGTAGTTTATTTTGTTGGGTTCGAATTCGCAACCACTGATCGCAAGTTTGACGCCTTAGACATTAAGCTACCTTGCAGCCGCTTTTCATTACCGTTTTTTTTTTGTTAATAACATCTTTGTATGTTCTAATAATTTAAATTACTGCTAATGGACGAAATCATCTCCCATTTAGCCATGATGCGTCACTCGCTGCTAGAGCGCGCAGTACAGTCTCCTCCTCGTACTCCACGCCGGACACTGATTTCTACATCCACGACATCATCAGACTCGTCCACTATGTCAGTGGACTGTCCTCCGTCAGCAGGGCTAAATGGTCTTCCACCACTCAGTCCAATACCGACGAATCATCCTGTCGAACAGGTAAGTCAATTTGAAAATCTGTTAACTATAGCTATGTTATCTAATATGAGTTTAGCGAACGATTACTACTGTAAGTAATTATTTTAAAACACACTCTTTCTCTTTCTTTGAACACTAATGGTTGCTACAAATAAGATGGATCATGGATCTTAACAATACGCTCAAATTTGTTGAGTAGAATATCTCTGTATTTTATCATCCTTTTACAATAAACGCCTAGTTAATTAAGTTAGCCTTATAACAGGATATTTTAGATATTTTCATAAAGTATTTTAAATTTTTATAGGCAGCATCAATCGAGCTGGTCTGCAGTACGATGCGACGTCAGATCATATCCCGAGCGTTTTATGGCTGGCTCGCGTACTGCCGCCATTTGTCCACAGTGCGGACGCACCTTAGTGGACTCATACATCCGAATATTGTTCCCAGAGGTAAGTGAGTTCAAATACTTGGCTTATTCTTAAGTTTTAATGCTTTTATTTTTACACATATAGGAAAGGTAAACCAATTAAAAATCATCATCAGAATATCTTATTCATATTAAGTAACAAAACAGATCGTAGTTTCTGTCAGTCGGTGCTGAGAATATTATATGTTATGTAGGTGTAAATAAATTTGTGTATAACATTGGTATATTATAGTAGTGGTTATATATAATTAAGAACGATTTGTAAATACTGAAATTTTTTTAAATGTAAAATAAATATTCAGATGCTGAAAACGACAGGAATTAGGAATAAAATGTGTTATATATTCGTGCGTAAAATTATCTAATTCCATACATATAAAGATCCAAAGTTGTAAAAAAAAATCTGGATAAATAGAAATCAGAATGACACAAACTCTTATTTCTATTCAGCCAAGGTTAAATTTAAGTGGAAGACTTAGTTAAAAAATAATTAAGTACAATTCTTTCTTTGGTAGTTCATGTTTCAGAAGACAGGGTAGTCATGGACGTGTACTTAAAATACTGATACCTATATTTTTTACGATGACGTTCCAGAGGGTACGGAAGGTGGTCTGACCGAGGAACGATGGCAATCCATGACTGATGAACAAGGCACAGTTCATGACAAAAACGAAGTTTATCGACTTGTGTACTATGGAGGAGTACAACACGAAATACGACGAGAAGTGTGGCCATATCTGCTCGGATATTTTGAGTAAGACTAAGATTTTCCTTCAATAAATACAACTGCACAATATATCTGTAAGTCGCTAGTCAGTAGTCACGGGGTAAGAAAACAGTTTCTAGACCAACTGCTCCTGGAATCAGAACTATAAATTCATATTTTTGTCGTGTTGAGAGTCGGCTTTCGCGAACACCTTTTTACAATGGTAAAACACTTAAGTTTACATGCCACTGAAATTTCGATTTATTAACTTGTTGTATGAACAAAGTATGTACAAAGGTATCAAACCTTGTACACAAATGACAAACAAGTTTTTGATTAGGAAGGTACATTCGTACTGTACTTTAAAGTATTTAAAAACTATAACTTCTTTTCAGTATAATTATTTAAAAAAAATGCTTTAGTTTATTTTTGTATCCACATTTAATCAGGTTCGGCTCAACAGCAGAGGAACGAATAGAGCAAGATGCAGCATGTCGCCGACAATATGAGACCACAATGTCTGAGTGGCTGTGTGTCGAAGCCATTGTGAAGCAGAAGGACAGGGAGACTACCGCTGCCTCTATCGCACGTCTCAGCGAGGCATCAGGAAAATTAAAGCCGCAAGACAATAATGATCCTAGTGAGGTAGTCATCCATCTCTTTTATTTTCAGTTAACAATATGATTAGGGGCGGGTATTTAATTAAATCTTAGATGGAAATAATTGATGCAAACTTAAGTACTTCGACCAATTAAATAAGACGAAATCAATTTTTATTTTTTAAATACAACGCCCGCATTAGGAATTACTCCTGTGTTGCGGGGGACTTTACAAACATACAAACAACGGACACAAAGAACACCCAGACTCAGGTGGGAATCGAACCCACGACCTCTGGCCCAGCAGTCAGGGTCACTAACCACTAGACCAACAGGCCAGTCAAATTAACAGCCACTTGATGTTTTGATACATACGTACATGGGGGCTGTTAGATACAAACAAGTAACATCCCGTTTCTGATAGGACAGAGACCTTTCAAAGAACCGGAATTATTTTTATTTAATAAACCGACGTATAGCTAAAAAACCATGCCTGAAGAAAATATCTAAAAAACACAGTAATTGGCAAAGAACTACCATCGTGCACATGCACAGATATATATCAGAGATATATATAAATTGGTGACGATAGCTGGATATTTTGCAAGCACATGCTCTATTTGCAAAATATCTAACTATCGTCACCAATCTATTGAAGCTTCCTCTATTTACAGAACGAGATCGAATATAGAACTTAAAAACTCTTAAGGCAACCATTCGGCTTCTACTTACTGACCCCTTTCTTTAAGACTGGAAATAATATTGGAACCGTTTCGTTCCAAATCCTTATCTGTCCGTATACGTGTCTGTATTTTTTTTACACATAATTATGCATCTTAGAACTGTTTCCAAGAATAGCCGTAATCGGGGAATTAAAATCCGAATTTTGTCTTTAGGCTTTAATTTTACAAATAGTCAGTGAAAAAATACACTAGAACTTAAAGCTATATTTTTTTCTATCTAGGTATTCGAAGACGATTGCAGCGTCATATCTGACAATCCACCAATTGTTTCTCCTGAACCAAGTGAGAATGAACAAAAACGATCTGACAAACCTGTCCTATCCAGAGCACCTAGTATAGACGAAGTTGACAATATCGAATTGGATTCAGATAAGGATAAAGAATCTAAATTGAACGGAGAGACTGACACCGGTGATAATAGGGAAAGCTTAGATGTAGAAAGTCTTAAAGACTCAGAGGAAGACGAAGATGTTCACTTAAAGAGTGTCGTTGATAATCCGGACATGAGAAGAGAGAGCATAGCCGAAATAAAGAGACTAGCAGAAGGAATTGTTCAAAAGGGCGAAGGAAGAGGTCTGCTATGTAGTGTGGATAGTGGAAACGTAAATGGTAGTGACTTTAGATCTTCGATAGAAGAAAGTCAGCCGAGCCCGCAGCCGCAACACACTAGTGTAATTATAACTAACCCATCTGTAGATATCGCAGCTGGAGGGTCACCAGCATCTGAAGGAACTACTGGTGAGTTTTGTATTTCATTTCATTCAATAATTTATTATCCATAGCAACTTTAGGGTCGCATTTGATTATGGAATAAGTGTAATTCTTGAATGTTTTAAGGAACATGAAATTGACGATCCTTGTTTTGTTAGCAACAGTAAGTCCAGCCCGTAGTCCACTCGGAGTAGTGCGTGAAGAATCACAGTCGGCGGGCGCAAGTTTCGATACGTTAGAACCATCTGATAGACATGCACCAGACACGCGATCCAACTGCGTGTCACCAGCAAGCTCTAATGGAGGAGTTTATTCAGTAAGCACAGTTCTTTAATTCTTTCATTTCCTTTGATAGTGTTAATAAATAAAATTGAGTTTTCATCTTTGTCGTGGTTTAAAGTTCTGGTGATTTAGATTTTTGAAGAAGGTTTTGAATGGATCCTCATAATTTTGTTTTGCTTTTCGTAAGTACTACACTATAGAGATTCATAGGAATAAAAGATGGGTTTATCCCTGATCAGCCTAAATTGTCCTTGCAGAACGAGTTGGTGGAAACTTTCGCCTTAAACTTGCATCGCATAGAGAAGGATGTGCAGCGTTGTGACCGAAACTATCCATTCTTCACTGATGAGAACCTTGATAAACTTAGAAATATTATGTGCACGTAAGTTTTTTTCGTAGATTTTGGACTGCTTACTACCTCCTATGGACTTCACAACTGCTGTTTAAACAGACTTTTTTATGAAGAGTTCAAAAAACAATTTCTCTCTATCTGAGAAGACATACCTGTAGAGATAATATCATAGATGTCTTGTCAATAATAGGGAATATGCATGTATTTTTTTTATCTTTTATTGACTTGTTCCATCATTCTACCCTTATAAAAAATATAAATAACCTTGGCAATGTTCAAATTAATTTAAAAAAAAACATTGAAAATATCGATAAAATTTGATCTGTTTGAACGCCGCTATATTTCGCGGGCCTTGGATGACGTCACGTTCCACGCTTAGTGTTGGTTTCATAAACTTACTTGAAGTGTTACAGTAATTTTATACCGATTTCCAGTTGTAATTACTATTTATTGAAATTAATAGACGACGGATAAAGTTTAAAAACCATTTTATAGGTATTGCCTTGTCCCTAAGTGTAAAAACACTATAAGAAGTACACCCAATACAGTATTTTTTCCTGTACAAAATAATAATGTAAAATACGAAAACACTGGTGTACACTAATGAGAAGAGATGAAGTATCTTCAATATCGTGTTTATATTGTTGTGAAGATCACTTTAGCATATTACAATTTAATTGCTAGTATAGTGTGAATTAGTCAGCAGTAATTTGTTTGTTTTAAATATCAAGCAGAAGGCAACTTGCTTGTCTACTTAAACTAGGTAACAAAAGTCCAATAAAACTTCATGAATATAACTAACTATACATATCTTACCTATCCTTTAGATTATAATATAATAAGTATTATAATAATTACCTTGCGGCTTTCACTCCTATAACCTCAGCGGACGTAAAATCTGGATTTGATGCAAAATATATAGTCATCATGAATGCACCTATTTTCGGTAGATTGTCCGATTGTGCTTTGACAAAACTACATTCAGTCATTGTCCTAGATGATTTCTAATATCACTAGAATGCTTAAATTGCACTAGCTAAGAGCAAAAACCACAGGAACACCTATCTTTCTCCGTAACAGTACGAATATAGGCGCCGATAAATGACAGAACGTGGAATGTCACGTCATGTTTTGTTTCGACCAATGGTGAAGCGTTTTGCAAAGTTGAATTTCGCGCCCTTATTTTGCATATTTTAATTAATATTTTTTGCAATTAAACACGAACTAAATAAGAAAATAATTGTTTAGGCATAATATCTGGACAATAAAGATTCAAGGGAAAATTAATTAAGTAAATTTAAACAACATGCATATTCCCTATTGTGAGTTATAACAATAATAACTATACTCGAGGAGAAGTTTATGCAATACCATAAGTGTTTTTATGTGGTTGAGGACATAATTATTACCCATTCTCATTAAGTAATTTTTAAAGTTGTAAAGATGTTGTGTGTTTAGCTTTTTGCACTTTTTCTATATATAAACTGTAAATATTCCAAAATTCACGTTACTACGTTCGCGAAATTTTCTTAAAGAGTGGTGCAAAGAATTCTCTTCACCTATTATTATAATGATTAAGTTATGTTTTTAGGTACGTCTGGGAGCACCTAGACACAGGTTACATGCAGGGTATGTGTGACTTGGCAGCTCCTTTATTAGTGATGATGCGTGAGGAGGCGTCTGCGCACGCGCTGTTCGTCCGCCTCATGACGCGCGCCACTGATAACTTCCCTTCCGGACAGGCCATGGACGCGCACTTTGCGGATATGAGGTGAAAAATAAAAGGACTGTTACTATTGATTAGTATGTCAGTCATCGTCTACCAGTTGTTTGGAAAATGTTAGACAGCAACGCCCAAGAAGCAGGATCCTCCTCCACCACGACAATGCTCCAGCTCACTCCGCCAGAATGACTATCAAATATTTATCTATTGAAGGAGTGGAGCTAGTGAGTCATCCTCCTTATAGTTTGGCACTGGCACCAAACTGGCACCTTGTGACTTTTTTATTTCCAAACATAAAAGATATACTTACAGGAATTGGATTTATGAACCCTGAAGATGCCATGGTTGCCCTAAAGAAGTGTGGGCTTACTGCTTCAGTCAATGGTTCCTGTGGTAGTCCTCTACGTATTAGTAAGAGTTGTGAGGGTTACAGAAAAGAACATAGGGTACAGGGGTTTCATACCGAAAAAAACTACTGTGCTTGAATATCCAAATTGATGGACAAAATCAATATTAACGCGGACGAAGCCCTGGCAAATGCTAGTAACAAAATAATAAGTCTATATTGTATTCCATTCCACTTTACTCTATTCAGCTACATTGCGCTACACTACACTGTATTACGATACGCTATACTTCACATACCATAACACCACTTGCCCGATTAAATACTCTCCTGAGCTAACTGGGCTTAGTGCACAATAAGCGTTACACTACCGGACTGGATTCAGAAAGGTATCTAAATAGAATAGTTGCAATGATGTTCTGGTAACTTAACTAGGATGTTCTTTTCTCAGGTCACTAATTCAGATCCTGGACTGTGAACTGTACGAATTAATGCACGCACACGGAGACTACACGCACTTTTACTTCTGCTACCGATGGTTCCTACTGGATTTCAAGCGGGAGTTGCTCTATCAAGACGTAAGTGCAATGATTTAAGGCTTAATCAAAGCAGTAATTTCGTTATGTTTTTGTTTGTCTGTACATCTGTAGGTAGATACTTAGACATATGACCATAGACAGGTATTTGTAATGTCTTTAAAGTTCTATTAAAACAAATCCCCAGTCTGGTATGTAGCAGAGTACTGTTATACTTCTCTTTAGCACGATATTCCGCGATGTAATAAGATTTACAAATTCTATGGGATGATATGCTAATATTTGTATTTCAATTGACACAGGAATAGGAAAATATATGTAATTTAATTTACTGATAATTTCAGAGAGCTATAATATTTTATTAAGACATTATATTCGTGAGATACATATGTATATAATGTTCTAGCCTATGGTTTCAGGTACTCTGTCAGATAAAATAACTTAAACGCCTACCTTATTTATAAGTAGTTATTTGCACTAGGGTTATTAATATTTCAGTAGGTGTTGTATTTGCGCTTAAGACAAACGCACATAATTGAAACGGCCATAAAAATATGATTGGCTGATAATCGTTAACTGTAGGCATATATAACGTATAGTTATTAGATGCCAAATGTTTTAGTTTAACTAAGATTTTCTAAGTTCACATCTCCTCAAGTTAACATTAAGTATATTTAATAAGAACTTCTTACACAGGTGTTCGCTGCGTGGGAGCTGATCTGGGCGGCCAGGCTTGTGGCATCCGAACATATGGTATTGTTCATAGCTTTAGCCCTTCTCGAGACCTATCGTGACGTCATACTGGCCAACACCATGGACTTTACTGACATTATCAAATTTTTTAACGGTAAGAACACGCAAAAAATTATATTAATATTTGTCAACAAATACCAATAATTAAATATTCTGGGATATATTATACAACGTCAACTAGTCCCGAACTACTACCCAACTACTACTTTGCTGAATTTTGTAAATACATACATACAAAATGATGTGGTAACATTTTAGGAGCGTTGTATGTTGTGGGCACATAGTTGAATTAGATTGAAAAAAAAAACTTTTTTTAATTATTTCTTCGGAAAATAGTTTGCTGGTATAGCTGCACCAAACAATATAATATTATGAATTTTCATATCAATTTTAAGGATTTTTTTTATATAGACATTTGAGACAAATCTGGACATTCCATCACCATTCTTGGTATTAAATACCCATAATTTCATTCATGTCAGTCCTTTTCCTTCCGTCGAATTCTAGGAGCGTAGCCGACAAATAGTTGATTTACCTTAAAAAAAATGGATTAGATTTTTTTAAATTTCTAAACAACACATTGTGAATTTTCATGTAAATTTTAATGATTTCCTTTTTTATTTTTTTTATGTAGACACTTGAGACAAATCTGGACATTCCATCAACTTTCTTGGTATTAAATACCCATAGTTTCATTCATGTCAGTCATCTCCCTTGCGTCAATTTTCAAGTTAATTAGTCAGTTTCAAAACAAGATTTCTGAATTAAAAATCAAGAGTTATACAAAAATTGTCAGCGCTTTACGTTATTTATGGGGTCTATATACGACCCTAAAATATGACCACACTTTTCTGTCACACTCTGTATATGTAAAGAAACAATCAGATCAATGCAAATAAACATGAAAGAGAGAGATGACATGACATGAGGAAAAAGAGAGAATGACAGACATACAGGGTGTTAGTGAAACGCTCCCAAAAACGAAGACAGACGATAGTAATAATGGTACCTTTGATAATGGGTCAGAAAAAAAATCGATCCTGATGAAAAATTAAATATAAAATTAATGTAGATGATAATAACATTAGATTAAAGACTGTTTTGTTAAATGTATATAGGTAATATCTTGAAATGATTACACTTATTTACTACTTACATTTATACCCATTAATCTAATTAAAATTTGTTTTCTTAAGAATGACTTGTATCTCGTAAAAAAATACCGAGAATTAAGTGAAAAGGTTATTTTTGCTCACTTATAGACAATTACTTTAACTATAACATACGTATACCTAATTATTAAAAAATAATTACGTTTTTACCGCAAGACTTTTGGGAAAATTGCAAATAGTTTTGTGTATACAACACAAAACTATTACGTTGTTGTTTTTGTGTTTTTTACAGAAATGGCAGAACGACACAACGCTTCAGGTGTGTTATCTCTCGCACGAGATCTCGTTCTGCAAGTGCAGACTCTAATAGAGAACAAATAAGTATCACTTTAGAACAATATCTACACCTTATAGTAGACCATTATGTAGATAGTGAGGTTTAGCGTAGCTATCCTAAATGCAAGACTGCAATAAAATATTAGAAGGTATTCGCTTACCCATACGATTGCTTTTCCACTGTGTTACTTAATTGATATAAAACCTATTTCAATTAATTCATGCAAGAAGACATTAAGGATAATTTTACACAGTACCTACTCACCTACTTCTACAATGTTCTAGTTCATGTCAAATTACAAATGTAGGTATTGTGAATACCTCGCTTTTTGTTCTTCTGTTAAATTAACAGACAATAATAAAAATGATCTTCTTTTCATCCATGTTACCATTGTTTTTCAGTCTTGCATTTTGAAAGCTACAAAGTATGGGTATTTCATGTGTATCAATGACCGTAGTCTTAAAAGAGTAATAAAAATAATATTTTCAAATTTATAACATAGACTAAATACTGTCACTTTACTAAGACGTTCAATAAAACTAACTTATAACATAAATAATAATTCTATCAAAATGGAAATCTATTAGTTATTTTTGAAAATTTTCAACAATTTATGATTTATTATTTTAAATAATTCGTGTTCATATGTGTTAGGGGCCATCCATAAATTACGTCACATGAATTTCATGATTTTTGGACCCCCAGTCCTTGTCACAAGTAGTCATATTTGTGGAAACCCTCCCTCCCTGATGTGACGCCACATATTTTGCAACTATACTAATTTACACCCAGAACTAAAAAGAGCCGTTATAATTTTTTTTTAATAAAAGTGTAGTAGCATATGTAGTCTTTCATTTACAGGTAATGTTTTGTGTTTAATCCTTTAGATTTTGACATGTGAAGTCATGTAGCTTATGACCCCTCCCACCTCTTGTCACATAATGTCACACTTCGTTGACCCCCCCCCTCCCCTTAACGTGTAATGTAATTTATGGATAGCCCCTTACCTTTTAAAATAAGGCTTCAAAATATTTTATAAAATATTATAAAATAGCAAATTCGTATTAAAGTACCTACATATAAAGATGCCAAAATAATATCTAGACATAAATATAAACAAAGTAATTGTTAGGTATATAAAACTACTGTAACACCTCAGATGTGTAAACCAGGACGTAATCGCGATAATATTTAAAAGGTACGATACCTCTTGGTTACCCGACGTGTCGACGTGTCCACTCGTGACCACGATCGGTGCAATTCGATCGAAACGTCGGGTAACCAAGAGGTATAGTACCTTTTAAATATTATCACGATTAAGTCGCGAATTACACATCTAATATGTATTAAAGTCGCGAAAGTTTAAAAACAATTATTACATACAACATATAACACCTTTCATATACATACAATGTTTTTAAAATCTCGATAAAGACTATATATAAACATTTATTTTATCGCGACAGATAGGTACTACTATTATAATTGTTATTTATTATTTATATACAATGTTATATCATCACTACAAAAGACATTTTTGTCTACATATATTATACAATCGTACATAATTTTAACCATATCTTTCGGTATAAAATTCATGAAATATCATATTACGCACCAAAATCGGAGAATATATTTACATCCCTAAAGTATGTATGTACCTTTTATACTAACTTGAAACAGCTATATGTACCTATGTATGTATGATTTTCTGGTGTTCCTCCTGTACTTCCTCTTGTGCCTTCTTCATATCAAAATATATCATAACAGTTAATAATATATATATCCATAATCACTTCGTCATCCATTCCTATATTTAGATTCCAATGGTACTATTATAGTATACAGTTCTTTTTAATATTTTTTTAAAAGTTACTTTTTAATTGATGCACTTAAGCGATAAAATAGTGACACAATATATCTATATTAATAAAGTCAAGGGGTACGGTAGACTCGATTGAAACCTTACCTGAATAATAAAACATAAAAAAATTATGATTTCGAGTCGACAACATCTAACCGCAAAATTCGGATTGTCGAGTATTTTGTTAAATTCTAATGGTGCAAATGGCAGTCGCCATATTGGCCACTCGGATGCCATCTTGAGTTAAGGCCAATTTACACGTATACACGTACGTATACCTACAGTCTTTGGACCTCACTCTAGCTTTCCATCAGGCGGGTTGAGGTCATTCTGGCGTGTCACAATAAAAAAAATAAAAAAAACATTTCGTAAAAGATTATGTATTATGAATCACATTTCACCCGAGCGAAGCCGGGTTTTTATCTAGTATGTAAATAATGACTAATACCTGCCTATTAATATATGAAACTACACATTATTTATATTTTTTTATAAACCTAATTAATATTCCCTTAAACTTTTACCTTCCTTGAAATATAACACCCATTTAGGAACCAAAGGGCAGCTGTTCATATAAATAAATAAAAAATGATATAGGAGCTAACATCACATTACATCATGTTATACTACTGACGCTAACTTCATGCTATATAATACACTATAGATACGAAATCTTTATGTGACCCGCATTCATAGCTCTCGAGTCACATATAGATACAAATTCAGGTCACAAAAAAGATACCTAAAAATCTCGGAAACTAGGAACACTAGCTTAGTGAAATAAATTGTGTTTAATACACAATTAAATACTCCTTAAATTAAAGTAATAAAACTCGAGTATATTAATTGATCTGTCAGCGACTCTTCTAGTCATTAACATATTTATGAATTTTGAAAGTAAGCGGGTCGGACACTTGTTCGAGGGAATACTATATGAACCTCCTTGTCATTTGCTGGTTTTAGTATTAGTTTAACATTATTTAAGGTATCGAGCTATTTTTTTAAATTTCAACATTTATTAAATAGTCAATGCAAAAAGTAGCAAAGCAACATCATTTGATTATTAAAACCTTCATCTTACTAAGGCACGATGACACATCATTATCACAAATTCGATATTTTTATCTAATCGAAATAATATCTCGGTGGTTCAAAACGGGGAAAAACCTAATCTATAGGTATAATCATACTCCAGGTATTAACAAGTTATAATCTGACATTTATGACGTTAGCTAAATATAGCTTCTGTACTTATCAAATATTTTATTATCAATCGTAATACTGATAGGAAAAAATAATGATAAAGATTTTGTATTTAGAACAGGCAGAATACTGGCCGTTAGTCACACTCCTAATCCTGAACACTTGTTCTTAGCTGAACACCTATGTCAATTCATATCAAAGTTGTTATGTATGATATTATATTCATTCATGACAACTTACTCTGTATAATTAAAACATTTAATACATTATGTATATTATAAAGTACTTTATTTTTCATACCATTGAGGTTGCAAATAAAGCAAGCATGCAGCCAGTCTGATGGTAGGCAGTCTAACTAAGATCAATTTCTGCTTAATGTGCGTGACATCTGGGTGCGTATCTGGGGCGGTGCCTCTCATTGATACACTGCTTATATTGATATTGTTTATTTTTTATTTTTATTTATTACTGATACGGCTTGTTAGACAGAAAGTTTAATGTGTGTTTTTAAGATTAGCATCAAATTGAACGCACATAGTTTAATTAGAAATTCGTATTTTCTGATTACAGTATGTATAACTAATGTTTTTATTTCCAGTTATTTCCAACAGTATAATGTGAAAAATAAAATTAAAATAATAGGTAATCGTTTGAAGATGCATTGAGGCTATTATTTCAGCGTTAAAAAGTATTGAGTTTCAACATTGATCGTCTCTTTGCTTATTATCACTTGATACAATCAAAAATAAAATCTAACTTATCCAGAACATAAGAGAAATATAAATTTAAGATGGTTTTAAGAGTAATTATTCAACAGTGATCAAAATGGCTCTTTAAATAGCTAATATTAAATTTTCACCATCTTTCTAGCGTCTTGGTGTTTACATCTACACACTTAACAGTTTAGCAGAGTGCACAATTTTGTGCTCTTATGCGTAGACATAGATCGAAGTAAATATATTTGTATCTATGCCTACACAAACTCGATAGAATATATCTTAAACACACATGATAAGCAGGAATATTAGAAGACTGTTTACAAACCAAAGGAAGATACTCATAAAATTTTATTGCTAACAACATTATTTTTATAAATATATATAATAATATTTAGCTTATTTTTATTTATTTAGTAAAAAGCAGGACTTTTTATATATATTCAGATAGAAAACGAATTAAAACGTCCAAATTATTTTCGCCGGTTTGTACAGATGAAGAAAAATCTAACTATTTTATATAAGTTATACATTTTGAATTTTTTATTCAGATTGCCCAATTATTTTTGTTTATTGTAGTTGAAAAATTATGTTTTGAAAAAAAAATACAATTTATTTATTTACCTAAAATATTAGGTTTAAATGTAATGTTATTAGCGCTTCCATGTTTGTTTATTGTAAATTAATTATATAGTTATTGGCTTGTTTAATGTATATTTAGTCTCGTTTATATTGCTCGTTAGTGATCTATTATATATTGATTCTTGTTAAGAAGTTTATGAATATTTTTTAATGTATAAAACCTTATTATAAGCTAGAGCAGAAGTGTATTTATTTAATGTTCTATTGGGTGTAGCTCTTATATTCTGATATGTCTTTATAAATATAAATTTCTATGTATACTGTAATGTTGCTGTTAAGGCTTTTTAGATGTTTCGTGCTGTTATTAATATCGATGTCTATCAAATCAAATAATTGTGATTATCATACGCTTATATAACTTGATGATTCACACTAAGGATGAAAACTCCAAAATTAACGTACGAAGCGAAATAAAAGCGAAACTGTAAACTATTTCGAGAAATGCATGATTATAGAAATCAGTAAGAGAGAGAAAGAAAGGTGGTCAGCTACCGGGGTTAAATAAAATTATATTGTTTGGAAAATATTCTTCCTTGGTGTGGATGTAGTACAGACACCTAGATCCTAAACAGGCCTAAGTCCAAACTAAGCCAAGCTTTCTATTCTGAACTGTGTTATGAACACAATTAGTGTCAAAAGTAGAAAAATACTAAATTATATCGACTTTTTAATAATACATACACATGTTTTTGGAGCATTTATAGTTATTAGTGGCGACAAAAAAATCAGGTTTTGTTTTAATCTCTAACAATGGCTACCTATCTATTTGAATAAGAAAAACATTATAAGTAAAGTTGTGTTTATTTTTATTTCAATAATTAATGCTTTTATGAACAACTTTTTTCAAAATTAGTCGTAAATATTTATTTCAAAAAATGTTTTCAAACGTTAAAAAAATATATTTAAATTTTAATAGGTACATTTGAATCGGTGTAATAAACCTTTTTACGGCAATTCAATTAAGAAGTAAACAATATATTATGATTTATGACTTATTAAATGTACAGTCACTTAGTTTTATAATATATGTATAGAATAATAGGAACATTATTCCGAGACGGACATTTTAACTGTATTCCTATATTATCTTATTTTCAATTTATAACTAAGAACTAATTATTTTAAATCAGTATACCTAATATATTAAATATTTTAATGTTTTGTCCAATTTTTTGTCTTTTATTATCTGTGCACAATTCTATATTCTTTAATACAGTCATGATGTGAAGCACGTTAGTTTTTAAACATTTTAATGAAATAATAAACATTGGAATAGATTTTAAAGCACTAAATGTGACAAAACACTACGAAAGTCATCAATAAATTCATCAACTTACATTGTTTGTACGTAGTTAAGAACAATATAGTCAACAATTATTTTTGTGAGAGCCATCTTTGTCATTAAAACATGTTTCCATTTTGTCGTGTTATTTCATTTTAATTGTTTACTTACGATGAAGTCCCTACGGCCACTACGGACTACCTTAGGATTATTATTATTAGTAGTCATCAATCAAGTTCTTGAAACAAAATTGAGCGTCTGTTCTTAGAAAGGAGGTAGCTATGTACTTCGTTAGGGAAAAACCTTTAATTTATTGCGGTGACATAAATATTAGTTAGGCCGCATATTGGCGAGAAAACATTGAGTCATCTAAATTGATTTTGTGATAGAGATAATAAACAACTAGGATGAATTTACAGATTCACTAAAGTAATATTTAATCATTATTCATTTTTTATTGATTTATTCTAATAAAAACTGAAAGTGTAAGGATATCTAGACCAGGTTTGCCACCCGTACATATATAGTATATAGTATCGTACTATATTTTGATCACTATATATTATAGAACAATAATATTGTACAAAAAATACTATATTTTTATTGTTAACGCAACTGTTGCCATGTTTACTGGAAAAGACTGGAATTGTTTGTAACGCTTTCACGCCTTACCTACTCAACCGACCATCGTGAGGTTTTTTTACAGTTGTCAATGGTACATAAAAAGACATAGGTTGTCTACCATCCAGAAAAAAATGTTTGGAAAACCATGTTGTTTGACAAAATCTACAATAACGCGAGATAAGTCTTGGGTAAAAGGTAGGAACGATGAAATATGTGAAGGTACTATTTTTTTTTTACCTGAATTTTCTAAAAGTATCTACTATATTTTTTGCAAGTAAATAAAAACACTATATTTTTCCCAAAAAAAGGTGGCAACCCTAATCTATACATACAGTAAGAGAAAAAGAATAGTCTATTTAGCATTTAACTTAGAAAGAGAAAAGAAGTCGTTTCTAAAGTCTGTCACATTTTCTGATAACTCTTTTAAGGATAGACATAGCATAGACTATTACCTTTGCACAGTATTATTTTAATAAACGTCAAAACCGAAGTTTCGGTAAATTTTTGTATGAAATACTAAGACTGACGTCACATCTGTGTTGTTAAATCATTTATTTTTAATGTTGGCTTGTTGATTATAAAATAAATTACAAACGTTAAATAAAAATAGGGGACAATTTATTTACGCAGTATTTGATGGTTACCTTATTTAGACGCAATAATTTATTTTGAATATAGCCATGGACCTAATTAATTAATAGTTAATGTCTTTGAAAGCTAACAATATATTCATTAAGCACTTGCTAAGTAAATATTAGTAAAGTATAGTTAGGGACTTAGAGGAATGAGTATTTCAGGCATGACATCGTTTTATTGAAGAAGTACCCACATATAGCTCCAGACTACAGAAGACTGCTGAACGTTTTGGTAATCCACGTTTTGAAATATGATGAGTTAAAGTATATAATAAAGATTTACTTCCTAGGCTAGATTTGTCATTATTAGTGTTAGCAGATGTCGGAAAATATATAGGTATGATAGCATTTGGTTATTTGGTAAACTGCATAAACTACACTATTTATACCTACTCTGGTACAAACTGACGTTAAGTAAATATAAATTATTGCAATTATATCACTATTGTTTGGCATGATAATTATCAACATTTTAAAATGTTTATATGAATAATATCTCATTAGTTCATGACAGATAAGGGTATTTACACAATACCTACGTCACATTGTTAAATAACATGAAACTAATGATTCAAAGAAGATTGATAATTGATAGTAAATTTTACAGGTCATTATACGGTGTACTCGTACTATGACAAGTGATTATATACTAAGTATTAAGCATACTTGGTAACTACGTACTTATTGCAGAAAATACGATGTAAACCTACAACCATCTGACCATGAACTACTAAGAGTGAGTAAACTGTTCTTAAGACTTATGGCATGTGACTCTTCGGCTCTTCAGTGCTTCTTCGGCGCTTTAGTGTCTTTTTTGCGTTAGGACACTACTCTGTCCTAACTCAAAAAGACACTAAATCGAGGTAGGTTAAAAAAACTATCGACATGACTCATGCACACATTAGCGAGATTAACATTTGAAGCATTCCGAATATAATGGTGCAAAAAATTATGTTTTTAGAATTTTTTGAGTTATTCACATGTTACTTGTACTGTTATTTGCGCAAATATCAAACTTAAAATATATTAAACTTTAGCCAGATTCCTTTATGTGAAGACAGAATTATTAAACCTACTCGCCGTGTCTCGAAGTTACAATCATGTTTGTCACTCACAAGTCATGGCACTTTTTGTGGAACAAATTTGTCATAACAAATAATTAATATAAATTAACATAAATACAAATTAAAACTAAAACAGCTGATTGAGAATAAATGGCGTATTGAGATAACGATCACGCAATATTAATAATGCACATGTTATTAAATATGTATTGAATAAAGTCATTTTAAATGTCGGTTTTAGTTTTGTGGATAAACCGCTAGGATATCTTTTGGTACACAGCTATATATAAAAAAAAGGTTTTGAAATACATGTACCTGCTAATGAGAAATACTTAATGAGATTAGAGTTGAGGTATTTTATCTAGTATTAGCAACCCTTCCCGTCTTCGCACGGGTAGCAAAGCATAATATATATTGATTTTTCCCGACATCTTCAACAATCATCGTCATATTTCAGCCATTTTACACAAAACCTTAATGAATTATACACCTAAACCTGGCTCATGAATCACTCGACAGACAGACAGACAGATGCGGCGGGCTACTTTGTTTTATAATATGTAGTACTAGTGATTGTGAATAATGCGTGTAAGTAATAATTGGGGAATAAAACATCTTCATTGGTGCCGATTCTATTGTACACTCGACTAAACTAAAACCTGACTTAATTTCTTCATATGAAATCAACCTAGTGTTCTTCGTAATAAGGTATATTTGTTACTAGCATCTATTTCTCAGCGCCGCTAAATTTCAATAAAACCTGTCAACGTACACTCAACTTTATTTCTACGCAGTCTTCATTTATTCAAACGCTGTTTAATTGCCGTATAAAAACTTGTTCAAAACGAACAAGGATGACGTGTTTTTAATCTACACCTACGAAGACGCTTACTAAAAACACAGAGCAAAAGAGATGGCATCCAACGGATAACGGCTCTCGCTACGTGGTATTAAAGTTTATTTAAGCGTATCAGACTTTAGTCGACAAATAAATTGCTTATTTTGATACCGACATATGTTACCTACTTGTTTCAATTTGAAATAAGACCTTGTTTCTAAGTGTACAAGGTTTACTTCTTATATGAAGAAAATTTAGTGAATTTTAATTTAGCGAGTGAAATAACAGAATTGGGGCCATTGTCAACAATGACTCATAAAAACTATAATGACCATTTAAACGTATCAGGAGCTTGTATTGTTACCTTATCTATCAAAAACAATACAAATAAATAAAATTGAAGTGTACAGTAAACCAACAACATTGAGGCAGGCGAGAAACGTAGGGGGTGCGGTCTAGAAAACCTCCACGTGGTGCACCCTGGAAACGTTGGCGATGATGCTGCCTTTTCTTCCTCTGTTTTTGAGGACGGCGTCATCGCCAACGGCTAATATTCTAGTAGGAAGAGGAGGCCATCTTTCTTCGGCCACTTGGTTGAGGCTTGGCCCAACAGAGCGGGCGTTTCTGCCGATTCCTCTCTTGGCTCTTCGCTCATCGGAGCTATGAGGATGAAAACCTCGGTAAAAAATCACGAAGGAGGGACCCTTCCATGGGTCGAAGTTTCTCCGCTGTCCTCAGTGGAAAAGGAAGACGGGCTCGGCGTGCACTCACACTGCCACCGAGCAGGCTTGGGAATTTAGTTTCCTGGCCACCGTCGGCATACCGTAATCCCGAATGGAGTCGTGGTCATGTTTCGACTCCGACACACCGCCCCACCGAAAACCCCGGTGGGGTGACGGCCCGAGGGGGTTTCCACACGCACAAAAAAAAAAAAGGCGAGAAACGTAGGCAAAAAAATTATTGTGTTTTTTTTCTCCCGGACGGGTCCTGTCTACGCGATCCCACTTGAGGAACAAAAGACAGTCAATGCTGAATGGTACACTACCATCGGTTTACCCAGTGTCTTTAAAAAATGTTAGGGAAAAACGACCCAGAAGTCGCATCCTATTGCACCATGACAATGCTTCGGCGCACACCGCGAACAAGACAAAATCATTTTAGGCTTCTGAAAAGGTAGAGCTAGTGACCCATCTCGCACATAGTCCACACCTGCCACCATGCGATTTCTTGATTTTCCCAAAAATTTAAGATTTGATGAGAGGTATGACATTTATAGGGCCGGAAGACGCCGTGATAGCTTCAACCAGCACGCGAAAAATTTGCCCTTAGAGTCTAAGGGCATGTTTTGAAAACATGATTTTTGAAAACATGAGGACCATTGGTCTAAGGCTTAGACCAATGGTCCTCATGTTTTCAAAAATTGTTGACCGAATGAAAAAGTGTTTAAATGTAATGCAGAAAATACTTCGAAAAGCAGTAAATATATTACTTTATATGTAAATTGTTTTATTAATGAGTTACGCAAAACTTTCAGTGTACCACACGTATGTCTTTGTATCACCTACCGGAAGTGGATGCGCACTGGTAAACGTAACCTCTCTGAGATGCCAGATGCAGTGCATCTTTCTCTACATTCAATAGAGAATGATATATCAAAAAACTGCTAGATTTGTGTTATTATTTTCAAATAATAATATGGAGCCTGAAAGAATAATCAAATTATTTTAGCTATGTGACTCATTGACTGTGAGTGGGGAAATTACATAATATATGTTTAGATACTATTAATAATACACACAAAATATACAAAATTGGGAGATAGGTTCCACATGCGCCGGAATTGGGGCAAATTTTGTCCATTCATCTTCAAAATGTAGGTAAACAAAGGTTTTGCACGCGGGAAGAATGTTAGCGATGAAAATTAAATATGAGAATACATCTGTAAGTTATTATATAAAATATATAATTTTCATTTTATTGGTTTAAAACGATTACTTTGTGTGCCTATACGAAGATATTTTTGTGGTTGCTGAACACCGAAAAATTTAGTGTAACCGAAAATAATAAAATTAAAAAAACCGGATAAGTGCGAGTCTGACTCGCGCACCGAGGGTTCCGTAAGCAAAAAAACTTGTTTGTAGATACTGGTATGTAGTACGTCCGATACTGGATACGGAATCAATTCTCGAAGATTGGTGCCCGACAAACTTAACTTTGCGGTTCTAAAAATACTCTCCTATAGGTCGGTAATCGACAATCGTCGCAATCTGAAAATAGCTAGAGAACCCTAGAGAAGAGTGGGCTCACTGCTTCAGTCAATGGTTCCATCGCATGCGACGGTGCTTAGAAAGGAACGGATACTATGTACTAATCCTGGAATTAACGCGATCACAAAATAGGTATTACATACCTCTAAATTGCCTGACGTTTAGACCAGGTTGCGCTGGCCGTGGTCACAAGCTTACTGGCTCAATGGCGCATGCCCACTGTCACAGATGGGGATATGGGACGAGAGAGTTTAAAAGTTAGAACGGAGACTACTTCAAAAAGCAATAAAAAATTTAACAGGCTTCTATATCATTCAGTTCTTTATTTTCTAAAAACTTTCAGTGTGTGTCCCCGTACATCGATGTACGACAAAGTCGACATTCCAACCGCAAAATATAAGTTTGTAATCCCAAAAAGTATTTTTTAATGTGATATAACAACAAATTTCCTTTTGAGGAACGGAACCCTAAAAAGAATATTAATTTATCTATCTATTTATATATGTGTTCAACTTGATTAGCGGGTTCCTCAGAAAAAGGGTCTTGACAGGCAGACGGACAAAAAAGTGATCCTATACGGGTTTCTTTTATCCTTTTGATCAACGGAACCCTAAAAACACGCTTCAATAGCAAACCGAACTAAAAAGCTACATAAATATTTTTTAATTTAAAGAGTTTTTTCTATAGTGATATCAACACAAAACAAATACTTAAAATAAGATAACAAAAATATGGAGACCCATATTAGAAACGTGTTTATTTTTGAACGACTGGACTGTATCTCATGTACCGTAAAAAGTATATACACATGGACATATTTGATTATCCAAAAAAAAAGCTCTGTTTATGTTTATTATGCTTTTATTAAAGTAGACTTACTTAAATTGACTTTATTTAAATAAAGAAACTTAAAATTTACGGAAAAAATAAACAAATTACTGTCAGTTATCTCTTTAAGACGTAATGTGAGGAAACGGAAAACTCTCAACTTATCATATTGAACACCAAAACTTTATCAAATGGCTGATTTCGTCTGTAATGTAATGTAACATAAACACAAGTAGGTACGAGTAGATTCAGTAAATAGTGTTACCTCCTCTTGCTGTCAAAACTGTCTCCACTCTACTTATAAGTCGTATCTGCAGACACGGTATCTATATAGACATACTAGCTGACCCGGCGAACTTCGTACCGCCATATTTTATTTCTCTAATCGCAACTAAGGAAATAAAACCCTTCCGGTAAAATCGATAATCGAAATCGGTATCGACATCTGTTAGAATCATTTGGAGTTAACAGATAATTGTGACTGTCAAATAATAACAGACATGTAATTAGCAATAAATTAAAATTGCGACTATAATTTGAGATTTAAACTATCCTATCTCTCAAGTTGGATCGAACTGCACATGGTGTGCGAATTTTATTATAATCGGTTAAGTGGTTTAGGAGTCCATTGAGGACAAACATTGTGACACGAGATTTATATATATTAAGATATATAATCAAAGAGTATTTAGTCCTTCCTGTAAATTGGTACCTAATTTAAATTCGACCTAATGCATTTACCGCGACGATTTTGCACTAAGCGGGAATAGCACTTGCGACCCTTGACGTTATAGTTAAATACACTACCTCTAAAGCCACTTACAGAGAAATAATTAATATTAAAATTATATTTTTATGTTCGTTAGTATCATGTTTCGTGACAATTCGTGACGTAACACTGTAGAATATCATGCTGATAAGTGTGATCGATATCTTTGTATGTAGAATATATATTAAATATGTTTGTATTGTTACAGATAATAAATTACGGTGACACATGCAATGACCAAATGGGTATTATTAAAAATATATAAAGAATTATGTTGTATTATACATTTCTATTCTTGTGTTTGTGTGCTCTCTGTGTGGTCGTTGCGATGCCGAGCGCTTATAGAGGTAAGAACTAATAGTAAACTGTTGCTGATATTTACTTTTAAAACGTTTTTTATTCTTAAATATAACTGCACAGATATATATAGTGTAGTGTAGTGAGTTAGCTCACGTGGCTATTTCAAAGATTCCTTCCATAATATCATCTTGTGCCTATTTTTAATAAAAAAGAAGTGTTTTATTTTTAAACAAAACATGATTCAACGTTCGCACGAAAATAATAACCGATGGAGACAAACTATTTTTTTTTTTGTAGATAATAGTTATCTTTGATGAAAAATATTATCATGCCCACTCAGTAGCAAGGTTCCCCGTAGCCAGGTACTGACTACGTCTTTTGGCTTAAACCGACTCGTTACAAGATTAAAAAAATCGTGGTTTCGATTCATTTGAATATGATCAACTAAGTATTATGTACCTAGGTGGTAATCTGGTAAAAAAATACTTCGCAACAATTTCACTAATTAAAGCGACTGAACGACATAAATTTGTTTAAATCAGCCTGTATAAGGCATTAGAAGTTCTTTGTTACGAATAATATGTCGGAAGAAGGTGAGACCAATTTGTTTTTGAAACTGCCGTAACGATAATTGTAAGAGAATATATACATTTTTAGGTTTCACAGTAGGTACAGTGGAATTGATTGATGCATGGATAATTATGTTTCGAGCGATCTAAATACCTCCATTTAAAAAAAAAGTTGAGGCTAAGGGTTACGTTACAAAAAATGGATATGAATGAGATCAAGTAAGCAGTAATAAATTCTTAGCCAGCCGTTTAGACTTTGCCCATGTTGAAAAATATTATGTTTATTAAATAGTCAGGTAGTCTCGGTCAGAGGTCCAGGGAGGCATTCCTAGGTTATACCCACGGCCATAGACACGTATGGTTTTAGTCGGTTCGATTCTGAAATATCCACTTCGCTGTGTGCTAGGTGAGATGGTACCCGAGGGGGCGTCCTCACGTAAAAAAAAGAAAAGACATAACGACTTTGACTAACTAGGTGTTTTTTTTTCCAGACGTTGAGCAGTTTGACAATGAGGTCCATTCGTACAATTTTCCTTTCGTCTCTCGTGACGATTGGCTGGCCAGGGTGCCCAAACAGACGGCGCCGCTATCCACACCAGTCCCGTATGTGGTGATCCATCACTCATATATCCCGGCTGCTTGCTATGACAAAGAGGAGTGTTCTGCAGCTATGAGGAATATGCAAAATGTGCATGTGGATGATAGAGGATGGTGCGATGTAGGTTACAAGTGAGTTTATGAACGAATAAATGCATTTATTATATTTAAATGTGTAACAATAGGAAGAAATTAAATGTGTGTAGTTAGTGCCGTGGCGGAAAAGTAGAAGCAATTAAGGTGGTCTCACAACAGAGTCACGGTGATGTAAACGCTGTGCTCTACCGCTTTGGTCATTGCGAGAGAGAGAGTAGCAGCAGAGTACCTACATTTTCTTGAAAGTTTTCCTGAACCTAGACATAGTGCGACAACACCTTTAGACCATTTCAAGTCTACATCTTCTAATTACGTCACGCTGCTCAGACGCTGCTTCTACATCTACAAAAAGCCTCGAACGATACAAATACAATTATCTAGTTGCCTTCTAAGCCAACGGTTCTAACCTTTAGCGGCTTTAGCGGCTAAAGGACAGCCTTAGGTGGCGCAGTGCCTTCAGTACATTAGTTACTGCTATACTAGGGTTCATTGCCAGTTCGTGTGGCATTAGGCTTTTCCATTTTTTTTTTAAATAGAAGTATTCAATTGCAGTCATCTGGATTTTGGTATTAGTATCAATTGTATCAAATCGACTTACCTATTTGTCACTTAACCGAAAGCCGCAAAAAGATGCATAGTATTAGTATGTTCATTCGCCATGAGGTTCATTCAAAAGAATACATTAATTTCTTGTTCTAACACTCGAACTGTCTTTCCCTCCGCCTCCTTCTTACTCAGATTATTCGAAAAAATCCCCTACAAAAATAAACACCTATTAGAAAAATATCTAGGTTAACTATTAATTGACGCTTCGAAACGGAACTATGTATACTACCGTACCTACTTACAAGACCACAATGAAATTAATCGAGATGAGTATGTTTCATTGTGTGACACATTAGTCCGTAGTATTAGTACTGCGAAATATTCCCTTTTCCGGGTTAACCAATTGTTAAATAGTATACTTAGGTACCTTACCATATGACGCACGCGTTGAATTCCTCAATGGCACAGCAAGATAGAATTGGCTGTTTATCTCTAAAATTGGAATATATTTTATAATGATTTCAAAAGGATTTATCATATAAATAAAAATATATTTATATTTGATAATTACCTAAAAGTTGGTGGTGGAGCGCCAATATATTTATAAAATGCATACATAATCGCACCATAATATATTTCGTTATATTATTAATTTCATAGTCTTTATGTAAACCACATTCTGTTTGTCGAATGCAATTAGTGCTGGTACTGCTGTAATATCGCCAATGTACTCGACGATCTCAAGAGATGGCGTTAGCAGTCTTCAAATAGTGTAAGCGCGCTGCACCCTGATTGGTGCAAGAAAAAACGGACATACCCTGCTCTCATCGCTTTTCGCTAAGACGCTAAGAAGACGCCTTTAATATAAAAATTTTGTTCCGCCACGGACATCAGTTATATTTCTCGTGAAAAGAAGCTGATTTTCCGTTAGTCCTATAGCCGTGTAGTGTTTGGACTCGCTTGTAACCTTTACAAGGTGTATGTGGAGTGCTCTAGTCTTCGATCGTGACCGGCCGGTCAATACCTTGCAAGAGACCGTAGAAACCTCGCCGCTGCTCGCTGCCTTCTGGAGGATCGGGACTTGGTCGGTGTTGCAGGTTAGTGCTGGCATGATTGGTTTGATCGATAGAAGTGGTTTACTTCCCTACACCTCGTACGCTAACTGTTGAGCAATCACACCCTGGTCGGGCTATTTACACGCCTGACCATATAATTTGGTCCTTACGAGTACGGATAGGCCAGTGATTCACGTAAATATTGGTGAATTTACTTTTCTATTCATATCATAAAAAAGATTCACGTAATTCTAGTGAATTCTTGCCGCCATTTTTCCTCGCTCACAGATTTACGTAAAATTGGTAAATTCTGTGTTTAAAACGCACGAGAACTACGTAATTATTGGTAGACTCGTATTTAAATATAATTAATTGTTAGATTTGGTGAATTACGTATTAATTGGTAATAATATCCATTATACTCAATTTAGTTGAACTTATTTATACCTACCCACTTATTAACCGCTCCACCACTGTACTTTACGCTAAGTCATTTTAGGATTTAAATTTAATTTGTGTTTTTACACTAACTAGGTAGATATACCTATCACTTTGTAGTTGTATTGTGATATTATTTTATAAACATGACGGAAAGCGAATCAAGCCGCGAAGTCATGTTGGTTATGTTGAATCAAAAGAAAGAATTATTATTTCAACGTATTAATCGTATGTACACATCGTCGAAAGGTATAATTTCTTTCGATTCATCAACGCGAGCTAACGAGAATTTTCTGGCTGAAACGGAGATAATAGATGAGTTACGCGATAAATTTGAGTCCATTGTTGATAAAATAAATAATATAAATTTGTTATCAAAGATTACGGTCAATCCCGAGTATTCTTGCCTCGATTCATTTGATGATTTATACTCGAGAGTTAAACGCGTTAGAAATAAAATATTAACCACTTCTAAGGTGCGTTCACTCGAGACCAGTAGCTCGATCAAGTCCGTAGTGAAATTAGAACCTTTAGTAATTCCGAGTTTTGACGGACGCCCTGAAAACTGGAATACCTTTTATCAGTCTTTTAAAGCTAATATTCATTTGAATCAACAGCTTTCTGACTCGCAACGTGTACAGTATCTAATTTCTAAACTCACCCACGACGCACTAAAATTCACTTCCGGTATTATTCCGTCAGGTGAAACATATAAAATACTGTGGGATAGTTTGGTTAAGAAATACCACGACAAACGCTCATTAGGTACATATTATCTCAATAATATACTGGACTTAAAAACTTGCTCGCACACTGCGAACGCTCTTGATACCTTTGTTAGTAAATACTCCGCTTCGATTTCAGCTCTAAAAGAATTAGGCATAACAGATCTAACTGATTTTATTTTTCTTCAATGCGCTTTGAGAAGGATGGATCCTCAAACCATCCAAGCCTTTGAACTTTCGATTCGGGATGTGGAAGTGCCTACGACACAACAGCTTATCGCTTTTATACAAGATCAGGCTAAGATTTTGGAGCGCTCAAACCCGCGAAATTGGTCATATACGAAACCCGCTGCTGTTGTTACGTCGCCCTCACGCGACCGGCGCGTTCATCACACCTCCAAATCTTACGCAGCAGTTACCGCGAATTGTTGTTTGTGTAGTGGTAACCATCGACATTTATATGATTGCGCTCAGTTTAAAAATATGCGAGACGCAAGGGCTAGATATGAGTTTATTAAATCGAAGTACGGTTGCGTTAATTGTTTAAGCACTTTACATAAACTTCCGGATTGTAAGAGTACGTCAGTCTGTTTCTGTAATAAAAGACACCATAGGTTATTGCATTTTGATAGTAATAATTCGCAATCGCATGCGGCTATGGTAAATACCGCCGTCGCGTACTCGCCGCCGCCCGCTCATCGAGCGACCGTTACTTCGCCCGCGCCTTCTCATCGCGCTCACACGACTTCGTCATGCATTCGAGCGCCCCCGCTTGCTACAGAACCAGTTACACATACACAGTCTTACACTTCTTGTCATAAGGGTGATATACTTTTGTCAACCGCTCAGGTATACGCGCGCTCTAAGGGTAGCGCTGGTATCAAATCTGTAGTTAGGTGTTTGATAGATAATGGCTCGCAGAATAATCTAATAACATCTGCTTGTTCTAGTTTATTAAATTTACCGATAATACCGTTGAATAATTCCTATGTTAAAGGTGTTGGTTCCGCTTCAAGTCCGATAATCGGTTATGTTCATTTAGACATTGAATCTCGTATTTATCCGGATCAGAAATACACTATACATGCGCTTGTTGTAGAATGCATTACGGATCAATTGCCTTCGAAATTTATCGATTGTGATCGCGACCTAGATTTTCGTAACCTTCCGCTCGCTGACTTAAGCTGGAATATTCCGGGCAAGATTGATTTATTGTTAGGTGCCCAGCTATTCCCATTTATATACTTAGGAAATATGGTCGAGTGTGGGCCGCGCGCACCGTGTGCTTTATCTACAACATTTGGTTACGTACTTATGGGAGATTACCCGCGTAAACATATTTTACCTACTGCCGCGTCTTTTTCTGCGTTAGCGCTTAATGATATAGTGCAAAAGTTCTGGGAACTTGCAGAAGTACCCATGAAACGCTTGTTGTCACCAGAGGAGACAGATTGCGAAAATATTTTCACGGCTACCGTGACCCGTGACGACGTAGGTCGTTATACAGTTGCATTACCGTTCTGTAGGGACCCTTCGGAATTAGGTAATTCGCACGCTACCGCTTATCGCCGTTTCGTTTCACTCGAGCGTAAGCTCCGTCAGGCACCGATAGTGCGCGAAAATTATAACAAGGTTATTCAGGATTATATTGATAACAATTACCTCAGTCCTGTTAAAGAATCTGAGCTGTCCTCTGATGGTTATTATATACCGCATCACGCAGTAGTCCGACCTGATAAACCGATGCCGCGCATCGTATTGGACGCGAGTGCTAAAACGCATACAGGACTTTCGCTTAACGATATATTACATATTGGACCCAATTTACAGGCCGATCTGTTTTTATTATTGTTAGGTTTTAGATTATTTCCTATTGCAATGAACGCTGATATAAAACAATATTATTTACGGATTGGTGTACCAGTAGACCAACATAAATACCTACGCATTTTATTTAGATTCAACGAATCGGAAAAAATTCGAACTTATGCCTTTAATAGGCAACCTTTCGGTCTCAAGTCAAGCCCTTACATAGCTATGCGCACTGTGCGACAGCTGGCTACTGACATGAGTCCGCTCTATCCTGATGCCGCGAAAGTGGCAGAGACCTGTCTGTATAGGGACGATTTGGTTCTTTCTATTGCAAATGAGGATACTGCCACGCAATTAGCTCACAACTTGATTAAGTTTTTCAAATCGGGTGACTTTGACTTAGTGAAGTGGTCTAGCAATTCACCAGTGCTACTTGACTCGCTTCCCGACACGCACCGCAAGTCGCTTGATTTTGATGTTGACAATAATGTCTCTAAGGTCTTAGGTCTCTCATGGGAACCATGTGAAGATAATTTTCATTTCACATGCGCCGCAATTAATGAAAGGTGCACCAAGAGAAACATACTCTCGATGGTTGCACGACTATTTGACGTGCTCGGATTGGTCGCGCCTGTGATTCTCTATGCCAAGTTGTTAATTAAGGAACTGTGGCTCAGCAAGTGTGATTGGGACGATCCTGCACCGGAGCACATACGCACCCGTTTTTTCGCTCTTGCGCAAGAACTTCAAATGCTTGACACTTTAAGGATTCCACGTCATGTAGGCGTCGAAGTTGGTTGTGAATTACGTCTTGTTGCTTTTTGTGATGCTAGCATGAATGGTCTGGGATGTGTCATTTATGCCCATTGTACCCACCCGTCTGGCATTCAAACTCGCATTCTTTGCGCTAAATCAAAGGTTTCGCCAACAAAAATCACTACGCTCGCTCGCTTAGAATTATGCGCTATTTTACTTATGTCAAAATTAATAAAAACTGTGCGAGACACATATGCAACACGTATGCCCATTGCCGGGATATACGCATTTTCTGATTCCACTATTGCTTTATCATGGGTTCATTCTTCACCACATCGTTGGTCAGTTTTCGTCGGTAATCGCGTCGCTCAGTGCCAAGAAAACTTGGACTCTAAACATTTTTATCATATTGCCGGAGCTAGTAATCCAAGTGATTGTCTTTCGCGTGGTATGCTTCCATCGCAACTTTGGACCCACGATTTGTGGTGGAAAGGTCCTCCGTGGATTCGCAGCTCATCTGAGAAGTGGCCGATTAAGCCATTCTCGCTTAATAATTGCTCTGTCTTGCCTGAACTCAAGGCAAATGTGTTGGCTGCCATTACTCACACAGAGCCGCCGTTGCTGTGTACGTTAGCACAACGTGTTTCTTCTTGGGAAAAGTTGCTACGTATCACCGCATATGTATTAAAATTCGCAAGACCTAAAGTTAAGGTCGAACCTCGTTCTATAGCAGGGTTGACAAGTGCTGAGAATGCGTTAATTCTCGCCGTTCAATCTGTGCACTTCTGTGAAGATATCAAATTGATCAAGGCTGATAAATTACCTTCAAAAAAGCTGCAAAGCCTCTTCGTCTTCTTAGACAAACAAGGGATTTTACGCATTGGAGGAAGACTTTCTGGATCAATGCTTCCTTTCGAAGCTAAACATCCGGTTCTTCTCCCTAAACGCGATCATGTCGTTGACTTAATAATACAGCATTTTCATGTTGTTAATTGTCACACCGGACCTGGACTTCTTATGTCTATTATACGACAACGCTACTGGATCTTGGATGCCAGGACTGTTATCAGGTCCAAGTTGCGAAAGTGCAACACTTGCTTTAAATGCAACCCAACGCATCCAACGCCTATAATGGCTGATCTTCCTGATTACCGTGTTTCAGAGGCCAAGGCATTTTGTCACACTGGTGTAGATTACGCTGGTCCGATAAGGACAATCCTTTCTCGCCGCAGAGGTCAACATGCGCAAAAGGCGTACATCGTTCTTTTTGTTTGCATGGTCACACGTAGTCTACATATTGAAGTGACCAGTGATTTAACTACTGAAAACTTTCTAGCCGCTTTTAAACGCTTTATTTCCCGTCGAGGACCAGTTTCATGTCTCTATTCCGATAATGGATCTACTTTCATCGGTGCGAAGGCACATTTAGATGAGCTGTATAGTTTTTTATTGAACTCTAGCTTCAAAAACGCGCTGTCGAATGAGTTGCTCTCTCGACGCATAGAGTGGAAGATGATTCCCCCAAGATCACCAAATTTTGGTGGGATGTGGGAAGGGAATATAAAGAGCATGAAAACGCATTTATATAGAGTAATAGGAAGTCAGTTACTTACATACGAAGAACTGCAAACTGTTCTTACTCAGATAGAGTGTATTCTTAACTCTCGTCCATTGAGCGTATTATCGTCAGACCCTTATCCTGAGGTGTTAACTCCCGCGCATTTTTTGATGTCTACTCCGTTGCAATATTTACCCGCTGCTGATTTGTCAGATCAACGATTGAGTCTATTAGAACGTAAAAAGTTGTTAGATAGTATGGTCCAATCCTTTTGGAAGAAATGGCACTTAGAGTATTTGCACACGTTGCAAGTTAGGCAAAAATGGGCTACTCCCGACAAACCGGTAGAAATCGGAACTGTTGTTCTTCTTGAGCAGGAGAATTCTCCACCGTTGCATTGGCCGTTAGGAGTAATTACGGACGTGTTCAGAGGCTCTGATAACGTTGTACGCGTGGCGATAGTTAAAACGCAAACTGGAATTTACAAACGCGCTGTAACTAAATTATATCCTATTCCTACACAATAAATTCAACTTAGTTTAAACCTTATTCTTAGTTTAAGCCGCTATATTTATCATATTTATTATTTAATCGCATAATGCATGTGTTACTCTCAGTCAGTTAGAAAATTCGCGTGTTTTGAAACATCTTGTGATGTTCCAAGGCGGGGTGCATGGTGGAGAGCCAATATATTTATAAAATGCATACATAATCGCACCATAATATATTTCGTTATATTATTAATTTCATAGTCTTTATGTAAACCACATTCTGTTTGTCGAATGCAATTAGTGCTGGTACTGCTGTAATATCGCCAATGTACTCGACGATCTCAAGAGATGGCGTTAGCAGTCTTCAAATAGTGTAAGCGCGCTGCACCCTGATTGGTGCAAGAAAAAACGGACATACCCTGCTCTCATCGCTTTTCGCTAAGACGCTAAGAAGACGCCTTTAATATAAAAATTTTGTTCCGCCACGGACATCAGTTATATTTCTCGTGAAAAGAAGCTGATTTTCCGTTAGTCCTATAGCCGTGTAGTGTTTGGACTCGCTTGTAACCTTTACAAGGTGTATGTGGAGTGCTCTAGTCTTCGATCGTGACCGGCCGGTCAATACCTTGCAAGAGACCGTAGAAACCTCGCCGCTGCTCGCTGCCTTCTGGAGGATCGGGACTTGGTCGGTGTTGCAGGTTAGTGCTGGCATGATTGGTTTGATCGATAGAAGTGGTTTACTTCCCTACACCTCGTACGCTAACTGTTGAGCAATCACACCCTGGTCGGGCTATTTACACGCCTGACCAGTTGGTACATTTTATTTTTTAAATAAAAAAACAGTAGCGGTTGCGTTTATTTGACGAAGGTGACATTATTTTTCAGCATAAAAAAAATCATATATTTGCATAAAACATGGTAAAAAGATGTCACAGTTTCAAGTTTCCGCCATATTCTACCACAGCAGATGTGCAAATTTTCAAACATTTTCATTCATAAATTTAAATAAATTAATTACTGTTAATATAAATTTTGTTATGTCAAAATAATTTAATAATACAACAACCAAGAGTGGTCGAAAAACAATAATAAATAAAAAACTAAAGAATATTAATAAAAATACATGCATGACGATAATCAACACTACAAGAGGGAGATGGAGGATACATAGGAGAGCCATGCTTCGGCAAGTATGGGCCCAGCTCGACCAGAAAACCGGCAGTTAAGCAATGCTTCCATTGTTTTTCACTGAGTGAGTGAGGTTACCCAAAGCCCTAACCCCTCCCTCTCCTCTTCTCCCCTCCCTGCACTCTCCCTTTTACCCGTCTTCCTCTACTCTCACCTTAAAGGCCGTTAACGCACTGACAACGTGACCCGTCTGCTCCTTTGCCCCCTATCACATTTTATTAATATTTAATCTTATCACACAGTGTTCTGAAGCCATTCATTTACTAAACTAAAAAAATAATAACAGTAAAAAAAAATTGTGTCAGTTTTTTTTTCATGTTAGATTATTCTTTCCAGTTTCGGTGTAGGCAGCGATGGCGCAGCGTATGAAGGTCGAGGCTGGGAAACGTTAGGTGCGCATGCGCTGTATTTCAACACTGTCAGTATTGGCATTTGTCTTATAGGAAACTGGACAAGTAAGTAGATTTATTTTTTAAATATTATGTGAACGCAATAATATTTAAATAAATGCGAATGCGCTTGACTCTCAATCGTTAAGTTTATCACATAACAACGTCACTTTTTTCAGTTTATGGTAATCTCGTCACGGCTATCAGAAATAAATTTTAGATACATTCCTGTAATCCGAAGTGATCCACTCAGAAAGTAATATTGCCTTTTGGGCCGCCCTTAATATTGTAAATAACCGAGATAACTTTGGCCTTAAGGCTATTACCTTGCTCAATGACCTTGAAGATTTGATCTCTGTACAAGTATTTGTTACTTTGGCGCTGCCTACCGACAAACGACCATACTAAGAAATTAAGGGCCACAGATTAAGCAAGAACACAGAAGAGTTGTTTTCGTTTTTGCCTATTTCATTCGCTCTCGGAGAGAATTAATTAACATTTTGTACCTCTAGTTTTTGTAGTCTTATACTCTCTCTAATTAAGCACGGGTGCTACTATATGACACATTCTGAAGGTCTTATGATGACCAGATGAGTGCTTATCGGTTCTCAGTAACGGAAATAGTTAAAATGACCTACCTTTTAAAATTTATCTAATAGAGCACGAGTGCTACTGCATGATACATTCTGAAGGTCTTATGATGACCAGATAAGTGCTTATCGGTTCTCAGTAACGGAAATAGTTAGGATGCCTTAGCTTTTAAAATGTATCGAAATGAGCACGGGTGCTTCTGCATGATACATTCTGAAGGTCTTATGATGACCAGATAAGTGCTTATCGGTTCGCACTAACGGAAATAGTTAGGATGACTTAGCTTTTAAAATTTATCTTATTGAGCACGGGTGCTACTGCATGATACATTCTGAAGGTCTTATGATGACCCGATAAGTGCTAATCGGTTCACACTAACGGAAATTGTTAAGATAACCTACCTTTCAACATTTACTTAATTATGCACGGGTGCTACTACATGACACATTCTGAAGGTCTGATGATAACCAGGTAAGTGCGTATCAGTTCTCAGGAACGAAAATAGGATGACCTAGCTTTCAACATTTACCTAATTGTGCACGGGTGCTACTACAGTTACATTCTGAAGGTCTGGTGATTACCAGGTAAGTGCTTATCGTTTTTCAGTAACGGAAATTGTTAGGATGACCTAGCTTTCAACATTTACCTGATTTATAATTGCACAGGTGCTTTTGCCTTTAGGAATTTGCTCAACAATTGTTTTATATATTATGAAAACAGGTTTCCTTTTAGTGTTAAAGTTAACTGCAGACGCTGAACATCGAGTTTGGTATCCACACCGGCAGGGGTATTTCACTCTTTTACCACCCACAAATTTGGCAACCACGCTATAAAAAATTTCCACGATGTTGCTGTCAACGAGACTTCTGGAATGCCCTGCAATAATATTAACAAAAAAACATATTTTCTGCCATAAGAAACTTGTAAAAAATGCTTGCGGTAGAATCTCAACTTTTGTGGACTGTTACAGAAATGGTTTTTACGTTTGGTATGGTGGTCTAAAGGGGAATACTCTGCCAACTAGACTGTCCCGTCTTGGTTGTTAACTGTTCCGATTTAAATTTATAAAAAAGTTAGCGTAGTAATTGCTTACAAAAATTATATATTGATATTTTTTTGAATTTTTTAAATATTGTTTTTTGATTGGAGTACCAATCAAAAGACAATGTTTAAATATTTTTTGTTTCATCGTGTATAGATATCTATAAAACGTAATAATTTATAGTATATCTGAAAAATAGTTTATCTAAAAAATACCGCAGTGGTAGCAAACATAATAAATTACTGTAATAATTTGCCCTGCCCCCTCATCAAAAATCATACTAGACAGATCGTATGTTTCTATTGACTCGGGTTAATTCGGGACCTTTCAAATGAGACCAAACACGATGGTTCTACGTAGTGCCGTCACTGAGATCCTATACCCACCTTCGGAGTCCATCATCAGGTAGGCGACAACACTAAGGTCTCCATGAGACTTTTCAAATGAGTCCAAACACGATGGTTCTACGTAGTGCCGTCACTGAGATCCTTTATCTACCTTCGGAGTCCGCCATCAGGTAGGTGACATCATCAGTCACCAAGGTCTCCTTGAGACCTTTCAAATGAGACCAAACACGATGGTTCTACGTAGTGCCGTCACTGAGATCCTATACCCACCTTCGGAGTCCACCATCAGGTAGGCGACAAAATTAGTCACTATGGTCTCCATGAGACTTTTCAAATGAATCCAAACACGATGGTTCTACGCAGTGCTGTCACTGAGATCCTATACCCACCTTCGGAGTCCACCATCAGGTAGGCGACCATGGACCCTTCAAATGAGACCAAACACGATGGTTCTACGTAGAGCCGTCACTGAGATCCTTTATCTACCTTCGGAGTCCGCCATCAGGTAGGCGACATTATCAGTCACCGAGGTCTCCATGAGACCTTTCAAATGAGTCCAAACACGATGGTTCTACGTAGTACCATCACTGAGGTCCTATACCCACCTTCGGAGTCTACCATCAGGTAGGTGACATCATCGGTCATTTAGATCTCTATATCCTCTGTCAAACCATTTGACCAATTGCAAGAACCGAGATCAAGTCGAACTAAACTGCGTTTTCATAGTTTACTCAATGAATTTCATTGAATAAAACGTGAGTACTCAGTTTAGTTGAACAGATTTTCCCGGTCTCGCTTCACCTTACATTTATTTTTATAATCAAGCTTATTCTATGACACGTTCTTATAACAAAACGAAATTACAAACTACTTTACATATATTTACGAACTTAATATCTATTCTTATTTTACGAAATATTTATATTTGTACCATTTGCGATATGATTTCATTCAAAAATTATACAATACGAGAACTTTTAGATTTCATTTGGAAAAAAAAACGCGCGTACAGCCCACCCGTCACAAGAGTCATTGAGACACTGATCAACTGATGTATCGCGCCTGGACTGTGCGTCACAGGCCTTTGCGGGGGTGCTCCAGCGGGGTACTGGTGAAGTTTCGAGTTTTTAGTTATTATTTAAAATATTAAAAGATATAAAAAAAAAAACAATGCAAATTGTGAAGTACGTTTTTACGTTACGAATTACATATTTTTTGTTACAAAATTCATGTCGAACTATTTAGCCGTTGCAGAGAAAAATTACAGTTTAAGTTGAAAAAAGGACCTGTTTAATGATATTTTTTAACAAAGTTTGGTAAACATTATTAAAATTTTAAACAATGCAATGTATTTGTGACGACCTTAAGTACACTATATATTTTTTATATGGAAAACGCACAAAGGGATTCATCTACAATCATTTGTAAACATATGGTGTTTTTAGGATTTGAAATTTAAATCCTTGAATCATATATACCGTAGATTTTTGATCGGTGCTCAAAAAAGGGCACCACCTAAACTGTGCTTAAATCAGTTGTAAGCACAGTTGTTTAGCTCCCTTCATAGTGCTATCAGACGCTTCGCGCTCGCGCTAGCGATGTGACTTTTTAGGTGTAGCCGAAAAATGTTGAAACTATGCTTTAGAAATGCAATGCGGGCATTAATTGTCGTACTTTCGATACATTTTTATGATAGTTTCAATTTTTTAAAGTATAATATGGGCACTGTCATAATTTTAAATATTTACTGGGACATTCATTGTATGGTCTGATTCATATTAGGATGGTTTAATAAACGCATGCACATAAAGTATATAATGTACCATCTGGTGCCACTATTTGACATGATTTTTAGGGAACGTGTATATTTGATCGAAGTATTTAGCACACAAGAAAGCAATTTTATGTGTTTAGTCTGTCTTCCCTAGATGGGGTTGTTGTATTTCTCGAATGTGGTGTTACTGCACTAAAACGTAACCTAAACAAATAACATGTTCGTTATTTGCAGTTTATCTCCAAAAACATTGAAATAAAAATTCCTTCTAAAGAAGTTAATTTATTATTTGCAGCTGAACTCCCACCAGCCCAGCAACTTAAAACAACACAGGCTTTAATAGCAGCTGGGGTAAAACAAGGCTACATACGACCTGATTACAAACTCGTCGGACATCGTCAAGTTAGAAACACTGTCTGTCCCGGAGAAGCTCTGTACAAAGAGATCCAGTCCTGGGATCATTATACACCTTTCCCAGCAACCTACAAAGATCTACTTAATATTACGGAATTACCTGAGTCTGTGAAAAAAAATATCTTGGCTGGTAACAGCTAGTAATGCGACCAGTTCTTGGTGTATATGATTGAATCGGATGCTTGTTCTGACTGATTGGAATAGTAGCATTTACATTTAAAACAAACAAAAACAAGTTGAAAGATACCATATCTTAGAAGGTACTTCTTTTTTGTTTCTTTTTTTTTTAAAGACAACTCCCTCCCGCATTAGGAATATTCCTGTGTCATGGCTTCACAAACATTTAAACAACAGACACAAAGAACACCCAGACTCGGGACAACTATTTGTGAATCACACAAATTTTTGTCTCCTTTATTTTCATTGTTTTCTAACAAATTACATGAATAATTGTTATGTAACACAAACATATTTCTGTAAAATCAATTTATTGACCAATCAGCAGAATATTGTAGGAATGTCCATATCGACCTAAATTAATGGGAAATTCGTTGCTACCAATAAAGGGCCGACATTTTTACTAGTTCTTCCCAGACGTCCGCGAGTGGTCGGGAATGTCTTAGCTTACACTGTGTTCCCAGTTTATACCTACACTTCGAAAATCCTTTACTTTATTTGATGTATCGTTGCTTATTTTTAGACACAAAGACTAAACTGTATTGAATACTTTGCAATAAGTAGGTGATGTTTCAATCATACATATTGAAAAAAAAGTTCAAATGGAATAAAAGAATTTTGGCCCCTTATAATTATTCAATTTCAAATAGGTAGTCCCATAGGTTGTTTGCTCAAATTTGTATTTCGAATAGACACAATGTACAATAGTAAATTATCTTCAAAACAAACATGTTTATTTGCCATAAATGTCGACTTATGTATTTATTTCTATTAAGTTATGTTACATAATTAAGTAGGTGTAGAACTCAGAACTTGAAACCTTCAATATATGGATAAGATTGTTGCCTAAATTTACCGAGTTTCCAAGCTTAAAAATAGAATTATTACAATATTGTCAAAATTTTCCTTAGTCTGAAGATGGACAATTGCAACTACATACATTTATTCTGTTAATATAAGAGAAAGTGATATTAAGTCTTTATGTTTAAATACCTTTTAAAGAAGTATATAACTATAATAATAATTTGTATCCTTACATGGCTGTGATTATTTACACATAATACATATTTAAAGATTGTACCCGTAATTAATTAATTACAGGATAAGTACTAAGTAAATATTTATTTTACAAAATACCGTTTTGGTTGTAATACACTGTTGCTGCTCCGTGATTGTAACACAGAAAATACATATCTTCCTTTCTTTTGTTGATATAATTATATTCCGAACGAAGAAGAAGTTAAAATAATTTTATAACCACTGTAACTTAAAACTGCTGTGTTATCAGTTTTTTAAAGAACTTCCGATGTATACTACCGAAGTAACTATTATCCGAAGTAATTATTATATATGTGATATTACTGCGTGTTGCTTAACTTAAGGAGAATGAATGAAGACATATACTATGTAGGTACAGTGTGTGCTGTAAAAAGTAATCTAAGTATTTAAGTAAATAATTGTACTTCCTAATAATGTTATTAACGTTTAAATTAATAAATATGTATATATACACGTATAGAACGTTCTTTATATCTATTTATATCTCTCTTTTATAGGGGGAGAGCGATGCTTCGGCACGTATGGGCCAGCTCGACCGGAGTGATACCACGGCCTCACAGAAAACTGGCAGTTTGCCGAGTAAGTGAGGTTACTGGAGGCCCTAACCCTTCCCTCTTCCCCTCTTCCCTCCCTTGCCCTACTCCCACCGTAAAGGCCGGCAACGCACTTGTGACTCTCGAGTTGCAGGTGCTCATGGGCGGTGGCAGCAGTCGATTACCATCAGGTGACCCGTCTGCTCGTTTGGCTATAATAGCACAAAAAAAATCTACCCAAGAAATGTCGATAAAATCAAAACTAAATACGTACGCTGAAGACGGTGGTAATACCAAAAGTAAAAAAAAAACTTGCAAAATACTTTATAAAAGTATGAGAACTCTAGTGTAATACTCGCGTTAGAACTCTCAAGTCCATTCAGGCCAATGGGAGAAGATGTCATCATGGTTTAAGTTCCAAAAACAATCACAAAATGATGTTCACATCCTGAGAATTAAAGCTGAAATTGCAGCGATATAAAAGTACCTACTAACTAGGCATTAATAAAGTTCAGGACTTGATACCTTATCAATAGATTTTTTAATATAAATATCCCGGTAAATCTTAGTGGTTACTTTACGAGTATTACCTAAATATATTATATAAATTAAGTTGGAAGCTACAGAGTTTTATGGAAGTCTTTTAGAAGAGGTTATAGAATTCCGAAGAATATTCGAAAAACCCTGTGTTTTCCGAAAATTATAAGTACAGATATAATTAATATTTATATTCACTTATTTCCTTTTAACAAATATACACGTACCTATAATTTGATTGCATATTAGATGCGTGAATTGGGACTTAATGGCGTTATATTTTATTAGGTAGGTACGAAAGAAAAAGTCATTGAATCCGTAAATATAACGCGTTTAGTCCCAATTATACACCTTTTAAATATTATCACGATTAAGTCGCGAATTACACATCTAATATGTATTAAAGTCGCGAAAGTTTAAAAACAATTATTACATACAACATATAACACCTTTCATATACATACAATGTTTTTAAAATCTCGATAAAGACTATATATAAACATTTATTTTATCGCGACAGATAGGTACTACTATTATAATTGTTATTTATTATTTATATACAATGTTATATCATCACTACAAAAGACATTTTTGTCTACATATATTATACAATCGTACATAATTTTAACCATATCTTTCGGTATAAAATTCATGAAATATCATATTACGCACCAAAATCGGAGAATATATTTACATCCCTAAAGTATGTATGTACCTTTTATACTAACTTGAAACAGCTATATGTACCTATGTATGTATGATTTTCTGGTGTTCCTCCTGTACTTCCTCTTGTGCCTTCTTCATATCAAAATATATCATAACAGTTAATAATATATATATCCATAATCACTTCGTCATCCATTCCTATATTTAGATTCCAATGGTACTATTATAGTATACAGTTCTTTTTAATATTTTTTTAAAAGTTACTTTTTAATTGATGCACTTAAGCGATAAAATAGTGACACAATATATCTATATTAATAAAGTCAAGGGGTACGGTAGACTCGATTGAAACCTTACCTGAATAATAAAACATAAAAAAATTATGATTTCGAGTCGACAACATCTAACCGCAAAATTCGGATTGTCGAGTATTTTGTTAAATTCTAATGGTGCAAATGGCAGTCGCCATATTGGCCACTCGGATGCCATCTTGAGTTAAGGCCAATTTACACGTATACACGTACGTATACCTACAGTCTTTGGACCTCACTCTAGCTTTCCATCAGGCGGGTTGAGGTCATTCTGGCGTGTCACAATAAAAAAAATAAAAAAAACATTTCGTAAAAGATTATGTATTATGAATCACATTTCACCCGAGCGAAGCCGGGTTTTTATCTAGTATGTAAATAATGACTAATACCTGCCTATTAATATATGAAACTACACATTATTTATATTTTTTTATAAACCTAATTAATATTCCCTTAAACTTTTACCTTCCTTGAAATATAACACCCATTTAGGAACCAAAGGGCAGCTGTTCATATAAATAAATAAAAAATGATATAGGAGCTAACATCACATTACATCATGTTATACTACTGACGCTAACTTCATGCTATATAATACACTATAGATACGAAATCTTTATGTGACCCGCATTCATAGCTCTCGAGTCACATATAGATACAAATTCAGGTCACAAAAAAGATACCTAAAAATCTCGGAAACTAGGAACACTAGCTTAGTGAAATAAATTGTGTTTAATACACAATTAAATACTCCTTAAATTAAAGTAATAAAACTCGAGTATATTAATTGATCTGTCAGCGACTCTTCTAGTCATTAACATATTTATGAATTTTGAAAGTAAGCGGGTCGGACACTTGTTCGAGGGAATACTATATGAACCTCCTTGTCATTTGCTGGTTTTAGTATTAGTTTAACATTATTTAAGGTATCGAGCTATTTTTTTAAATTTCAACATTTATTAAATAGTCAATGCAAAAAGTAGCAAAGCAACATCATTTGATTATTAAAACCTTCATCTTACTAAGGCACGATGACACATCATTATCACAAATTCGATATTTTTATCTAATCGAAATAATATCTCGGTGGTTCAAAACGGGGAAAAACCTAATCTATAGGTATAATCATACTCCAGGTATTAACAAGTTATAATCTGACATTTATGACGTTAGCTAAATATAGCTTCTGTACTTATCAAATATTTTATTATCAATCGTAATACTGATAGGAAAAAATAATGATAAAGATTTTGTATTTAGAACAGGCAGAATACTGGCCGTTAGTCACACTCCTAATCCTGAACACTTGTTCTTAGCTGAACACCTATGTCAATTCATATCAAAGTTGTTATGTATGATATTATATTCATTCATGACAACTTACTCTGTATAATTAAAACATTTAATACATTATGTATATTATAAAGTAACTTTATTTTTCATACCATTGAGGTTGCAAATAAAGCAAGCATGCAGCCAGTCTGATGGTAGGCAGTCTAACTAAGATCAATTTCTGCTTAATGTGCGTGACATCTGGGTGCGTATCTGGGGCGGTGCCTCTCATTGATACACTGCTTATATTGATATTGTTTATTTTTTATTTTTATTTATTACTGATACGGCTTGTTAGACAGAAAGTTTAATGTGTGTTTTTAAGATTAGCATCAAATTGAACGCACATAGTTTAATTAGAAATTCGTATTTTCTGATTACAGTATGTATAACTAATGTTTTTATTTCCAGTTATTTCCAACAGTATAATGTGAAAAATAAAATTAAAATAATAGGTAATCGTTTGAAGATGCATTGAGGCTATTATTTCAGCGTTAAAAAGTATTGAGTTTCAACATTGATCGTCTCTTTGCTTATTATCACTTGATACAATCAAAAATAAAATCTAACTTATCCAGAACATAAGAGAAATATAAATTTAAGATGGTTTTAAGAGTAATTATTCAACAGTGATCAAAATGGCTCTTTAAATAGCTAATATTAAATTTTCACCATCTTTCTAGCGTCTTGGTGTTTACATCTACACACTTAACAGTTTAGCAGAGTGCACAATTTTGTGCTCTTATGCGTAGACATAGATCGAAGTAAATATATTTGTATCTATGCCTACACAAACTCGATAGAATATATCTTAAACACACATGATAAGCAGGAATATTAGAAGACTGTTTACAAACCAAAGGAAGATACTCATAAAATTTTATTGCTAACAACATTATTTTTATAAATATATATAATAATATTTAGCTTATTTTTATTTATTTAGTAAAAAGCAGGACTTTTTATATATATTCAGATAGAAAACGAATTAAAACGTCCAAATTATTTTCGCCGGTTTGTACAGATGAAGAAAAATCTAACTATTTTATATAAGTTATACATTTTGAATTTTTTATTCAGATTGCCCAATTATTTTTGTTTATTGTAGTTGAAAAATTATGTTTTGAAAAAAAAATACAATTTATTTATTTACCTAAAATATTAGGTTTAAATGTAATGTTATTAGCGCTTCCATGTTTGTTTATTGTAAATTAATTATATAGTTATTGGCTTGTTTAATGTATATTTAGTCTCGTTTATATTGCTCGTTAGTGATCTATTATATATTGATTCTTGTTAAGAAGTTTATGAATATTTTTTAATGTATAAAACCTTATTATAAGCTAGAGCAGAAGTGTATTTATTTAATGTTCTATTGGGTGTAGCTCTTATATTCTGATATGTCTTTATAAATATAAATTTCTATGTATACTGTAATGTTGCTGTTAAGGCTTTTTAGATGTTTCGTGCTGTTATTAATATCGATGTCTATCAAATCAAATAATTGTGATTATCATACGCTTATATAACTTGATGATTCACACTAAGGATGAAAACTCCAAAATTAACGTACGAAGCGAAATAAAAGCGAAACTGTAAACTATTTCGAGAAATGCATGATTATAGAAATCAGTAAGAGAGAGAAAGAAAGGTGGTCAGCTACCGGGGTTAAATAAAATTATATTGTTTGGAAAATATTCTTCCTTGGTGTGGATGTAGTACAGACACCTAGATCCTAAACAGGCCTAAGTCCAAACTAAGCCAAGCTTTCTATTCTGAACTGTGTTATGAACACAATTAGTGTCAAAAGTAGAAAAATACTAAATTATATCGACTTTTTAATAATACATACACATGTTTTTGGAGCATTTATAGTTATTAGTGGCGACAAAAAAATCAGGTTTTGTTTTAATCTCTAACAATGGCTACCTATCTATTTGAATAAGAAAAACATTATAAGTAAAGTTGTGTTTATTTTTATTTCAATAATTAATGCTTTTATGAACAACTTTTTTCAAAATTAGTCGTAAATATTTATTTCAAAAAATGTTTTCAAACGTTAAAAAAATATATTTAAATTTTAATAGGTACATTTGAATCGGTGTAATAAACCTTTTTACGGCAATTCAATTAAGAAGTAAACAATATATTATGATTTATGACTTATTAAATGTACAGTCACTTAGTTTTATAATATATGTATAGAATAATAGGAACATTATTCCGAGACGGACATTTTAACTGTATTCCTATATTATCTTATTTTCAATTTATAACTAAGAACTAATTATTTTAAATCAGTATACCTAATATATTAAATATTTTAATGTTTTGTCCAATTTTTTGTCTTTTATTATCTGTGCACAATTCTATATTCTTTAATACAGTCATGATGTGAAGCACGTTAGTTTTTAAACATTTTAATGAAATAATAAACATTGGAATAGATTTTAAAGCACTAAATGTGACAAAACACTACGAAAGTCATCAATAAATTCATCAACTTACATTGTTTGTACGTAGTTAAGAACAATATAGTCAACAATTATTTTTGTGAGAGCCATCTTTGTCATTAAAACATGTTTCCATTTTGTCGTGTTATTTCATTTTAATTGTTTACTTACGATGAAGTCCCTACGGCCACTACGGACTACCTTAGGATTATTATTATTAGTAGTCATCAATCAAGTTCTTGAAACAAAATTGAGCGTCTGTTCTTAGAAAGGAGGTAGCTATGTACTTCGTTAGGGAAAAACCTTTAATTTATTGCGGTGACATAAATATTAGTTAGGCCGCATATTGGCGAGAAAACATTGAGTCATCTAAATTGATTTTGTGATAGAGATAATAAACAACTAGGATGAATTTACAGATTCACTAAAGTAATATTTAATCATTATTCATTTTTTATTGATTTATTCTAATAAAAACTGAAAGTGTAAGGATATCTAGACCAGGTTTGCCACCCGTACATATATAGTATATAGTATCGTACTATATTTTGATCACTATATATTATAGAACAATAATATTGTACAAAAAATACTATATTTTTATTGTTAACGCAACTGTTGCCATGTTTACTGGAAAAGACTGGAATTGTTTGTAACGCTTTCACGCCTTACCTACTCAACCGACCATCGTGAGGTTTTTTTACAGTTGTCAATGGTACATAAAAAGACATAGGTTGTCTACCATCCAGAAAAAAATGTTTGGAAAACCATGTTGTTTGACAAAATCTACAATAACGCGAGATAAGTCTTGGGTAAAAGGTAGGAACGATGAAATATGTGAAGGTACTATTTTTTTTTTACCTGAATTTTCTAAAAGTATCTACTATATTTTTTGCAAGTAAATAAAAACACTATATTTTTCCCAAAAAAAGGTGGCAACCCTAATCTATACATACAGTAAGAGAAAAAGAATAGTCTATTTAGCATTTAACTTAGAAAGAGAAAAGAAGTCGTTTCTAAAGTCTGTCACATTTTCTGATAACTCTTTTAAGGATAGACATAGCATAGACTATTACCTTTGCACAGTATTATTTTAATAAACGTCAAAACCGAAGTTTCGGTAAATTTTTGTATGAAATACTAAGACTGACGTCACATCTGTGTTGTTAAATCATTTATTTTTAATGTTGGCTTGTTGATTATAAAATAAATTACAAACGTTAAATAAAAATAGGGGACAATTTATTTACGCAGTATTTGATGGTTACCTTATTTAGACGCAATAATTTATTTTGAATATAGCCATGGACCTAATTAATTAATAGTTAATGTCTTTGAAAGCTAACAATATATTCATTAAGCACTTGCTAAGTAAATATTAGTAAAGTATAGTTAGGGACTTAGAGGAATGAGTATTTCAGGCATGACATCGTTTTATTGAAGAAGTACCCACATATAGCTCCAGACTACAGAAGACTGCTGAACGTTTTGGTAATCCACGTTTTGAAATATGATGAGTTAAAGTATATAATAAAGATTTACTTCCTAGGCTAGATTTGTCATTATTAGTGTTAGCAGATGTCGGAAAATATATAGGTATGATAGCATTTGGTTATTTGGTAAACTGCATAAACTACACTATTTATACCTACTCTGGTACAAACTGACGTTAAGTAAATATAAATTATTGCAATTATATCACTATTGTTTGGCATGATAATTATCAACATTTTAAAATGTTTATATGAATAATATCTCATTAGTTCATGACAGATAAGGGTATTTACACAATACCTACGTCACATTGTTAAATAACATGAAACTAATGATTCAAAGAAGATTGATAATTGATAGTAAATTTTACAGGTCATTATACGGTGTACTCGTACTATGACAAGTGATTATATACTAAGTATTAAGCATACTTGGTAACTACGTACTTATTGCAGAAAATACGATGTAAACCTACAACCATCTGACCATGAACTACTAAGAGTTAGTAAACTGTTCTTAAGACTTATGGCATGTGACTCTTCGGCTCTTCAGTGCTTCTTCGGCGCTTTAGTGTCTTTTTTGCGTTAGGACACTACTCTGTCCTAACTCAAAAAGACACTAAATCGAGGTAGGTTAAAAAAACTATCGACATGACTCATGCACACATTAGCGAGATTAACATTTGAAGCATTCCGAATATAATGGTGCAAAAAATTATGTTTTTAGAATTTTTTGAGTTATTCACATGTTACTTGTACTGTTATTTGCGCAAATATCAAACTTAAAATATATTAAACTTTAGCCAGATTCCTTTATGTGAAGACAGAATTATTAAACCTACTCGCCGTGTCTCGAAGTTACAATCATGTTTGTCACTCACAAGTCATGGCACTTTTTGTGGAACAAATTTGTCATAACAAATAATTAATATAAATTAACATAAATACAAATTAAAACTAAAACAGCTGATTGAGAATAAATGGCGTATTGAGATAACGATCACGCAATATTAATAATGCACATGTTATTAAATATGTATTGAATAAAGTCATTTTAAATGTCGGTTTTAGTTTTGTGGATAAACCGCTAGGATATCTTTTGGTACACAGCTATATATAAAAAAAAGGTTTTGAAATACATGTACCTGCTAATGAGAAATACTTAATGAGATTAGAGTTGAGGTATTTTATCTAGTATTAGCAACCCTTCCCGTCTTCGCACGGGTAGCAAAGCATAATATATATTGATTTTTCCCGACATCTTCAACAATCATCGTCATATTTCAGCCATTTTACACAAAACCTTAATGAATTATACACCTAAACCTGGCTCATGAATCACTCGACAGACAGACAGACAGATGCGGCGGGCTACTTTGTTTTATAATATGTAGTACTAGTGATTGTGAATAATGCGTGTAAGTAATAATTGGGGAATAAAACATCTTCATTGGTGCCGATTCTATTGTACACTCGACTAAACTAAAACCTGACTTAATTTCTTCATATGAAATCAACCTAGTGTTCTTCGTAATAAGGTATATTTGTTACTAGCATCTATTTCTCAGCGCCGCTAAATTTCAATAAAACCTGTCAACGTACACTCAACTTTATTTCTACGCAGTCTTCATTTATTCAAACGCTGTTTAATTGCCGTATAAAAACTTGTTCAAAACGAACAAGGATGACGTGTTTTTAATCTACACCTACGAAGACGCTTACTAAAAACACAGAGCAAAAGAGATGGCATCCAACGGATAACGGCTCTCGCTACGTGGTATTAAAGTTTATTTAAGCGTATCAGACTTTAGTCGACAAATAAATTGCTTATTTTGATACCGACATATGTTACCTACTTGTTTCAATTTGAAATAAGACCTTGTTTCTAAGTGTACAAGGTTTACTTCTTATATGAAGAAAATTTAGTGAATTTTAATTTAGCGAGTGAAATAACAGAATTGGGGCCATTGTCAACAATGACTCATAAAAACTATAATGACCATTTAAACGTATCAGGAGCTTGTATTGTTACCTTATCTATCAAAAACAATACAAATAAATAAAATTGAAGTGTACAGTAAACCAACAACATTGAGGCAGGCGAGAAACGTAGGGGGTGCGGTCTAGAAAACCTCCACGTGGTGCACCCTGGAAACGTTGGCGATGATGCTGCCTTTTCTTCCTCTGTTTTTGAGGACGGCGTCATCGCCAACGGCTAATATTCTAGTAGGAAGAGGAGGCCATCTTTCTTCGGCCACTTGGTTGAGGCTTGGCCCAACAGAGCGGGCGTTTCTGCCGATTCCTCTCTTGGCTCTTCGCTCATCGGAGCTATGAGGATGAAAACCTCGGTAAAAAATCACGAAGGAGGGACCCTTCCATGGGTCGAAGTTTCTCCGCTGTCCTCAGTGGAAAAGGAAGACGGGCTCGGCGTGCACTCACACTGCCACCGAGCAGGCTTGGGAATTTAGTTTCCTGGCCACCGTCGGCATACCGTAATCCCGAATGGAGTCGTGGTCATGTTTCGACTCCGACACACCGCCCCACCGAAAACCCCGGTGGGGTGACGGCCCGAGGGGGTTTCCACACGCACAAAAAAAAAAAAGGCGAGAAACGTAGGCAAAAAAATTATTGTGTTTTTTTTCTCCCGGACGGGTCCTGTCTACGCGATCCCACTTGAGGAACAAAAGACAGTCAATGCTGAATGGTACACTACCATCGGTTTACCCAGTGTCTTTAAAAAATGTTAGGGAAAAACGACCCAGAAGTCGCATCCTATTGCACCATGACAATGCTTCGGCGCACACCGCGAACAAGACAAAATCATTTTAGGCTTCTGAAAAGGTAGAGCTAGTGACCCATCTCGCACATAGTCCACACCTGCCACCATGCGATTTCTTGATTTTCCCAAAAATTTAAGATTTGATGAGAGGTATGACATTTATAGGGCCGGAAGACGCCGTGATAGCTTCAACCAGCACGCGAAAAATTTGCCCTTAGAGTCTAAGGGCATGTTTTGAAAACATGATTTTTGAAAACATGAGGACCATTGGTCTAAGGCTTAGACCAATGGTCCTCATGTTTTCAAAAATTGTTGACCGAATGAAAAAGTGTTTAAATGTAATGCAGAAAATACTTCGAAAAGCAGTAAATATATTACTTTATATGTAAATTGTTTTATTAATGAGTTACGCAAAACTTTCAGTGTACCACACGTATGTCTTTGTATCACCTACCGGAAGTGGATGCGCACTGGTAAACGTAACCTCTCTGAGATGCCAGATGCAGTGCATCTTTCTCTACATTCAATAGAGAATGATATATCAAAAAACTGCTAGATTTGTGTTATTATTTTCAAATAATAATATCGAGCCTGAAAGAATAATCAAATTATTTTAGCTATGTGACTCATTGACTGTGAGTGGGAAATTACATAATATATGTTTAGATACTATTAATAATACACACAAAATATACAAAATTGGGAGATAGGTTCCACATGCGCCGGAATTGGGGCAAATTTTGTCCATTCATCTTCAAAATGTAGGTAAACAAAGGTTTTGCACGCGGGAAGAATGTTAGCGATGAAAATTAAATATGAGAATACATCTGTAAGTTATTATATAAAATATATAATTTTCATTTTATTGGTTTAAAACAATTACTTTGTGTGCCTATACGAAGATATTTTTGTGGTTGCTGAACACCGAAAAATTTAGTGTAACCGAAAATAATAAAATTAAAAAAACCGGATAAGTGCGAGTCTGACTCGCGCACCGAGGGTTTCGTAAGCAAAAAAACTTGTTTGTAGATACTGGTATGTAGTACGTCCGATACTGGATACGGAATCAATTCTCGAAGATTGGTGCCCGACAAACTTAACTTTGCGGTTCTAAAAATACTCTCCTATAGGTCGGTAATCGACAATCGTCGCAATCTGAAAATAGCTAGAGAACCCTAGAGAAGAGTGGGCTCACTGCTTCAGTCAATGGTTCCATCGCATGCGACGGTGCTTAGAAAGGAACGGATACTATGTACTAATCCTGGAATTAACGCGATCACAAAATAGGTATTACATACCTCTAAATTGCCTGACGTTTAGACCAGGTTGCGCTGGCCGTGGTCACAAGCTTACTGGCTCAATGGCGCATGCCCACTGTCACAGATGGGGATATGGGACGAGAGAGTTTAAAAGTTAGAACGGAGACTACTTCAAAAAGCAATAAAAAATTTAACAGGTTTCTATATCATTCAGTTCTTTATTTTCTAAAAACTTTCAGTGTGTGTCCCCGTACATCGATGTACGACAAAGTCGACATTCCAACCGCAAAATATAAGTTTGTAATCCCAAAAAGTATTTTTTAATGTGATATAACAACAAATTTCCTTTTGAGGAACGGAACCCTAAAAAGAATATTAATTTATCTATCTATTTATATATGTGTGTATAATTGGGACTAAACGCGTTATATTTACGGATTCAATGACTTTTTCTTTCGTACCTACCTAATAAAATATAACGCCATTAAGTCCCAATTCACACATCTAATATGCAATCAAATTATAGGTACGTGTATATTTGTTAAAAGGAAATAAGTGAATATAAATATTAATTATATCTGTACTTATAATTTTCGGAAAACACAGGGTTTTTCGAATATTCTTCGGAATTCTATAACCTCTTCTAAAAGACTTCCATAAAACTCTGTAGCTTCCAACTTAATTTATATAATATATTTAGGTAATACTCGTAAAGTAACCACTAAGATTTACCGGGATATTTATATTAAAAAATCTATTGATAAGGTATCAAGTCCTGAACTTTATTAATGCCTAGTTAGTAGGTACTTTTATATCGCTGCAATTTCAGCTTTAATTCTCAGGATGTGAACATCATTTTGTGATTGTTTTTGGAACTTAAACCATGATGACATCTTCTCCCATTGGCCTGAATGGACTTGAGAGTTCTAACGCGAGTATTACACTAGAGTTCTCATACTTTTATAAAGTATTTTGCAAGTTTTTTTTTTTACTTTTGGTATTACCACCGTCTTCAGCGTACGTATTTAGTTTTGATTTTATCGACATTTCTTGGGTAGATTTTTTTTGTGCTATTATAGCCAAACGAGCAGACGGGTCACCTGATGGTAATCGACTGCTGCCACCGCCCATGAGCACCTGCAACTCGAGAGTCACAAGTGCGTTGCCGGCCTTTACGGTGGGAGTAGGGCAAGGGAGGGAAGAGGGGAAGAGGGAAGGGTTAGGGCCTCCAGTAACCTCACTTACTCGGCAAACTGCCAGTTTTCTGTGAGGCCGTGGTATCACTCCGGTCGAGCTGGCCCATACGTGCCGAAGCATCGCTCTCCCCCTATAAAAGAGAGATATAAATAGATATAAAGAACGTTCTATACGTGTATATATACATATTTATTAATTTAAACGTTAATAACATTATTAGGAAGTACAATTATTGTGTATATATACATATTTATTAATTTAAACGTTAATAACATTATTAGGAAGTACAATTATTTACTTAAATACTTAGATTACTTTTTACAGCACACACTGTACCTACATAGTATATGTCTTCATTCATTCTCCTTAAGTTAAGCAACACGCAGTAATATCACATATATAATAATTACTTCGGATAATAGTTACTTCGGTAGTATACATCGGAAGTTCTTTAAAAAACTGATAACACAGCAGTTTTAAGTTACAGTGGTTATAAAATTATTTTAACTTCTTCTTCGTTCGGAATATAATTATATCAACAAAAGAAAGGAAGATATGTATTTTCTGTGTTACAATCACGGAGCAGCAACAGTGTATTACAACCAAAACGGTATTTTGTAAAATAAATATTTACTTAGTACTTATCCTGTAATTAATTAATTACGGGTACAATCTTTAAATATGTATTATGTGTAAATAATCACAGCCATGTAAGGATACAAATTATTATTATAGTTATATACTTCTTTAAAAGGTATTTAAACATAAAGACTTAATATCACTTTCTCTTATATTAACAGAATAAATGTATGTAGTTGCAATTGTCCATCTTCAGACTAAGGAAAATTTTGACAATATTGTAATAATTCTATTTTTAAGCTTGGAAACTCGGTAAATTTAGGCAACAATCTTATCCATATATTGAAGGTTTCAAGTTCTGAGTTCTACACCTACTTAATTATGTAACATAACTTAATAGAAATAAATACATAAGTCGACATTTATGGCAAATAAACATGTTTGTTTTGAAGATAATTTACTATTGTACATTGTGTCTATTCGAAATACAAATTTGAGCAAACAACCTATGGGACTACCTATTTGAAATTGAATAATTATAAGGGGCCAAAATTCTTTTATTCCATTTGAACTTTTTTTTCAATATGTATGATTGAAACATCACCTACTTATTGCAAAGTATTCAATACAGTTTAGTCTTTGTGTCTAAAAAAAAGCAACGATACATCAAATAAAGTAAAGGATTTTCGAAGTGTAGGTATAAACTGGGAACACAGTGTAAGCTAAGACATTCCCGACCACTCGTGGACGTCTGGGAAGAACTAGTAAAAATGTCGGCCCTTTATTGGTAGCAACGAATTTCCCATTAATTTAGGTCGACATGGACATTCCTACGGTATTCTGCTGATTGGTCAATAAATTGATTTTATAGAATTATGTTTGTGTTACATAACAATTATTCATGTCATTTGTTAGAAAACAATGAAAATAAAGGGGACAAAAATTTGTGTGATTCAAAAATAGTTGTCCCGAGTCTGGGTGTTCTTTGTGTCTGTTGTTTAAATGTTTGTGAAGCCATGACACAGGAATATTCCTAATGCGGGAGGGAGTTGTCTTTAAAAAAAAAAGAAACAAAAAAGAAGTACCTTCTAAGATATGGTATCTTTCAACTTGTTTTTGTTTGTTTTAAATGTAAATGCTACTATTCCAATCAGTCAGAACAAGCATCCGATTCAATCATATACACCAAGAACTGGTCGCATTACTAGCTGTTACCAGCCAAGATATTTTTTTTCACAGACTCAGGTAATTCCGTAATATTAAGTAGACCTTTGTAGGTTGCTGGGAAAGGTGTATAATGATCCCAGGACTGGATCTCTTTGTACAGAGCTTCTCCGGGACAGACAGTGTTTCTAACTTGACGATGTCCGACGAGTTTGTAATCAGGTCGTATGTAGCCTTGTTTTACCCCAGCTGCTATTAAAGCCTGTGTTGTTTTAAGTTGCTGGGCTGGTGGGAGTTCAGCTGCAAATAATAAATTAACTTCTTTAGAAGGAATTTTTATTTCAATGTTTTTGGAGATAAACTGCAAATAACGAACATGTTATTTGTTTAGGTTACGTTTTAGTGCAGTAACACCACATTCGAGAAATACAACAACCCCATCTAGGGAAGACAGACTAAACACATAAAATTGCTTTCTTGTGTGCTAAATACTTCGATCAAATATACACGTTCCCTAAAAATCATGTCAAATAGTGGCACCAGATGGTACATTATATACTTTATGTGCATGCGTTTATTAAACCATCCTAATATGAATCAGACCATACAATGAATGTCCCAGTAAATATTTAAAATTATGACAGTGCCCATATTATACTTTAAAAAATTGAAACTATCATAAAAATGTATCGAAAGTACGACAATTAATGCCCGCATTGCATTTCTAAAGCATAGTTTCAACATTTTTCGGCTACACCTAAAAAGTCACATCGCTAGCGCGAGCGCGAAGCGTCTGATAGCACTATGAAGGGAGCTAAACAACTGTGCTTACAACTGATTTAAGCACAGTTTAGGTGGTGCCCTTTTTTGAGCACCGATCAAAAATCTACGGTATATATGATTCAAGGATTTAAATTTCAAATCCTAAAAACACCATATGTTTACAAATGATTGTAGATGAATCCCTTTGTGCGTTTTCCATATAAAAAATATATAGTGTACTTAAGGTCGTCACAAATACATTGCATTGTTTAAAATTTTAATAATGTTTACCAAACTTTGTTAAAAAATATCATTAAACAGGTCCTTTTTTCAACTTAAACTGTAATTTTTCTCTGCAACGGCTAAATAGTTCGACATGAATTTTGTAACAAAAAATATGTAATTCGTAACGTAAAAACGTACTTCACAATTTGCATTGTTTTTTTTTTTCATATCTTTTAATATTTTAAATAATAACTAAAAACTCGAAACTTCACCAGTACCCCGCTGGAGCACCCCCGCAAAGGCCTGTGACGCACAGTCCAGGCGCGATACATCAGTTGATCAGTGTCTCAATGACTCTTGTGACGGGTGGGCTGTACGCGCGTTTTTTTTTCCAAATGAAATCTAAAAGTTCTCGTATTGTATAATTTTTGAATGAAATCATATCGCAAATGGTACAAATATAAATATTTCGTAAAATAAGAATAGATATTAAGTTCGTAAATATATGTAAAGTAGTTTGTAATTTCGTTTTGTTATAAGAACGTGTCATAGAATAAGCTTGATTATAAAAATAAATGTAAGGTGAAGCGAGACCGGGAAAATCTGTTCAACTAAACTGAGTACTCACGTTTTATTCAATGAAATTCAGTGAGTAAACTATGAAAACGCAGTTTAGTTCGACTTGATCTCGGTTCTTGCAATTGGTCAAATGGTTTGACAGAGGATATAGAGATCTAAATGACCGATGATGTCACCTACCTGATGGTAGACTCCGAAGGTGGGTATAGGACCTCAGTGATGGTACTACGTAGAACCATCGTGTTTGGACTCATTTGAAAGGTCTCATGGAGACCTCGGTGACTGATAATGTCGCCTACCTGATGGCGGACTCCGAAGGTAGATAAAGGATCTCAGTGACGGCTCTACGTAGAACCATCGTGTTTGGTCTCATTTGAAGGGTCCATGGTCGCCTACCTGATGGTGGACTCCGAAGGTGGGTATAGGATCTCAGTGACAGCACTGCGTAGAACCATCGTGTTTGGATTCATTTGAAAAGTCTCATGGAGACCATAGTGACTAATTTTGTCGCCTACCTGATGGTGGACTCCGAAGGTGGGTATAGGATCTCAGTGACGGCACTACGTAGAACCATCGTGTTTGGTCTCATTTGAAAGGTCTCAAGGAGACCTTGGTGACTGATGATGTCACCTACCTGATGGCGGACTCCGAAGGTAGATAAAGGATCTCAGTGACGGCACTACGTAGAACCATCGTGTTTGGACTCATTTGAAAAGTCTCATGGAGACCTTAGTGTTGTCGCCTACCTGATGATGGACTCCGAAGGTGGGTATAGGATCTCAGTGACGGCACTACGTAGAACCATCGTGTTTGGTCTCATTTGAAAGGTCCCGAATTAACCCGAGTCAATAGAAACATACGATCTGTCTAGTATGATTTTTGATGAGGGGGCAGGGCAAGTTATTACAGTAATTTATTATGTTTGCTACCACTGCGGCATTTTTTAGATAAACTATTTTTCAGATATACTATAAATTATTACGTTTTATAGATATCTATACACGATGAAACAAAAAATATTTAAACATTGTCTTTTGATTGGTACTCCAATCAAAAAACAATATTTAAAAAATTCAAAAAAAAATCAATATATAATTTTTGTAAGCAATTACTACGCTAACTTTTTTATAAATTTAAATCGGAACAGTTAACAACCAAGACGGGACAGTCTAGTTGGCAGAGTATTCCCCTTTAGACCACCATACCAAACGTAAAAACCATTTCTGTAACAGTCCACAAAAGTTGAGATTCTACCGCAAGCATTTTTTACAAGTTTCTTATGGCAGAAAATATGTTTTTTTGTTAATATTATTGCAGGGCATTCCAGAAGTCTCGTTGACAGCAACATCGTGGAAAATTTTTATAGCGTGGTTGCCAAATTTGTGGGTGGTAAAAGAGTGAAATACCCCTGCCGGTGTGGATACCAAACTCGATGTTCAGCGTCTGCAGTTAACTTTAACACTAAAAGGAAACCTGTTTTCATAATATATAAAACAATTGTTGAGCAAAGTCCTAAAGGCAAAAGCACCTGTGCAATTATAAATCAGGTAAATGTTGAAAGCTAGGTCATCCTAACAATTTCCGTTACTGAAAAACGATAAGCACTTACCTGGTAATCACCAGACCTTCAGAATGTAACTGTAGTAGCACCCGTGCACAATTAGGTAAATGTTGAAAGCTAGGTCATCCTATTTTCGTTCCTGAGAACTGATACGCACTTACCTGGTTATCATCAGACCTTCAGAATGTGTCATGTAGTAGCACCCGTGCATAATTAAGTAAATGTTGAAAGGTAGGTTATCTTAACAATTTCCGTTAGTGTGAACCGATTAGCACTTATCGGGTCATCATAAGACCTTCAGAATGTATCATGCAGTAGCACCCGTGCTCAATAAGATAAATTTTAAAAGCTAAGTCATCCTAACTATTTCCGTTAGTGCGAACCGATAAGCACTTATCTGGTCATCATAAGACCTTCAGAATGTATCATGCAGAAGCACCCGTGCTCATTTAGATACATTTTAAAAGCTAAGGCATCCTAACTATTTCCGTTACTGAGAACCGATAAGCACTTATCTGGTCATCATAAGACCTTCAGAATGTATCATGCAGTAGCACTCGTGCTCTATTAGATAAATTTTAAAAGGTAGGTCATTTTAACTATTTCCGTTACTGAGAACCGATAAGCACTCATCTGGTCATCATAAGACCTTCAGAATGTGTCATATAGTAGCACCCGTGCTTAATTAGAGAGAGTATAAGACTACAAAAACTAGAGGTACAAAATGTTAATTAATTCTCTCCGAGAGCGAATGAAATAGGCAAAAACGAAAACAACTCTTCTGTGTTCTTGCTTAATCTGTGGCCCTTAATTTCTTAGTATGGTCGTTTGTCGGTAGGCAGCGCCAAAGTAACAAATACTTGTACAGAGATCAAATCTTCAAGGTCATTGAGCAAGGTAATAGCCTTAAGGCCAAAGTTATCTCGGTTATTTATAATATTAAGGGCGGCCCAAAAGGCAATATTACTTTCTGAGTGGATCACTTCGGATTACAGGAATGTATCTAAAATTTATTTCTGATAGCCGTGACGAGATTACCATAAACTGAAAAAAGTGACTTTGTTATGTGATAAACTTAACGATTGAGAGTCAAGCGCATTCGCATTTATTTAAATATTATTGCGTTCACATAATATTTAAAAAATAAATCTACTTACTTGTCCAGTTTCCTATAAGACAAATGCCAATACTGACAGTGTTGAAATACAGCGCATGCGCACCTAACGTTTCCCAGCCTCGACCTTCATACGCTGCGCCATCGCTGCCTACACCGAAACTGGAAAGAATAATCTAACATGAAAAAAAAACTGACACAATTTTTTTATACTGTTATTATTTTTTTAGTTTAGTAAATGAATGGCTTCAGAACACTGTGTGATAAGATTAAATATTAATAAAATGTGATAGGGGGCAAAGGAGCAGACGGGTCACGTTGCCAGTGCGTTAACGGCCTTTAAGGTGAGAGTAGAGGAAGACGGGTAAAAGGGAGAGTGCAGGGAGGGGAGAAGAGGAGAGGGAGGGGTTAGGGCTTTGGGTAACCTCACTCACTCAGTGTAAAACAATGGAAGCATTGCTTAACTGCCGGTTTTCTGGTCGAGCTGGGCCCATACTTGCCGAAGCATGGCTCTCCTATGTATCCTCCATCTCCCTCTTGTAGTGTTGATTATCGTCATGCATGTATTTTTATTAATATTCTTTAGTTTTTTATTTATTATTGTTTTTCGACCACTCTTGGTTGTTGTATTATTAAATTATTTTGACATAACAAAATTTATATTAACAGTAATTAATTTATTTAAATTTATGAATGAAAATGTTTGAAAATTTGCACATCTGCTGTGGTAGAATATGGCGGAAACTTGAAACTGTGACATCTTTTTACCATGTTTTATGCAAATATATGATTTTTTTATGCTGAAAAATAATGTCACCTTCGTCAAATAAACGCAACCGCTACTGTTTTTTTATTTAAAAAATAAAATGTACCAACTTTTAGGTAATTATCAAATATAAATATATTTTTATTTATATGATAAATCCTTTTGAAATCATTATAAAACATATTCCAATTTTAGAGATAAACAGCCAATTCTATCTTGCTGTGCCATTGAGGAATTCAACGCGTGGGTCATATGGTAAGGTACCTAAGTATACTATTTAACAATTGGTTAACCCGGAAAAGGGAATATTTCGCAGTACTAATACTACGAACTAATGTGTCACACAATGAAACATACTCATCTCGATTAATGTCATTGTGGTCTTGTAAGTAGGTACGGTAGTATACATAGTTCCGTTTCGAAGCGTCAATTAATAGTTAACCTAGATATTTTTCTAATAGGTGTTTATTTTTGTAGGGGATTTTTTCGAATAATCTGAGTAAGAAGGAGGCGGAGGGAAAGACAGTTCGAGTGTTAGAACAAGAAATTAATGTATTCTTTTGAATGAACCTCATGGCGAATGAACATACTAATACTATGCATCTTTTTGCGGCTTTCGGTTAAGTGACAAATAGGTAAGTCGATTTGATACAATTGATACTAATACCAAAATCCAGATGACTGAAATTGAATACTTCTATTTAAAAAAAAAATGGAAAAGCCTAATGCCACACGAACTGGCAATGAACCCTAGTATAGCAGTAACTAATGTACTGAAGGCATTGCGCCACCAAAGGTTAGAACCGTTGGCTTAGAAGCCAATTAATTAATTAATAATTTAATTGTATTTGTATCGTTCGAGGCTTTTTGTAGATGTAGAAGCAGCGTCTGAGCAGCGTGACGTAATTAGAAGATGTAGACTTGAAATGGTCTAAAGGTGTTGTCGCACTATGTCTAGGTTCAGGAAAACTTTCAAGAAAATGTAGGTACTCTGTCGCAATGACCAAAGCGTTTACATCACCGTGACTCTGTTGTGAGACCACCTTAATTGCTTCTACTTTTCCGCCACGGCACTAACTACACACATTTAATTTCTTCCTATTGTTACACATTTAAATATAATTAATGCATTTATTCGTTCATAAACTCACTTGTAACCTACATCGCACCATCCTCTATCATCCACATGCACATTTTGCATATTCCTCATAGCTGCAGAACACTCCTCTTTGTCATAGCAAGCAGCCGGGATATATGAGTGATGGATCACCACATACGGGACTGGTGTGGATAGCGGCGCCGTCTGTTTGGGCACCCTGGCCAGCCAATCGTCACGAGAGACGAAAGGAAAATTGTACGAATGGACCTCATTGTCAAACTGCTCAACGTCTGGAAAAAAAAACACCTAGTTAGTCAAAGTCGTTATGTCTTTTCTTTTTTTTACGTGAGGACGCCCCCTCGGGTACCATCTCACCTAGCACACAGCGAAGTGGATATTTCAGAATCGAACCGACTAAAACCATACGTGTCTATGGCCGTGGGTATAACCTAGGAATGCCTCCCTGGACCTCTGACCGAGACTACCTGACTATTTAATAAACATAATATTTTTCAACATGGGCAAAGTCTAAACGGCTGGCTAAGAATTTATTACTGCTTACTTGATCTCATTCATATCCATTTTTTGTAACGTAACCCTTAGCCTCAACTTTTTTTTTAAATGGAGGTATTTAGATCGCTCGAAACATAATTATCCATGCATCAATCAATTCCACTGTACCTACTGTGAAACCTAAAAATGTATATATTCTCTTACAATTATCGTTACGGCAGTTTCAAAAACAAATTAGTCTCACCTTCTTCCGACACATTATTCGTAACAAAGAACTTCTAATGCCTTATACAGGCTGATTTAAACAAATTTATGTCGTTCAGTCGCTTTAATTAGTGTAATACTTAGTTGATCATATTCAAATGAATCGAAACCACGATTTTTTAAATCTTGTAACGAGTCGGTTTAAGCCAAAAGACGTAGTCAGTACCTGGCTACGTGGAACCTTGCTACTGAGTGGTCATGATAATATTTTTCATCAAAGATAATTATTATCTACAAAAAAAAATAGTTTGTCTCCATCGGTTATTATTTTCGTGCGAACGTGGAATCATTGTTTTGTTTAAAAATAAAACACTTCTTTTTTATTAAAAATAGGCACAAAATGATATTATGGAAGGAATCTTTGAAATAGCCACGTGAGCTAACTCACTACACTACACTATATATATCTGTGCAGTTATATTTAAGAATAAAAAACGTTTTAAAAGTAAATATCAGCAACAGTTTACTATTAGTTCTTACCTCTATAAGCGCTCGGCATCGCAACGACCACACAGAGAGCACACAAACACAAGAATAGAAATGTATAATACAACATAATTCTTTATATATTTATAATAATACCCATTTGGTCATTGCATGCGTCACCGTAAATTATTATCTGTAACAATACAAACATATTTAATATATATTCTACATACAAAGATATCGATCACACTTATTAGCATGATATTCTACAGCGTTACGTCACGAATTGTCACGAAACATGATACTAACGAACATAAAAATATAATTTTAATATTAATTATTTCTCTGTAAGTGGCTTTAGAGGTAGTGTATTTAACTATAACGTCAAGGGTCGCAAGTGCTATTCCCGCTTAGTGCAAAATCGTCGCGGTAAATGCATTAGGTCGAATTTAAATTAGGTACCAATTTACAGGAAGGACTAAATACTCTTTGATTATATATCATAATATATATAAATCTCGTGTCACAATGTTTGTCCTCAATGGACTCCTAAACCACTTAACCGATTATAATAAAATTCGCACACCATGTGCAGTTCGATCCAACTTGAGAGATAGGATAGTTTAAATCTCAAATTATAGTCGCAATTTTAATTTATTGCTAATTATATGTCTGTTATTATTTGACAGTCACAATTATCTGTTAACTCCAAATGATTCTAACAGATGTCGATACCGATTTCGATTATCGATTTTACCGGAAGGGTTTTATTTCCTTAGTTGCGATTAGAGAAATAAAATATGGCGGTACGAAGTTCGCCGGGTCAGCTAGTATGTCTATATAGATACCGTGTCTGCAGATACGACTTATAAGTAGAGTGGAGACAGTTTTGACAGCAAGAGGAGGTAACACTATTTACTGAATCTACTCGTACCTACTTGTGTTTATGTTACATTACATTACAGACGAAATCAGCCATTTGATAAAGTTTTGGTGTTCAATATGATAAGTTGAGAGTTTTCCGTTTCCTCACATTACGTCTTAAAGAGATAACTGACAGTAATTTGTTTATTTTTTCCGTAAATTTTAAGTTTCTTTATTTAAATGAAGTCAATTTAAGTAAGTCTACTTTAATAAAAGCATAATAAACATAAACAGAGCTTTTTTTTTGGATAATCAAATATGTCCATGTGTATATACTTTTTACGGTACATGAGATACAGTCCAGTCGTTCAAAAATAAACACGTTTCTAATATGGGTCTCCATATTTTTGTTATCTTATTTTAAGTATTTGTTTTGTGTTGATATCACTATAGAAAAAACTCTTTAAATTAAAAAATATTTATGTAGCTTTTTAGTTCGGTTTGCTATTGAAGCGTGTTTTTAGGGTTCCGTTGATCAAAAGGATAAAAGAAACCCGTATAGGATCACTTTTTTGTCCGTCTGCCTGTCAAGACCCTTTTTCTGAGGAACCCGCTAATCAAGTTGAAATTAATACAAATAGTTATGTTTGCGGTCCCTTGAAGCTGTAAAAAAATTCAACGCAACGTCAACGCAATCAAATGATGCGGCCATTTTTAGATTTGACTAAATTTGAACATTTGGCAGGTAAATCAAAACCTATAGGGTACTTCCATGTGACTTAGTTTTATGAAATTATGTAAGAAGCAAAGTCTGGCAGCACAAATAAAGGAAAAACTCCGAAAGTCGTTATCACAGAAATCTAAATGATTTAGATTTCTGTGGTCGGTATATCACAAAAAAAACAGTTTTTGTGATTACAACTTATATTTCTCGGTTAGATAGTGACTTTGTCGTAGATTGATGGATGGGAGAGTATTTTTAGAACCTCATAGTTAAGTTTGTCCTTTGGAAAAGACGGGCAAAAATCTTCGAGAATTGATCCCCCAGATGGACGTACTTCTACGTACAAGTTTGCTTACGGAACCCGCGGTGCGCGATTCAAACTAGCAATTACTTTTTTAGTTTCTTTTTACTATAATTTATTAGTTTACGCACGTTGTTCTTCGTCGTAAGATCGTGATTAGAGGTCATCGTGACGTAGGTAACGAATACGTGATCTAAGGTTTAACTTTATATTAATACTTGGTCTGTAATTAAAGGGTATTTTTTTTATAGGGTATTATATTATTTATTTATTTTAAGGTTTGGACACAAATATGTACTTGATATAACTAAATTGTTCTAAATGCTTCCATTTAGAACAATTTAGTTACTTATATATTGTGAAAGCGAGTTTTTCTATTTTAGTGACTAAAATAACGCTTTTTATTTAGCTCCGTATTTTTTAAATTATATTTTGTTAATAGTTTTATTTAGAAATTTCGTTTTTGGTTACTAAATCAATGTTTTAGTATTTTTTTTTTTTGAGTGGTTAAAATATATTTTATTTACTTATTAGGCACTGAATGGAACACAATTCTCTTACTGACAGTACCTACACGACCTCCTTATGACGGTCAGCAGACCCTACACACGGAAATAATAAACAACAAAACCTTCAATAAATATAGGTACTGATTTGAATGTCAATCGAATCAAGAATAAAAAAATGTGTGTGTCAGCTCCGATGCACGACTGGAGTGTACAATTTACTGGAGTCTCTCTCTCTCTCTCTCCCTACCTCCCTCCCTGCCTACTTCCTTCCCTACCTCCCTCCCTCCCTACCTCCCTCCCTACCTCCCTCCCTACCTCCATCCCTACCTCCCTCCCTACCTCCCTCCCTACCTCCCTCCCTACTTCCCTCCCTACTTCCCTCCCTACCTCCCTCCCTACCTCCCTCCTTACCTCCTTCCCTACCTCCCTCACTACCTCCCTACCTCCCTCCTTACCTCCCTCCCTATCCCCCCCCCTACCTCTCTCCCTACCTCCCGCACAATAAAGCGTTACGCTGCCCTCCGATCACAAAATTTTACTCTTCATATTTTTTTCATACCGGGCGCCTTATATGCAAATCGATTCTTAAGGAGTAAACTCCAAAAAACAATATTTTTTTATAGCTACGATTGTAAATGTATTCCTTGTACAAAAAATCTGTAGGTGTACAAGCAACTATTCCATTCTAATTTATTTGTTTTTATTTCTACTTTTTTTCTAGGCACGTAGGTAGGTACAATAAATATTTACGAAGCAGGTAAATTGGAAATTTGGATGCGGATGCCCGTAACCGTGTGTGTGATAGGTATAACCTTAAAAACAAATAATTAATACGTCATTCACCAAACCGCAATCAAAACTGATCTTTGCATAAAAAAATCAAAGTTTTCTTTACAGTTACAAGTTTACCAGTTAATATAGTTAATATAGTTAGATTAATTATAGTTTGGCAACACTAAAAAACACACTTTAATGGCGAACCGAATTAAAAGTTAAAATAGTTCCACTGTTCACCGCCTCATCATTAGACCATCCTTCCCAAACCCAATCTGTTAGACTTGTCAAAACAAATCTTATATGCCTAGACTCCAGGGGTTTACTAGCTGTATCATTAGATTAATAAATAAATAAATTATAATATTGTCATTTAAACTAATATTATATCCTACTAATATTATGAACGTAAAAGTTTGTGAGGATATTTGGATGTTTGCTATGAAACTATGTACGTAGATAGCTGGAGACCTGGATTAACACATAGGCTACTTTTTATCCCGATATTCAAACGGCAATGGGACTTACGCGGGTGAAACCGCGGATCGCAACTGGTAATTAAATAACTTGAGTTTCATTTATAATACAAATAGAAGTAGGTTAAAATGAACTCCCAAGATTTGTTTACAAAGTTAGTTACAAGTGAAGCTCATTAAAAAAAAATATAATCAAAAAAAAATTATAATTAGAAAAAAAGCTTGTTAAAATTAACACAAATTTACCTTGTTTTGAAACGTGACAGAAAATTGTCAGATAATTTTCACACAACTGATTATAGTCAAAGGCAACTAAGTATAGATACTTTTACTAACTACCTAGATACTTTTTAAAGAGCACAAGTATATTATAAATACCTACGTCCGGCCTGTAATCTCAGTTCACTATACACTCCATTAAGAACCTTATACAAATGTTTTTATACTAATTTTCCCACTAAGGTGATTCCCCTGTGCGGACTTGAGAAACAGTGATTTAAAGTACTACTGGTTTCGCTTTTTGCAGTCAATATTTTTTTCTGTCTGACGTGCTTACTTTGATCGAACTGTTTTGTACACCGGTTAGGATGATCGCTATGTCAATGAGACAATGGTAAACTCATCGAAGTATGTAATTAAGCTCTTAAATTAATAGGTTTTCTGAATACCTTTTAAGTTAAACAACTGAGTAATGTTAGTACATGTTTTAGCCACATTTTTTTTATGGTATAGGGGGCAAACGAGCAGACGGGTCACCTGATGGTAAATGACTACCGCTGCCCACGGGCACCTGCAACTCAAGAATCACAGGTGCGCTGCCGGCCTTTAAGGTAGGGGTAGGGGAAAGGTGCACGAGGGAGGGAGAAGAGGTGGGAAGGGAACGGTTAGCCCCCCCGGTAACCTCACTCACTCGGCGAAAAGCAATGCCGGTTTTCTGTGAGACCGTGGTATCACTCCGTTCGAGCCGGCCCATACCTGCCAAAGCATGGCTCTCCCACGATTAAAACTATAGTAGTAGTATCCGCCTGTCTGTCAGCGGGCTGCATCTCAGGTACCGTAATAGATGGTACCGTACCGTAGTAAAATTAGGATGATCGCTAAGTCGAGCAAGCAATGGTAAACTCATCAAAGTATGTAATTAAGCTACTAAATGTATAGTTTTGTGGGTACCTATTAAGTTAAACGTCTGCGTAATCTTTATACTTTTACAATCCATGTTTTAACCCCATTACTGTTTTCAATCATTATTAGGGTTCCGTACCCAAATTGTTGCAACGGACCCCTATTTTCAAACCTCCGGTGTTCGTCTGTCCTTCAGCGGTCTGTATCTCATGTTCAGGTAGACAGTTGAAATTTTCACAGAGTGTGTATTGCTATTGCCGCTATAACAACAAATAATAAAAATTAAAAGTAAAGTGTGTTATTGCAGCGTTTTTTTTTTAAATCTTGTACGATGACACGTTTCACCTGCTTTTATGAGAAAAAGAGTCAAAAATACTTGGAAATTCAAACGGTCATAACTTGTAAACGAATAGATTAAAAAAAAAATCTTATTATAACTGCATGCTAGAGTCATGCCCTTTCAGTTGTGTAAGTAAGTGTTCCTTTTCCAGATACCTGATTTGACAGCCGCCAGTCAATCATTGCCAATTGGATTAGATATTTACTATCCGGTATCCAGCCGGATAGGCAGGATACCGGCTAGTGACCGGATATCCGTTTGATCTCTAGCAGAAAATAACTGTTCTCAATGTATATGGACATAACTTTTACGCGAGGGTAGCCGCGGGAAAAAGCTAGTTATTAACAAAATACCCTGTCAAAAGAACACGAATAATAAATACTGTTTATAATCCGTAATTGAACCAATGGTAAGAACAAGTTACATAAACCTGTTAAAATATAACACTCATAAATTGTGGCATCATTCATCAATACAAATAAAAAAATTGATTGTATGTTTGTAATGTGAAAATAATAGTTTTTTTATAGCTCATATAGTTATTTGCACGACACCTATGACTAAAAAACTGTTTTTAATTTTTTTGCCTGTCTGTCTGTTTGTTCTGGCTAATCTCCGGAAGGAAATATTTGGAATGCCTAAAGTTTATAATATGTAGAAGAAGTGCAGAAAGCTAAAATGTTTAATCAATATATGGTTTAAACTAAAAATTATGTAAAAACGTCTTCAAAAACTGCAAGGTACAAGTATAAATGCTGACCTGTCATGATAAGTAATGTATATATTTTTGTACAATGAAATCAACGGATTTGCTGCCGATCGGTTTTTAAATGTACGTGAAATTAAAGAATGATTATTGATCGCCAAGCCAATCAAAGCAGTATAACATGAATATTCTCATTAATGGTTTTTGTCATCATTTTAATATGGTGTAACTGAGTTAATTTTAATATTTACTCTTATACCGTTATCATTGATGATCTCTGCATATTTGAAAACAATATATTTGCGATAAAGGAAGAACCAACTTATGCTATTAGACCAACTAAACATCAAATTACGTGTCAGCACAAACTTATTTAACGTCAGCAGGAATTTGTCAGCGCTAAAGTAGAATACCTACCATCCGCAGGATAAGAAGCGTTAAAAATAATAGAAGACAGATTTCAGATAATGGCAGAGCCTGAAAAATAAAATTTTCAAATTGACGGTATTCGGCTTATAATTTTGTCAAATCTAAAAAAAATACAGAAAGCCACTAATTAAAGAAAAATTAAGCAACTACATTTTCAATTCAATGGGTCCAGGTACAAATCTCACCCAGATCTCCAACGACAACCGAAATCTATATAGGTATGATAGTGTGATGAAATCTCATAATTCAGATTCAGGTGTATAATAAAACTGCTTGCTTTGTGACAATGATTATATTATTCTAATCACTCTAGCTTATATTCTCACACAATCATTTAGCAAACTACTAACAATTGCACAGCTATTAACACGCAGATAATATTAAACGTCTGTCTCGGTCGAGATGCCCGATCAGAATGCTCTTACTTTTAGAAATCACCGACTATGTGCATTTCGTTCCAGACTGAACGAAATGTATCCATCAATCTATTCGTTCTTCATAGACTACAAAGTAATGGCATTTTGAATCGATTAACTTACTAATACCGATTAAAACATAAATCAAATACAATCATCGAATGTGGTATTATACATTGAATATGAACATTAATAAAAATAAACTTGATTTAACTGACAAATTTGTAGAATAATATTAATTAATCATAAATTCATTGCAATAGGATTCGGTTCGGTATGATGGTATGATGTTTAATAGTTGGAACGGTGAACAAAAATAATAGTAATGGTTATATTTCTAGATATTTCTGTCATTTGCTATGCATTTGTCTTTATATTCTATTCTTATTTATTCTTTGCTTTACAAAAAAATCGACACGACTACAATATAATCAATCCATGATTTTATAAACAGAATGTTATTTAGGAACAACAAAGATTTTAACTTACACTAAAACACATAATTATTATTATATTATCATATATTATAATAAATAGACGTAAGTCTCAAACACTTAAGGTATAAAATTAACGAATCTTACCTTGTTTTAAAACGTGGTAGGTACAACTTACGATTAAATAATTCTCACACACATACACAGATTATATTCGGATCCGTATTATTTTAACAGCACGAGTATTCACACCTCCGCCTCCGGCCTGTTACGTCAATACACTATATTTACAATGTACCCTCTTCAGAAGTTTATAAAACAATTTCCTTGTTAAGGTTAATTCCCTCTGTTGAGTGGTTGAAAAACAGCGCTTTTGTACAATTGTGTTATATTCGGCCTTTTTTTCGAAGTCCTAATGAAGTATAATCAATTTTATTGTTCTTAGTATGTTAAATAGCATGCTGGCCATAGAGACAATGGTATACCTTAATTAGCTAGATGAATATAACAATAGTTTATTTCAGTTTGTCATTTCTACTTTATTTATATTCATTATACGTCATATATTATGGTGTTATACTATGTATGTTTTCGAAGTAACATTTAAGGTATCTTTTTGTACTACGTTTAACGTTGTGTATACCTACCTAGTATTTCAATAATTAGTTTTTTGCATTTCATTTGTGTTATTTTTGTAGTCTTTGAAGGTAGGTACACCTTAAAACTAGAGCATCTCATTAATACGCAATAACCATGGGAATTGCGTCGTCGCTAGGCACGCACTTATTAACATCTTGCTGTCGCCGCAGACCATTTCTAGTTAAAATTATTTTTATTATGTTTTCGGGACAAAATATAATATGTTTTAAAAAGGTTCTGTTACTGATTCTCAACAAACTACTTACAGCTTTCGTTGACATATTAAAACTAATTTTGTATATACTGATGTGCTTATCTCTAGATATAATAAATATATCGCACTTCCGATAAAATTAAATCGTTAAGAATAAACAAAAATGTTCACGTTATTTTTTGTATTTGGAAAATCATGTATTTTTGGCAGTTAGCCATCCTTTTAAAAAAATGTGAAGTTACAGTTATTACTCTTTCTTAACTTAGTTAAGTGGTAACCAAGTAGGTTAGCACATTGAAAGGTTAAGTAATAATAGTCAGGTCAGTCTTAGGATAGGTGACACTTCTTAACACATTGAGACCCTTCCGTACCTCGGAGAACACGTTATGCCGTCGGTCCCGGTTGCCATACGAACATCAGTGATATTCGTTACGGGTAGTTGGAGCCCTAAAAAACAGTCGACCGGTCTGACTACAGGACTTTGATATCGCCTAGTACTTGGGTTGTGGAGGTTTGATGGCAGTCGCTTCACGTTAACGTTGACCAGTGGGAGAGCCATGCTTCAGCACATATGGGCCGTCTCGACCGGAGTGGTATACTTTTCACCGAGTGAGTGAGATTACCGGAGGCCCTAACCCTTCCCTCTTCCTCTCTCCCTTCCTCGCCCCTTATTACCCCCTCTTGAGGTGCCCATGAGGGGCGGTAGCCATTTACCATCAGGTGACCCATCTGCTCGTTTACCCCCTATACCATAAAAAAAAAGTAAAATATCGGAGTTCGATCGTTCCCTAGTTAGACTGAAAGCCGACCCAAACTGAGCTCAGTGGCGTACATTCGGAGAGGCCTATGTCCCGCAGTACCTAGACGATGAAAGGATGATGATGATGACTTTCTATTGTACGAAGTGATGAAACAAATGTTTCTACTGCATATTTATACGTAAATCGATTTTAACTACATATTTACTAATCAGTATAAAAACAACTATAGTCTATAGTTATAAATAGTTGCAGGTATTTAATTGTACATCTTAACTTCTAAACAAATATTATAAAGAGGAAACATTTGTGTTTTTGGATGTATGTTTGTAATGTTTTCACACAAAAACTACTGAACCGAGTGCGATTAAACTTGGTATGTAGATAGCTGGAGACCTGGATTATATAGGCTCCTTTTTATCCTGACATTCGAACGGGATCGGGACGTACGCGGGTGAAACTTCGAGGCGCTGCTAGTATTTAATAAATAACATGTTATAAAAAAATGTTGATTTTCAAGTTTCAATTAAGAGTAATGAACAAATGAAAGATGATACATACTAGATTCATTACTTGAGCCCTCAGTAAGTTTAATAATAAAATCAATTCTCATCACTACATATTATAAAACAATGTCCCTCGCCGCGTCTGTCTGTCTGTCTGTTCGCAATAAACTCAAGAACAGATTTTCATGCGGTTTTCATTAATAGATAGAGCGATTCATGAGGAAGGTTTAGGTATATAATTTGTTAAGGTTTTGTGTAAATTGGTTGAAATATGATGATGATTGTTGAAGATCTCTCTGCTACCCGTGCGAAGTCGGGGCGGGTTGCTAGTTATAAAATAAAAACGGAAGGACAGAACCCATGCATAGCGCATAGGTCTGTTTTTGCTACTGCAGGCGAATACAGCGAGGTCGTCATGGTTCTTAACACTAGTTCTGCAATCGCCAATTAATTTTACTCATAATTTTTATTTTGACTTAGGGCAAGCCATAACTCAGTAGTTGGAAACCAAATAAGTATCTCTAAGTCACTATAATCGTGGGTTTGGTAGGTATAGATTTTTTGTCTGGATTCCTTAGTCAAGAAAAATTCAGTGCATGCCGGTAGAAACTATACACTATAACTCTAAAAAATAAACTTCCTACATACAATATTTAACTGTTAAAAATTTGTTTCAAAATAGACCCAAATCAACTATACTCCCGAATGAGTTCTTTAGCGAGGATTTAAGTTCCCTTGAGAAAAACCTTCATCTTACAGAAAATCGCTGATGAACATATTGAACATGTCGAATTTAAATTGAAAAAATTTTGCCTGCATACCATATATTGTACAGAAAGTGGCAAAATCAAAGATAAGGTTTTGGGTGCATCTTATTTTGATGCAAAGAGAGCAACATTGTGAATTCCAGATTGAAGATTTACGAAAAGGTAATATTAATATTTTGATCTCATACAAAGCTTTTAAAGTTTAACGTTTGTCTTTAAACGATTCAGAGTTTGGACCCATATCTACCACTTCTCTGTCTTCAACTAAACACTCAACTCTTCAAAGTCAACACTTTCGTGGCATAACAATTATATACAACAAAAACA